>OX276378.1:54514044-55044044 GCA_946251855.1 Alsophila aescularia | reverse complement strand
ATGGGCTTGTCACATCTCCCGAAGAACCGACATTAGTTGGGGAAAACGAGTTCTAGAGTGGTGACCGTGTGTAGGCAAATGTAGTGTAGGGCGTCTGCGGCCAGATGAAATGACGACTTGCGAAAAGCGGCTGGCAGCGACTGGATGAGGGGAGCCGAAGAATCGAGCTCACTAGGAGAGGATTACGTCTAGCAGTGGACGAATATAGGCTGATCTGATGATGATGATTTGGTTTGTGACTAAATGGAAGTTAAGCGTTTTAAATGTTATTCATTTGAACCATATAATGTCAACCATATAAGGAAGACTCCCAACTTTTGGTTGTCCATGTCTAATAGATGGAATGATGGGGCATTCACTGGTAAGATTCTAGTTATATTAGGAATGAATTAAGAAGCATGAGTTGTAAGTAGAATTACTTCAGTATAAACTGTTTTTTTAGTTGTCTAGCACTCAGTTGTTAACAAAGTTTTTTGTAATTCACTGCAAAATTCTGAATAAAGGGTTTAATAATTATAATGAGACATATGTTCAAAAACTAAAACCCGACTATGGTTGGGCAAAAAAATATCATATGGCACTCTTGTGATGAAATCGAATCGATTGATACCTCACTTGTCAAAAGCGGAACTAGCTTTTAGTTTAAACACATAATCCTTCCTTTTCCTTACCGAAGTTGGGTAAAAAAATAGCCTGTGACACTATACCAGAAGACGAATCGATTGACCCCTTGCTTGTCAAAATCGAACCGATAAGGGCGACACTATTATGGAACATCCACATACCATCATACATACACACATATGTGCATTTATACTGTTAAACTCATTACCCTTCCCTTGCTTCACCGTACTCAGGTAAAAAAGGGATTAAAGCCGTTTCGTCCGAATGCGTCAAACAGAAACCTACTTTGGTTTGGTACTGATTTATGGTTATTGTGGATTGGTTTGTTGGTTTGTTCAGTCACTTGGCGGCTATAGTGAAAGTATTCTAATCTATTATATATTCAACTATTTATTGATAAAATGTTATGCCGTGAACAACTGAAAGATTGACGCTCAAGAAGAAGGAATGCTGGTGTTGTGCTTCCATTGTGTTGCCTTCCAAAACCGTTCCCAACGGTTTCGGCACATTCCCAGGCACATTGTATATCGTATTTTTTATAATTATTGCTTACAGTTTTATGACAGGATATGCTTGGTTTAGGAAGTCTTAAAAATTATATTATTATTACCACAATAATAGCAAAAGAATGGTTTAAAATATACAGAAAGAATATTCATGAAGTTCATAATTAATATAACTTATATTCAGGATTCTACATGCATTATTAAAGGTTTACTTATACTCTGAAAAAGAGAGATAGCTTTATGCTATAAGATCATTAAATTTGTCCCAATCTTAAGATTGTTTTAAATTTACATTGCGTAAGGTCGTTCGCCTGATGGTAAGCGTCACGACTGCCCATAATAATTTAATAAGGACCCTCGCCTGATAGTAAGCGTCATGCCTACCCATAGTAATTTAATACGGGCCCATAATAATTGCAGTGCCACCCAAAAGGTGCCGAATGCGATTGGCACCTTGTAACATAAGTATTTATTTGTGTCCTATGATGCCAAGTAATTTTGTTGGAAACATCATCCTTCAACGCGGTACATAGAAATATTTTCACACTATTGCTTGGCGGTTGAATATCTGGGAAAGGTGTACCTAACCTTTCTACTACCCCTGGCGGAATCTTGCAGAAGAGACCTACAACTACAATTGGAAAAATGCTTTTATTCATTTCCTACATTTCCTATTTAAAATGAATCAATAACTAGTATTAAAACAAAAACAGCCTACGGTCGGTTAATAAAACAGTCTATGACACTAGCGATGAAGACAAATGGATTGATACCTCTCATAGCAACATCGGACCAAGTTTTTAGTATGAACACATAAGCCTTACCATAAATACTCCAAACAAAAAGTTGTCTCGAATTCTGTATTTAAAATGAATAAAACAAATATGAGGTCAGGTCAACCTTTTCTTATTAAAATAAACCCAACTCTCGCCCGTCAATAAACACAAATTCTCCCCTGAAGAAAAACTTCCTAATGCACTGTAACACACTAAAAGCTTTTGACATCGCAACAATAACAACTTTTAAAACAAAGTTGCCCTTTTAAAACATTTTATTCCAAGGTACGGCATAACGCACACATATCATCCCTGTGATAATGCAAGTTGTTTAACTTTCATAAAACATAAGGCGCGGTATCTATCTCGCAGGACAACTTGCTCCCACAGGTGTCGTTGTGGCTGAATTTCGTAAAAGCTTTGCTCGCTTCACGGCTGTGTACCTATACTTGGCTTTATATCCATAGCAATGTTGCCAAAGGATTTTAGGCTTCAATGACTAAAGGTGATAAGGTTGATGCTTGAGGGTACAGAATTGGGAGATGATCATACGAAATTAAACTTTACTCTGAGATTATTACCGTGAAAATGTTATGCTAGTCTAGTTTGTAACCCTAGGTTTTGCAATTTGTCAGAGTAACACCAAATGGCAACTATCTTAAATTTATTTACCGGAAAAAGTTTGAATATTTCGAGTTTATTTTTAGGTGTCATCTATAATAAGCTAGGAGATTCTCAACTCGATGCGTAAATATATAAATTGTTTATGTACATCGGTTACCATTACACTAAGTAAACCATTATTTAATTGATCTCTTATGAGTAACATCCAAAAGTCAACTTGAAATTTCAAGATGACATTGGTTCAACCGAGTTCTGCCAAGTTTTTTTAAGTCAACGACGATGTAGTCAAGTCTACTGTTGGGTCTAATGTTACTCATAATAATAATATATTTTTATATTGTTTTATATTTCCCGTGTATTACCACAAAACTAGCTTGCCTTGGATTGTGTATTACAAAACCTAATGTAAGTAATTTTATAGTTTAATAATTACTAACTAGCTAATATAAAATTATGCTGTCTCTAATAATAAGGTATGGGATATAATACTCGTACTCCATCAATGTAATCTGTGTGTTATGATAGCTTTCCTTTCTTTCAATAGATATCTCTCAGTTAGTCAAAATAATTATTCCAATAACATGAAAAAGCAATTGAATCTTTAATATTATACCTAATTCCTGCCGGTGCATGAAATATATGTCAGACTATATCCTAATACGACTAGCCGTGCCGGCGGCTTTGCCGGCATGCGGTCATTTCTTTCCCTATCTATGTGTTTTGTTTGTTTGTCGTATGAGGAAGTGCTAGACTCTGGTTTCAGAGTTTGTCAGGCCGCCCGAGGATCTCTGACATGACTTAAAGACTGCTATTAATCAATACCACGTGGGACCGACAGCATAAAGAGCTCTCCGAAGCACGGAGCGTGACAAACCGCACATAACTTATATCGTTCGTATCGTTGTATTCTAAGTTGCACTATTGAACCACTAGGCTACCATCGCCACCACACCCTGTAAGTTGCTCCGGAATCCAATATACAAATATACTATACTAGTTTTCCCGCCTGCGACTTCGTCCGCGCGGACTACTGTTTATCGCGAAAAAACGCATCCTATTTTCTTTTAGGATATTAAAAACCAATGCAAAAGTAGGTATAGCACCAATGGTCTTAATGTTGTTTGACAGACTTGTTATTTCGTTTCCATGCAACCACAGACCATTCTATGATGGCAACCGTTCCTTAAAGTAAGTAATCAACATTTTCCAGTTTTCCCGTAGATACTTACAATTTTCCGGGATAAAAAGTATTATATGCTTAATTCCAGGGTTTAAGCTATCTCAATTCTAAATTTCATCAAAATCCGTCCAGCCGTTATCGCGTGAAAGCTCCCCAAACAAACAAACAAACAAACAAACAAATAGACAACGTTTCACTTTTATATATTGGTATAGATTAAATGGAAGTTCCTTCGGCCTTCAAAACGATTATTATCGAACGAGCCGATTGCTCGGCTTCTTCTCATGGGATATGAAGTATACCAGTTTCTTTTATTTGTTTTTTTTTTTTAAGTCAAAACCTTAGATATTCAACAGTGAATAAAACCGTATTCCATTCGGTCCAGAGTAATTTTACGTGATGCACGAGCAAGCGTCCATCAGACAGATAGAAAATATTTTTAAAAATCATTATATTCTTGTTCTGTAACTCATTCTGTGTGTACACGAGGCTATTTTTAAGGTTCAGTACGTCCGAATGAAAAAAAAAGAGACGAAATTGCAATGAAAATTTACCTGTTTTTACGTGCCGTAATTAAATCCTGCACATAATTATTAAAAATACTTGGAAAATAAAATTACCCAATGGTTGGTGATACGGGACCGAGGATTGAACCCCGTGTCTTTGGATTACTAAGAGCACATCATCATCCACTCGACTAACATATCAACGAGTATCTGATGGGTGATGATTGGAAGGAGTTACTGAACTATGAATTTCTTTTACAAAAAAGTAGAATAATTTCTGTTAGTTCTCGCTGTTAACCTTTGAAGCCATTAAAGAATCACAGTACTGAAGGAAATTTCTTTCAATATTCTATTTTCGATGGCAAATAATTAAGTAAACATTACAGCTTTCATAATCATCATCATCATCAGCCTGTTGACATCGTCTACTGCTGGATCTATCTATGTAGTTACAGGTTTACAGGTTTAGTGCGGTGAGAGAGGCCTATGCCTCTCTCACCGCACTAAACAGCTTCCTTAATTAGACGCATAACACATACGAGTACAAAACTTATATAATTACATAACAATTTATATATTTTGACTAATGTATCATTTATCTCAAAAACTGATACATTTAAAAGGTTTAAAATTACTCAAAACGTACAAAAGATAAGCCAAATTCGACCGATTTCCCAAAACTTTATCAAACAGTCAAAATGCAGTGAGGTTAAAATTTGCCAAAACCGTAAGGTAAAGTTTAAATGAAAGTTACCTTTCCTACACTGGTCGCCGCGGAGGTTATTGGGTTTGCTCGTGGACACCTAAAATGATATACGGAACTTCGCACTTGATGTTTTATAATGTATATTAAATCTGGAAACATTTTGATGAAATTGAAATTAAATTCAAATATTTATTGCATTCCATACGTATTACTTAGACGTTGAAAATTACAAATTGAAAGATCGTTATGAACCCTGTCAGGCACAGCAATTAGAAGAGAGGAGGACATTCAATATCAGTTAAATAATGTTATCTATCACTATAATTAGTTTATAGTAATATAATGAGCAAAAAATTCACATATTTATAATCGATCTTAGTTTAATGAAAATTTTCAATATCAGAATATTTACAAACAAACAAACAAACAATCAAATCTTTCCTCTTTATAATATTAGTGTGTAGAATTTTATATATTTCATTCATTTTATTTATTTATTACAATATCTGAATATTATCATGGTAAAACTAAGAACGGATTATCACAATTAAATGCATATAAGTACAGCATTGCGTGTCTGTGCTGTTAACCGTTGAGGAGTTCTTAAGTCAGGACCCAACAACCCTGTCAACCCTGAGTCCAGCAACCATGTCTTGGTAAAACTTAAGACCAGCCTTCTTAATAATATTCTTACACAATATTTCGTATTTGTGCTGTTAACCGTTGAGGAGTTCCCTTGTCAGGATACAACTCTGACTGAGTGCAGCAACCATGTCAGGGTAAAACTTAAGACCGGCTATCTTAATAAGATTCTTACACGAAATTTCGTATCGGTGCTGTTAACCGTTGAGGAGTTCCCTAGTCAGGACCCAACCCTGAGTGCAGCAACCATGTCCCGGTAAAACTTAAGACCGGCTATCTTAATAAGATTCTTACACGAAATTTCGTATCTGTGCTGTTAACCGTTGAAGAGTTCCTTTATCTGGAGACTATGTGTCATCGTAAAAATTAAAATCCGCTTTCATAATAACACAAAATTTTATGTCTGTTAACCGTTAAGGAGTTCCTTTGTCTAGAGCCAATTTTGCATTTCGATTAAATTTCGAGCGATAAAAATGCATTGTCACTGAAAATGAACCAACATGTAAACAATTTACTCCGTAGGTTGATAGAATCAGGCGTTACTTTGCAGAAATAAATATTTAAAATGAACAAAATAGAAAATATGTAGCTTACTTCCGCCAAAATTGTTAGTCAGACAAATGATAAATGGTAAAAATAAATAAAAGTAAAACCCCACGCTAAACAAACCCTACCCAAATTGAACTATTGTAAAATATAAATGAAAAGAAAGCGAAGGCCACAAAAAAAAAAAAACTATATATTACACAATATAAAACCCCCACGCTAAACAAACCCTACTGAAATACAAGTATCGTAACACTTATATATTAATATACATATATTATAAATACACAACATAAAACATACCTCAATCCACATACCAAACGTCTGACATCAATACGACACGTGTTTCGCCTTTGCACGAGGCATCTTCAGGTGATGTTGACTCGTCGAGTGAGAGTGACTAAGCGATGGTGAAAAAATCCCTTATATAGGCAACCCGCCTGAGCCAGTGCGTCTGCACTACTGCATCGACGCGAACCAGTCTGAGCCGGAATGATCTCACAAGGTCGCGCCACTATTGCACCACATTTACGATTACGTCATCGCCGCCTGTTACTTGTGACGCATTTCCAGTGAAAATACGCAACAAAGTTGGTTTGGTCGTTCAACAATGTAAACCTATTATTGTTATGTCTTAAAATTTCTAATTGTTCCAATACACACAAACGAAAACCCTTATCACAAACGTGTAAAACATTATACGTATTATCACTCCACAGAGAGTCACCGGATTCAATTAAATGTTTAGCGAAATGAGATTGCTCTGGATGACTATTCCTATACGCGGCCTTATGTTCTTTAAACCTAGTTTCAAATTTGCGGCCAGTCTGACCCACATACACCCCATTACACTCATCACAAACCAACTTGTAAACACCGGACTTTTTGTGGTTCTCCATCCGGTCTTTACCATTACAAAGATGACGCAGATTGTTATTAGTTCGAAACGCTACATGAACGTTGTTTTACCTAAGCAAGTTTGCGATTTTATCCGAAACTGGGCCCATGTATGACAAACTACCTACATATTTGTTGATTTTATCCCGTGGACCTGCAAAAAGTAATGAACGAACCCTATCTTTTAGTTTCCTTTTTATTAAATTATCTACCACTTCTTTATTGTACCCGTTTGAAATAGCAATTTGATAAATAATATGTAATTCATTATTATAATTCTCAGAGGACAAAGGAACTGTCAATAACTGGTGTACATAACTATGAAAGGCTGCAAATTTATGTTGAATGGGGTGACAAGACGAAGAAGGAATAGCAATATCCGTGTGCGTTGGTTTACGGTAAATTTGAAAATCTAGTTTGTCAATTACCCTCGTTAAAGTTAAATCTAAAAAGTTAAGAGACCGATTTTCTTCTAGTTCTAATTTAAACTTAATTTTGGGGTGGATATTGTTGATCTCAACAACAAATAAATCAATTTGACGGAGAGTACCTGTCCAACAAATAATAACATCGTCCACATATCGAAAGTAAAAAAGAATATTGGGATCGTTAACTAAATGTTGACATTCAGAATTGTCCATAAATAACTCGGCCATCAGAGGACTCAAGGAAGAACCCATTGCTAAACCTTCTCTTTGTCTAATATATTGATTTAAATCTAAAATAATTTTGTTCCATACAAATACTAGTCAAATTAATAAGATCATCTGTCTCACCAGGGTGTAACCGTTGTTTCTCAAAATGAGAACCCAATACTTGTAAACACTCTTTATAGGGAACATTGGTAAACAAACTGTCTACATCTAATGACAACAATTTAGCATTTGGTGGAATAGTAACGTCTTTAACTTTGTGAATTAAATCTAAGCTATTTTTCAAACTATGCTGTGGCATGAAACTCGCTTTGCTCCTTAAAAGAAAATTAAGATGTTTAACCAGCTTGTATGCTGGAGCTCCAATGTTCGAAAACACAGGACGTATAGGGATATTGATTTTATGAGTCTTAGGTAAGCCATACAAACAAGGTGAACGTGGATTCATGGGCACAATATTTTTGAGCATGTTACAACGATATCGAATGGCCACCATTGCGGCCACCAATCTTTGTTTGTGTGGAAAATGATAATAAAAGACGTTTTTTTTTTTATTATTTCTTCTTTTATTATCTTTTTCCACACAAAGATTTTATTTTAAAATCAACATAATAAAAAGAATACGAATACTGAAACATTGTAGGTACCAAATCAATGACAGACTGACAGATATTTCTTATGATAACATGTTCCAGAAGTTAAAAAATACTATTTAAATTACTGTTTACGTATAAAACCATTATATTTTGTAATTCCAGAGGACACTTCAAAAAGATTACGTAGGTGACCTCTTTGTAGCAGTAGACTTTAAGGTGTTTTTTTCGTGTATTACTAGGTATTTCATGTCACTTTGTGTGAGCTATCACAGACACAACATTTAAAAGTTTAACTTTGTCAGCGTAGGGAGTTTATTTATCTTTGCCACCAGCTACAAGACCAGCTAACAAAATGCGCCACTAGGCATTTTTTATTTTATTTTTAGAACAGAAACACTAAAAAAAACGATACTTGTTGAGAAATAACATTTTTTATTATTAATTTTTTATTGAGCTATCCATGCCCGTCTATTTCTACGTGTTGATTATTTAAACCCCGAGGTGGGCTGTTTCGGTTAAAATGTCGTGGCGACGATCAGGCCAGACTGTAGTCTGTCATGACTGTCATGTCGTCATGCATGACGCGGTGTAGCAACATTTGCATCTTCCATATCTACCTATAGCTTCACATTCTAATACAACAATACAATACAATACAATACAATACAATACAATACAATACAATACAATACAATACAATACAATACAATACAATAACTCTTTATTGAACACATTACAATAAAAAACAACATAACAGTAATTATATATCAAATCAACAACAAAGAACCAACAAAACATTAAAGAACTGTAACGGCCTACATCTTAGAGCCCGCCTGCTTTTAAATCCACTTATAAAAGGCTTCCAACAATCAGTTTTTCAATTTAACAATGTATACAAACATAATATATAATTATATACATCTATGTTTATTTCTAAATCGAGCACAGCATTCAAACAACTTCAATGAAAGTTTACGTAAATGTCACAAAGAATGTTTAAAAACACGGAGTCTAAACCGTAAATTCGAAAGTGAAGCAACCAAAATATGCCAATCCGCTCGTATGCAAAAGCCTCACGCGCACACTTACCCCATTTTATGCCAATCGCCTACCACATCGCAATAAGGTTTCGACTAGATCTCGACCTTGTCAGCCGTGTTAATTCTGTCAAGTTCTCACGGAAAATCAAAAACAATGCAGTCGTTTATTAGTCTAGTACACAGCTGACCCTTGTCTAGGAGATAGGATTCATGTTTTTGTGATAAAATAATCAGTGTTTAAATAAACAAATTTAAAATATATTATTATTATTTATTGTGTGATAGAATTGTGTGAAATTGTGTATCAACCACAAAACACCACAAATTATCAATTAAAGCACTTATAAGCAGCCTCTATTTACTTTGCTTCACCGTTTGTTTGGCGGTGTCGTCTCCGTATTTTATTAAACGTTCTTTATTGTCACCTGTACGTATCGAGCAGCTACGAATATCGTAGCTCACGTAGCCCGTAGCACTTTCATTGCTCGTAGCACTTTCGTAGCCCGTAGTGGCTCTCTTATCTCGAATGTTATGCTTGTGTCGTGACCTCCCTTTTGTTTTTGTATCGCAAACATACCTGAAGGTATAATGTTTTTAGAAAAACATGTTGGTTTACGTTAAAAAAACAAACTTGGGCGTACCGGTTTTATGTTTTCTATTTGCCGAGGGTAATGTGGGATGATGATCAGTCTTTGAAGTCTATCAGGTATATTTATTACTACCTCACCTATCTATATTTTGTGTTATAATGTATTTGCTAGAGCATCTCATTTTTATGGATCAGCTGTTTAAAGTTTTGCTCTACCTTAAATGGTAGATCTGGTGTTTAAAGAAAAGCCAAATTAAAATTAAAATTTCATATATTGTACCATAGATAAACTAAGTACCTTAGAATATACTCAGCCTCTTCACTTTGTTTCTCACCCCCCTGCCGTACGCCTTTAGAAAACACTTGTTATAAACCAAAGAAGAGAATTACGCCCACATAATATAAACTCTCCATGAACTGTCAATGTTCGTCAATGTCGATGAGTAATTTAATAATGATATACTTAGGTAACAATATTAATATTTTAATACTGGGAACCTACATAACCTACTATCCGAATCCAAAAATATCATATTACGAGTATATAAATATGTGGACATGTATGCTTCAATTACAAATGATTAAGAAATTACCTTTGTATGGTCAATTCTTGTAAATTTGATGAGATTTAATAACGCTTAATCTAAGTGTAATAAAACCTCTGTGATTAAAAACGAATAGTCCAGGCATAGATAAAAGGTTTCTGCAGTCTGAAGATTAATAAAATATAAATATGACAAACTCAAAAGTATCGTGCTATAAGTATCGGAGATTCTCAGCTGATTCCCGTATCTCCTATATGGTATGTGCTTGTTGACCACTGCTTACTACTATTTATTAAAAAACAAATTTTCAGAATAAAAACACATGGGTTATTTTTTTCATATTGATTATTATATTTATGCAATAAGCATTGTTAAGTTAATTCCTTAAATACATTTATATGAATACTGGTGTAATATCGATGGTATAATATACATTTTATTAGACTACTAGTTTTCCCGCCCGCAACTCCGTACTCCGACTACTGTTTATCGCGAAAAAAGCATCCTATGTTCTTCTAGGTTATTAAAAACCAATGCAAAATTAGGTATAGCACCAATGCTCTTGATATTTTTTGACAGATTTGTTATTTCGTTTCCATGGAAACCATAGACCATTCTGTTATGGCAACCGTTCCTTACAGTGAGTAATCAACATTTTCCAGTTATCCCGCAGAAAATTTCAATTTTCTTGGATAAAAAATATCCCATGTTTTATTCTAGGGTATAAGCTGTCTCCATTCTAAATTTCATCAAAACCCATCTAGCCGTTATCGCGTGCGAGCTCCCCAAACAAACAAACAGACAAGGTTTCACTTTTATATATTGGTATGGATTGAACACTAAATATTCATAAACCTCTATAACATTACATTAAGACACACACATGGCCATAACTTTATCAATATGAAAGTTATGTTGTATCCATCACTATCAGCAAACGTCATAAATGACATTGTAATTTGGACAGGCTGTTGTGATGATGGGGCATAAAAAACGAAGTAAGCGTAATTCAAAATCTTTGTGATGGGGTCTATGATTTGACAAGATTTTATTATACCTAAATGGGGTATCCTATCGGAAATTAATAATAGCACAATATTTTCCATATTTGAAATGTAAAATTTTATTCGGGTATCAGCGGTTACCTCAGGGGTTAGAGAAATGGTAACAGTATCACCACAATATCTCCCCAGTAGGCCTTACTTGTATGCGAAGTTTGCGGTCAGTAACAAAAATGTATATCAATGTTCTGTAACATTGAATTCCTAACACTTTACATTACAAATCTTCCATTTAGCTAGTATCAGGAGCGACAAGTATGTCACGCCGGCTCATGGATCTCATCTGCTTCACCTAGCAAGAAACATTTCAACATAACATCTGCTTTCTAATTCAGGGCCCTTATTCGCTATGACCATTCACGCACGTAACGCGCCGCGTTAAGATATCTTCGTGGAATCGTACGGCAATTGCCGTACTGACGTCACACGTTTTCGGCAAGGAATTTCATGCGGCATAGTGAATAAGCGCCCAGCTTATCGCAAGCCATAGCGGATTTTCAATCAATTTACATTACTTTTTCAATCATTACTTTTGGAATTCCTCGTTAATGTCTGCCAAAGCAGTGACAGCCGTTAAACATGTCAAAGATTACTAAAAGCTTAACGGCATGTTTAACGGCTGTCATAAAGCTGAACTTTTTACGTGGAAACTTAATATTTCTTGTGAAAAAACATATTTAATTTTTATGTCGGCCCATTTTCGTCTCTTATGTTATGCTACATTGTTTTATGTCGAACGAAAGTTATGATGAACGTTTATAAAACAATAACGGGTCCCGCTTATAGACTAAAGTCTTTATTAGTCCTACTACATGCTGTATTTCAAGGGGGTGCCCATAAAAGGAAAGGGGGATGAAAATATAAATCATTGTTTTCAATATACCTACTTGTTTACGATGGTAGATAATAAACCAAACATAAAAAACCTCATCAAAATCGGTCTATTTGTTTTGCAGCTATGATCCTCACTCCCATTCCCCCCCCCCTCCCTGCCAAAAAGTATGTATACAAATATTAAGTTATATAGTTGTATATAGTTATATATTTTATATAGTTGTTATTTATCTATTAACTTTTTTGTTCCAAAGTAAGTCTCCATCACTGACCGCAATGTTTATTTTATATTCCTGTCCATCCAAAGGTTGCCTGTAAGAAATTGCAAATAGAGATAAGGCTGCCTAATGTACAACATTAGATTTTATATATAATTACTGTTATGTTGTTTTAAAGAGTTATTTTATTGTATTGTATTGTAGTTGAGGAGAGCCAAAGATCGGGCTCAGTGGCGTTAATTTGGAGAAGTCTACGTCTTACGTAGCATGGTAGCCTAAACGGTCCTCGGCTCCGCACTAATGAATTTTCTAAGTTATTTACGATTTTCCATTGCCCTGTGCTTCGGAGGGCACTTTAGGCTGTCAGTCCCAGCTTTTATGAATTAATAGCTGTCGTTAAACAACTCAGAGGCACTTGGGCCCAAATTATTACACCAGAGGCCAGCAATACCTCATAAGACGAACAACTATGCTTGTAAGTAATCATGATATGTTTTTTATTTTTTATTTTAACATTAGCTGTACCATAGCTTTGCTCGCATGGTAATTTATCTGAGTTAAAAGTAACCTAAGTGTTGTTCCAGGACCAAAGGTAAAGTACAAGATATAAGATTATTTCCTGAAATAAAAAATGCGAATCGTAGCTTTCGAATGAATGGACTGATTTAGCTGCGGTTTATTATCTTGAAAGCTGAGGTAAACGAGATGATTCTTAGCTATAATGGAGGCAGGAGAGGGGCCGGGGGTGGCAGGGGGGGAATGGGAGTAAGGATCGTAGCTGCCAAACGAATAGACCGATTTTGATGAGGTTTTTTATGTTTGAAAACTGATGTGATCAAGATGCTTCTTAGCTGTAATGGAGGGTGGGAAGTCGGGGGTTATATCAATTTTTAATGTGGGCTTGTCTTCAGTTGGGCTCAATAAACATGCAGCCCTGACATAGGTTTCATATAAGTAAGGGACATTATAAGTAAGGGACATTATAAGTAAGGGACATTATAAGTAATGTTTCATTATATATTGAATAAACTTATATTACGTAGCCTGTAACTTATTTGAGACCTACAAATTGAGACTGGTCTATTTTCGAATGGTGGCATCAAACTAGTTTAAAATGCCAAATGTGATTTAAGAAAATAAAAACACATTAATTCATAAATAATAAATTATATTTGTTTTGCAAACCAATTTAAGTGTAATCCGTATTTTACATTTCCAATATAAATAATAAATTCAACATTTACAAACACTTGATAGTAACATTACAAGGGTATAAAATTATCAGTGAGAGCTGATATGCTCGGTAATTGAGGTATCCTTACGGGCCGCCTATAAAATGTAATCAACGTGTTCGGAGATTCCCAGTTACCTCGGGCAAAGATGTTTTCCAAGGCTATATCAGTCACCCAATTAAGGGATGCGACCGCTGATCTATTTGGACCAGGTGAGATTTAAATTCCTGCGTCCTCTAATACGAGTACAGTTTTAATCCATCCAGCATTCACTGTCCAGCAGGCAGCCTTTGGATCTCCTCTTGTTGTGACATATACATTCTGAATATCATCCCCGTACAGACGCCGCGGTTGTGAAACTTTCATTAGATTTTTAATCCATACAACGAGGTAAATTTTCTGATCATTTGCAGATAATAATAGCCAACCAGATTGCTTATGACTTACTGTAACAGTCTTTGATGCTAAACATTGGCTAATGTAATTGAATCTTTGTTTATGATACAATTTTCTTCTTTTACAGATAAGAAGGTCAAGTCGTGAACTCGTCTACCTGAAACTAACAAGAGCAAAGTAGCACAACGCCAAGATACATCGAACAAGATGCCACTCTTAGTTTCAGTATACGAGAGCCATTTAACAACTACTTGTGGATTCCACACTGGAGGCTTAGTTGTATTCTTAGACCCAGTTTTCTTTATAATATTTTTTTATTGAAAAAATTTGGATCACGGACGAGGTTCGAACTCGCACACTGTGCCTCAGCGCGGCACATGCCTATATTATTTCGGCTACCGAGACCTATGCGTATATTTACGCTAAGCAGGCGTTAACTGCTACAAAAAATCATAAAAATATAGACTTGGGAGGCGTTATCTTTCAGACACGAAGTTAATCAATAGCCGTATTTGGTTGGTTAGTTCGTTATACTACCAATAGATAGAGTTACCATCCCCATAAAGACGGGTTCAAAGAAGCTAGTGGAAAGATTTGGTTGACGACGCATAGGTCTCGGTAGCCGAATTGGTAAAGGCATGTGCCGCGCTGTGGCACAGTAGGCGAGTTCAAATCTCGTCCGTGATCCAATTTTTCCATTAGAAAATTATTATATATATTTACGCTAAGCAGGCGTTAACTACTATAAAAAAATCATAAATAAACAGTTTTTTGCTATGCCTTTCAGAGCTTCTTGGACCAATATGTGAGAACTTAGCTTGATCTCTAGATCTAGTTGACAGAAGGATGCCACGACAGATTTATGCACGAGTATTGTTTTGTAACTTAAGTTTACTACTGTATTTAAATAAATGAGATATTGTGATAAACCATGACCTCCATGATTTTTATTATCTATACCAGAACTCTTGCACCACTTAAGCCACCGTTTCCAGGGTTGACTATACGTTTTCAACGTACTAGGTTTCCAGGGTTGACTATACGTTTTCAACGTACTAGGTTTCCAGGGTTGACTATACGTTTTCAACGTACTAGGTTTCCAGGGTTGACTATACGTTTTCAACGTACTAGGTTTCCAGGGTTGACTATACGTTTTCAACGTACTAGGTTTCCAGGGTTGACTATACGTTTTCAACGTACTAGGTGTTCAGCTAGACTTGATCACACCAATTTCAGAAGGTGACCAATTTCATAAGAGATCTAACACTATAGGTCTTTTACTTGTGGAGGTGGGTGATTTGTCCTTGTGTCTATCAACAATGTTTCCAAGTTCTTGATCGTGAATGGTGGACTCACTGCTCTTTCTTTGAGATCAGCCCTCCAAAATTCGTTTTTCCATCACGGACATAATCCTCGAGATTGGTTCAGCAACGCTAGGGTCTTGTACATCAGACAAGGTGGTGGAAAGATCCACGCCAACTTCCCAGACTCTGCTAAATGCATCGAGATTAAACGCTTTTCGGACTCTCAGATCCAAAGTTTACATAATTGGATACCACATGAGCTCGTCTCAATGCCATCAGTTATATTTGCGGTATACCCCAGTTGTGGAAAATCAAGTCGCAAGCTCGGGATAAAAGGTGCAATTTTGCTACCATTTCGTTTCTGGATAACCCGTATGCTATACCGTTGAGGAGAGGGACCTGGGAGATAACTGGTAACAATTATTTTTTTGTGTATCTCTATTAGGCAGTAAATTAACCGCGTCAGTTGCAACAGACTTGCTGACTTCGTTCCGCCTAGTCTGCGTATGTATGCCAAAGCTGTTTTGTTGTCGCTCTGAATCAAGATACAACATACAGTTTTCAGTTGCAATTAATTTTAAAAGCCTTAAATTAGTACGGACAACTTTGTTGTTATTGCACCCTACCAGTCGCAACGAAAAACTAAGTCTATGTCGAATGACTCATTCGGCATAGACTGCAAACTGGTGCCAAGCGGAAATCTTGGAGTAAAATATGTAGGAGAGTCATATATTGAGCCTAAAGTCAAAGCAGAAGCGCTGCCTATCTCAATTTGTAGGTTTCAAATCAGTAACAGGCTACATAATAATACAATTCATCAAAATTCGTTCAGCCGTCAAGTCAGTTTTTGTCAATTTTACGGCTTCTACTTATCGTAATATGATTTAAAGAACCTACTACAGATTTTAAGTCAAAACTTAAGCTATCCAACAATAGAAACCTTGTTTCAACCGACACAGTAGTTTTTACGTGATGAGCGAACATACAGACAAAAAGACAGACACAATTTTTTAAAAGTCATATTCTTTATAATTAGCTTATTTCAAGTATCCTAGATCTAGTTATTTAATTTATTTTTGTAGTAAATACTTTTTGTTACTGCTTTATTAAAAGTATAGATATCGTAAACATATTTTTTTATTAGTTTACGTCTCTTGTGTTGCGGGTGGAGGGAAATGATATATTCCCTACTGCACCATTAACATCCCCATCAATGGGACCGATGGGAATTTAAATTCCCATCGACCCCATTGATAGGGATGTTACTTTTGAAATACATTTGACGTACATTTGACGTACATTTGACGTTAAATGTGAATTACCCGTGCCCCCTCTAGTAGGTGAAGCCGGTGGGAGGACGGGTCACGACCCACACATACGTGTGCGCCCAACAATCGCCAATTCGTCTAAGTTGATTTGCTTAACTTATTAACTATCCTTCTAAATGCTTTTTTCCATACTAATTGGCTGAGCATATCAAGGAACTGATCTAGGAGGTTTAATATATTTTATTTCGACTAGTTTCCTTGAACGTTACAATAGTACATTGCTTACTGCAACACAATTAAAACCCTCCACTCAAGCAAAGCTACAGTAACTTTCAATTCTATATATCCTGCACATTCATGCTCATATAACTTGTGATACAGGGGGATTGTCTCAACTGGATTCATTTCCTGTTTGCGGTTGCTTGATCTCCGCATGACGCTCAAACATTCTGTAATACCCGTATAACTTATAGCGTTGTACTAAGTTGTTATACATGGGACTGGATTATTATAAAAACTTGTTTCTCAGTTTTGTGAATTCAAGTCACAATTGGGTAATTTGGTGACGGAAATGGAAATAAAATGTTTGCATTTAAGGTGTCCGTTATCAAATTGCAAAACGAAAAACCCATTAAATGCGACATACTTATTATTTATACCTGGGCCCTTATTCGCTATGACCATTCACGCAAGTAACGCGCCGCGTTAAGATATCATCGTGGAATTGTACGGCAATTGCCGTACTGACGTCACACGTTTTTGGCTAGGTATTTTATGCGGCATAGTGAATAAGTGCCCTGTCTGTAAATCTGTCTGCATATCAGACCTCATAAACTTACTCAAATTTATATTAAATTAAATTTGGTATACAGCAAATACCCATGCAGACGTATAATTAAAATAACTTAAACTTGACTTGTGGTATTACCACAGAATAAATAATAGTACAAATATTATTACTTAATTTATTTATTTTAAGTACTTATTTATGTAATAACTCAAAACCACGAGTAACTAAGCAAACATCCAAATCAATTCAGAAATCCCGGAGATAAATGTGTACATATACAAAATTATAAGCTAAAAAAGCACACATGCCCTGCCAAAAAAATACATGCCCTGCCAAAAAAATAACTTAAGGCTCATGATAGCCAAATTGTAAAAGACGAAATTTTCTTTTTTCACACTTCTTAATGGAGCCCTTCTGCCGCCATATTAAGTTTAAGAAAAAACCTCTATGTTACTCAGGGGGATGTCAGGATTTTAACGATACCACATACGCTTAAAACTGTTCAGGCGTTAAAAGTTATGGTGAAATAAAAAATTCACATACATACAAACATATATGAATCCTAAAAACATTATACTCCTTTTTTTGGGCTGTCGTGTAAAAACGGATGAATTGGGAAACTTTTAGATGTTATGATTATTATTCTATAAAGGAACACCAACCACCACGAAATAACTGAGGAGTGAGGTAAAAAACCTATAATTTCCATTTGAGAAAATTTTTCAGCATCAAACAACAACTATATGTAAAACACAGACATAATCTGTGTTTTTTTGTAAATACGAGTACTAACATATTATCTGGATAGGAAAAAATAATTGCAAAAATTGTGTTACATGGATATGTAGAAAACTCACATTGAAAATTTGTAAATGTGTGTTTTTGAACTGGATCTCAATGAAATGTTATGGTGTTATTGTAACAATGATTTTTATCTGTCGTTTTTAGATGGAAACTATAACTTTTATATACGTGATAAAAAACATATGAGAATTGGAACTCTACATGTTGTCTTACTTTTTCTTGTCCAAATGTTAAGGTTTTGTCACAAACCATTATTTATTGGCGTTTTGGACGGTTAATGCTACGTTTTTGATAAATCTGGAACCATCAGTCAATATAATTTAACCAGACCTACGACGAGAAAAAAACATTTCACGTTTCAGCGGAAATGTAGTTTCATCCTCAACTAATAGTAGACGACAACACGTCTACTAAATTTTGCAAGCAGTATTTCATTATTAATTAATTATTTCAAACGCTTTCCGGAAGTCAAAATATAGCACGTCTACTTGTGAGCCTCTATCTAATCTAGTTGATATAAACTTGACGAGTGTCAAGAGATTAGAATCAACGGATCTCTTTGGTCGGAAGCCATGTTGCTTGGTACAAAGGTATTTATCCACCTGTGCGAGGATGTGTTTGTGGATAATGCTTTCAAACACCTTTGCAGGAGAAGATAAAACCGCAACAGGTTCATCCACGTTTCACTTGTCAGAACATTTCGGTATAGGGGTAAATCTCCTAAATTTCCATTGAGGTGGATATTGTCCAGTCCGCAGTGCCAAATTAAAAATGTGACAAAGGGGAATACAAACGAATTTCTTTGCTTTTTTTAATAACTTTCGGGGGAATACTGTCTGGCTCTGTAGAGCTACTTGGTTTTAATTTATTAATTCCGTACATGTGAAAAATATTTACATAATTGCTATTGCAACTTTAATCCTGTTGGTTTGCTACGCCAGAATCAAGTATAGGTATATCACACAAAAACACTAGCAAAGAAGCTGGCAAAAGCTTCTGCAGCATCCACACCTGAAAAGATCTAGCCTTTTTATTTGATATTGGGCTCAAATCCGCCCTTTGTACGCAAGATAGAAATATATCACAAAAATTCACGGGGGTCAGTCTCTATGTTATCTTCTATGGATTAAATATACTAATAATAGGAGGCTGCTGTACCACAGAATAAATAATAGTACAAGGCTGTACGTGGTTCAAGGTCTGCTCTAAGTTTGGAGAATAATTTCTAGGTATCCTTACTGTTTGTTCGTTTCCATAACGCGTATAATTTGGTTTTGTGTTTGATGGTAAATCCCGTCTGGATAGCGCCTACTTAAGGTCTTACTTCGCTTTTGGGCATGAACTCCTCAAAAACACTATATATTCAATTTTGTCTTTCTGAGAATAGCAAACCCAACCGTTCATAATCACATTTCGTGAAGTTCCAGTATTTGAAGGAACTGATGTTATTAGGCTGTAGACGATCTGAATCATGAGCCACGTTAATCCTCACCTCGACATCCAACGGCGGATGCTACGCGTCAGGGGCACTATTCCATCGGTAATCGTGACTAGAACCCCGTACATTTCATCACTCTCTCTTGCCAAAACGACATCTAACATTCCTCCATGTAAATTATTTACCATATTATTTTCAGTCAGACAACAATAAGATATAAAATAACAATAATAACTGTTGATATTTAGCGAAGCACTAATTAAATTAAGATCTCCTAAGATCATACGAGTAACATTCGCCTTAATCGTGTTTATGAAACTTTCAATTTTAGTAAACCGGAGTTAGTAGTTTTTGACTTAATGAAAACAGCACGAACATAAAACTTTTGATCCTGCCACAAAAAACTGGCCCAAACGTCTTCGCAACTGTCAGTTTCTAAGTCAAGACGCCAGCGCAGCACAATGGGAGCGCGTGCTGCCAGCAGGACACCTCCACATTGTGTACCTCTATTACGTCGTATGAACGGCACATATTAACTAGATATTAAAACACTCAAGTTATACTTTTAAAAAACTTGCCTACGGCTCGTTTTATAAACTCACTCTCGTGTTTTAACCGTTTTATAAACTACTATAACAGAAAAATATTTTTTTGTCTAACCTAAATTTATTTTTGTAATCACGGGCTTGGCCTCTAAACTAGACCGGTTACATAAATTATTTCTCGGCTAAAGCTTATAAGTCTTCCAGGTGAAGGCTTCCAGATTGTAGTTTATTGTGAAATTCAGATACTGGCAAATCTTTTCACTCCTGAAGAGAAGTTTTAGGTTCCGAGTTCTGTGAGTGAGAGTTCCGAGTGCTCGCTTGTCGTATGAGGTAATGCTAGCCTTCGGTTTCAGAGTTTGTCAGGTCGTCCAAAAGCCTCATTAACTAGTGCTATTAATCAATAACTTTCGGTACTGTCCACTTAAGGGAATCAATGCAAAGAGCGATGGTAAACCGCACATAACTTGGAAAAAAACGTTGGTGCGGCCGATGATCGCACTATTAGTAGGTAGTACTACAAAAACTAAATGATATTCTGTGACACAAACGCGGTTCTATTTATTTAAATTAATTTGATCTTAATATTATGACTATAGCCCATCTTCAATGAAAATGAATACCATTCAGGCTGCAGGTCAACAACATTTAAAACATTGTTACTAAAAAATGCATGCCAATTTCACGTTACATAACTACGGCATAACCAAGGTATTTTTTGTTGGTGAAGTCCAGTTTTGATTAATTTAATTTAAAAAAAACAGTTTTACAATCAGTGATCAGCTACGATTTATGTAAAAGCATTGTTTTATGAGTTCCAGTTGTTCAAGCTGGTCACTTCTCTACAGGAAATGCAATCATTACGTCGGCTGTAATTATTGTGTTTTGTGTAGATGTAACGTCTCACTTCATCTTACGCTTGGTTTAGTACGTAGTACATAGTATCAACAAAATAAGTCCACTTTCACAATAAAATAAACAGTCGATAATAAACAAAGAAATACGTAACCTTAAAATGTATATGTGTTGTCAAGATTTTAAGTATTTCTTGTCTTTGAATTAGTATGTTCATTCTACACGTTATGCAATCTACAATCGAAAACAGAAATTTTACTAAGCCAATATGACTTGTTGCAAACAGATTTTCATCACAATATCGATTCAGAATGATATCAACAGAATGGGTGGTTGCTACGCTAAAATTCCGAACGCAACCATCACAGATACAAGAAAATATACTATTTAACCTGATGAATAGTTCTTTTAGCCTCGTCATTTCGTGCTGGCTTGGATAACGTTTTATAAATCATTTTGTGAGTAATTTTGGACAAGAGAGAGTCCAGAGTTAATTTTATAGTATTTATCTACCGTGTGGACCTCTAAATTGCTTCTTGCTCTAAACCAATCAGGCCGTAATATTTTGGTTAAAAAATTATATGTAACGCTTGTGAATCCACGAACTGATTGTTTTATATTTATCTATAATCTTGTGTATAACTTTACTGTGCATCTTACGTGCCAGGCTTTTGATATTGCAGACCTGGATTGCAATATCGCCCGGTACAAATTTTTAATTTAGTAATGGAAAAATTTACTGATTTTGTTCATATTTTTTTACTTTTCTTTTAATTTTTAATATCGATATTTGGCAGAGACTACCAAATATCGATATTATCGTACTTTGCGACCAATTTTGGTTGTAAAGCAATCGCTGTCGACGTCGAGACTGCAAGCCCTGAGCTGTCCATCATCCTCCCTTGTACATTTAAACTTTCTTTCTCTCATATACGTATTTTTAGTTGATGTAAATTATAAAACACTAGCTTTCCCGCCCGCGACTTCGTCCGCGCGGACTACTGTATAACGCGAAAAAAAGCATCCTATGTTCTTCTAGGTTATTAAAAACCAAAGCAAAAGTAGGTATAGCACCAATGCTCTTGATGTTTTTTTGACAGACTTGTTATTTCATTTCCATGGCAACCGTTCCTTACAGCGAGTAATCAACTTTTTTTTTCTTTTTTTTTAATCATGTTCCAGTTTTTTTTATAGCGTGAAAGCTGCCCTAACAAACAAACAGACAACTATTCACTGGTATATATATATTGGTATGGATAAGCTTTAGGAGTGATATGACGTAAGCCTAATCGAATTTTCAGAACTGTCACAGCACAGTCAATATAAATATTAAAATTTATCCTACTAATCGTTCTAATATTATAAATAGAAAAGTGAGTTTGTTTGTTTTATATAATACTAGCTGATGCCCGCGTCTTCGCACGCGTGGTTATTTTAATATATATCCTCACAAATAACGTGGCTTCCTATTGGTAAAATAATTATCAAAATCGGTTCAGTAGATCCAGAGATTACACCCTACAACCTCACAAACTTTACCTTTTTATAATATTCCACACCAACTACATAGCCCCAAACTAGGATACCCTGTACTATAGGCACTAGATAACTGATAAACATACATAGATACGAATATTACATCCATGACTCGGAAACAAACATTTCAGGGCCCCAATTCTACTAAAACAATTGTAATGACAATTGTCAACAATTTTCGCAAAATTTTCGCTTTTACCACTTAAAGTGGTAGAAAAGTTTTTTTTTGGAAAATTTTCAAAATAAATTTTTCCAAAAAAGAAAAACTCAAAATTCAAAAATTTGCACAAATATTTCCCTTCTACTACTTTTAAGAGGTAAAAGCAAAAAAATTTGCGAAAATTGTTGATAATTGTCATTACAATTTTTTTAGTAGAATTGAGGCCCTGCTCATCTCACAAATGATTGCACCTTGCAGGATTCGAATCCGCGATCGTTTGATTTCATACTTTGGGTCACTAGCCACTAGACCAGTCGTCAGTGTTCGTTTGTTTGTTACGCTTTTACGCCTTAACTATTCAACAAATAATTATGGAATTTTGTACACTCGTTGTCAGGGGTACAGAAAAGGACATAGGGTAATTTTAAATTTAAGGAAAATATATCGAATAAAATAGAAGTTGTTAATTTTGTATTGGAATTACCACTTCGATATCAAAGTGACAGGTGTCAAAGTACACTACATAAACTAAAGTGTGAACACAAACATAATTATTACCGTATTTCTTTAGGGTTTAACATAAACCTAGATACTAGTGTTGTAGACCTCGCGCGTACAAACTTTTTGCAAATTATTTAGCGGTGCACAGTAGCACCATCTAGTAACTTTATTGTACAACTAACATTAATAACCAAGGTGCTTCATCAATCCCTACCTAATAGGTAAAGGGCTGATTCCACTGGTAGAAACCTAAAAGTGAAAATGTACTGCATTATGAGGAGCTACACTGCTCATCACGCCGAAGATCCTCATCAAAACTTCACCAATTAAAGTTACTACCTTTCAAATTAAAAAAAAAAACCATTGAAATCGGATTTTATATGGTGGAGATGTTCAGTAGCCTCCTTTTTATCCTATTTTGGGAGAAATACCTACACCCCCCATCAAAAAACCCCCACAACTAAAAAATTCTCAAAATTCGCTTAACCTGTATACCAAGTTTCGTCTAAATCGGTTGAGAAATGCGACCTGTAGAGGAGAACAGCCGGACAGACATCCGGACATACAAAATAATGTTTGCCCAAGTTGAAACAGAGACGTTTCGCTCGCACGCAAGCTCGCTCGTTTAATAAGCGACACATTTGAAAATGAAAATCACTAGGCTTAAATTATAGTCTACGCGGCCGAAGTTGCGGGTAAAAGTTACAGAACCGAAGTTTTATTCAAATATCTGGCCACAAAACAAAGACTTTCTTCGGAAATACGATGATCCCGAAACAAATAACTTTAATAGTAGCATATCATGGTGTTGAGCTACTTGAACCCTTATTCGCTATGACCAGTAAACAGAAAAAATTGTTTGCACACAAAATAATTTTCGTAGTAGGTTACATATTTCTCTCGTTAGCCAGTTTGTTTGTCCATTTCTACTCCGACACCGTGCGGTGAGTTTTGGGCCAGCGGCCTGAATAATCTGGCAAATATGTGTTGAAAAATCAGTTTGTGGGAATACATTTTTCAGTTCTTTTTTTTACGTATCACCTGTGGATTCTGGAAAACCATTGAGATGGAGGAGTTGGAGTTGGTAGCGGAAAAACACACACACATACCCTCACACTCTACACATATTATTATACAAACTTAAATGTAAAACACATATAACATCCGCACTGATACATGATGTAAGCTTTATAACACATATAACATCCGCACTGATACATGATGTAAGCTTTATAACACAGTACACACATATATCCGTAAGGATCCGTAAGGACAAGGTTTATACTAAATTTTGTATTAAAATCTAGTTGCGCCTCGATAATAGATAAAAAGTGATAAAAAGCCAGCAATAAAAAGTAACGTGTTATTTTTATATACTTATCTACAATTACAAGTTTCATCAATATCCGTTATAACACAAAAATCCAATACAAAAAAGCACATTCAGTTTTTCCAATATTCCGGGCATCTTTTCCATTTTCCCCCTTACAAACTTATTCGGACTAATATGAATATTTAAAACAAAACACCGAGTCGATCTCGGTCCTGCCGTTCTCAAGTGATGTGATTACCAAAGAAAAGCATTTAGTTTTTATTTATAGAGAAGATATAAATATATCGTTACTGAATAAACAGAAAATACCCATTCTTCTCACATTGTGTCGCAAAATAATCCGTCGTAAAAGTTAATAGAAAAGGTCGTGTAAGCGACAGTATGGCAATTTATACTAACCCATGGCAATCTCTCTTTGATGGCTTCAACGAGAGATTGCCATGATTGCCATGAGCTGGTCTAAAGAGACCTTTAAGAGCTCTATGTTCGCCCACACATTGCTGAAATTATCGTTTCTTATCTTGCCGTTCTGTGTTTATTTTTCTACATTGTTACTTAACTTATCTCCAGAAGAATGCAGTGGACAATATCTGGATGGTTTTTAAAGCGTTAGATGAGTTAATTTGTTTTTCAAATTTTATTTACAGAAAATTATGTGATGTCTCTGTTGTGACAATATCGTAGAATTGATCATTTAATGAAATGGTCGATAATTTCATAAAATGGTTCTATTTCAAGAAATAGCTAGAATTTGATGTTTCACTGATCATATCGTTGAAACATCAAAGTTTAATGATATTTCAATCCACGTTTGGCTATATCATTTAATATAATTAATGTTGGGTTTTCATGGTGTAGAAACAGATTTTCAAGGCTAAAAAGAAAAACACGGCCTAGTTGGATTTCCACCCCTAGCGGTCGATATTATAACTATTTTACTAAATGATCACTAATGTTTGACCGTATCATGAAGTAGCCGTGCGTTTAGCTGTTTGTATCGTCAAACGCTGATCATTTATGTATTTCATGATGTCAATGATAATTTCATGAAATAAAAATTTATCATGAGGCCAACCATTTCATGAAATGATCTATTTTAAGGTATTGCCACGACATTCTATATCGCCATTGATAACAAGCGTATATGATGTCATACACATTGTTACTGTTCCACGGAAACTGTACTTTTTTCCGGGATATAATGTATCAGTACCACACTAGAGGTCTTCTTACTCAAGTAAAAACAATCATCTAATTCGGTTCAGAAATCCCAGGATATTAGAGAACATAAACTATTGATTATCTAATAAATCTACTGAACCAATTTTGATTATGTTTATATGGGACTTCACGGAAAATTGACGCTTTTGAATAAAAAAAACAACCATCTAAATCGGTTTAGAAATCTTAGAGATAAACACAAAATAAGGGCAATATAAACACAATATCGAATGAATTAACTCAACAAAACTATTTATTCTCGAAAAACTTCTGAACCAATTTTGATACAATTTATACGGGACTACCAATGATGTGATGTGTGATGTGGTCGGTCTACAATTTATGGAGAAATTGACCGACACACATAAAAATAAAAGACATACGTACAGTCGAACATATAGCCAGTTGCTTGCCACGAGCGCACGCGCATGTATGCGCTCAGTACTGCGCAATGCTAGATTTAGCGCCACCCGATATAAACGTCTCCTTTTCTGAAGTCGATTAAAAATAGGTATTACCTACATTATCGTTTTTTTGCCACAAGCCGGCCCCAACTCAGCATAGCTGGTTGCAAAACAACCAGCGCTGGTCTTCCGTTGGGAACGGCAGGTGACGTCACTCACGGAAATACACCACAATGCTGTACAACTATATTGTGCTGTACAACATAAACGTGTGCACACACATTATGAGACGACTTATACTAATCAGTGATCGGAAATCAGTAATTATATGCTGGCAACACTATCCTAAAACAACACAAATGAGGCAAACGATCTCTTTGACAAAGCATCCAACCCCGTTATATTCTCTATTTCGGCATGCTTAAATATATCACGAAAAACTGAAATTTGAGATTTAAGGGATTTAGAATAGGTACAAAAGCTTAACAATGTTTAACCAAAACATGCAAGTGGATAATTATGATTATATATTTCTTCACTTTTTTGAAGTGTGATAATATATTTTTTCTACTTAAATTTAAAACTATGTATACTTTGCAGGCATTGTACAAGGCACTAGGGGAGGACGGAATAACGACAGAGCTACTGAAAGCGGGTGGAACACCGGTACTTTAAGTCCTTCAGAAGCTGTTTAACTCCGTAATCCTCGAGGGTACTACGCCAGAGGCGTGGCACAGGAGCGCAGTGGTTTTGTTCTTTAAGAAAGGTGATAAAACCCTCTTGAAGAATTATAGGCCCATTTCGCTGCTGAGCCACGTCTATAAGCTGTTTTCGAGAGTAGTTACAAATCATCTCGGTCGTAGGTTTGACGACTTTCAGCCTCCCGAACAAGCTGGATTAAGGAAAGGCTTTAGTACCGTAGACCACATCCATACGTTCCGGCAGATTATACAGAAGACCGAAGAGTATAATCGGCCACTATGTCTAGCGTTTGTGGACTACGAGAAAGCCTTTGATTCAGTCGAGACCTGGGCAGTGCTACAGTCATTACAGCGGTGCCAGATTGACTACCGGTATATCGAAGTATTGAAGTGTTTGTACAGCAAGGCCACCACGACAGTTCGTCTTCAGGATCAGAGCACGAATTCTATCCAGCTGCAAAAAGGGGTGAGACAGGGAGACGTTATTTCTCCGAATCTGTTCACCTCTGCACTGGAAGATATATTCAAGCTTCTGAACTGGAACGGATTTGGTGTTAACATCAATGGCTAATACATCACTCACTCACCTTCGATTTGCTGATAATATAGTCATCATGGCTGAAACCCTGGAAGACCTAAGAACAATGCTCAGTGACCTCAATATTGTTTCCCAACAGGTGGGTCTTAAAATGAACATGGGCAAGATGAACATCATGTGAAATGCCCATGTCGTACCCATGCCGGTTTATGTTGGTAACGGATAGTATTGAAGCTGTCGATCACTATGTCTACTTGGGTCAGAGGATCCAACTGGGTAGATCCAACTTCGACAAAGAGGTCAACCGACGAATCCAACTCGGATGGGCAGCGTTCGGGAAATTACGCCATTTCTTCTCGTCGTAGATACCGCAGAGCATCAAGACAAAAGTTTATAATCAGTTTACATACAGCACTGAGACGTGGTCGCTAACTATTGGTCTCATACAAAAGCTCAGAGTTGCGCAGCGCGCAATGGAGAGAGCTATGCTCGGTGTTTCACTACGTGACAGAATCCGAAATGAGGAAATCCGTAGAAGAACGAAGGTATAGACAGATGGGCAGGCCATATAAGTTGCAGAACCGACCACCATTGGGGAATAAAGGTTCTCGAATGGCGACCACGAACAAGCAAGCAAACTGTGGGTAGACCGACGACATTGTAGCCATCGCAGGAAGTCGGTGATTGCTCGTCATGGTGCTCTTTGGGGGAGGCCTATGTTCAGCAGTGGACTTCTAAAGGCTGACATGATGATGATACTTTGCAGGTTCCTTATTGGTGGCGGAATGTTATTCCAACACTTGGAAGAAAACTTCCTCTGAGGCAGCTGAACTATGCCGCTCTGTCACGAGCTGCGTCGAGCATTGGCGGGACTCAAGGGCGACTAGCCTTCCAAGACAACTTATATAGATAAGTCGGCTCTTTGTACATAATGATACCGAAGAGAAGACTAGCCAAATGAAGCGGAATGAATGCGGAACTTAACGGAATGTCAAAGCAAAAACGAGCACACGCATTCTGGACTATTTCTTTGCTTTGACTTTTGTGTTAATACTTTAATGGCGACAAGGTAATAGGTATTATTGTTTTGTTTACTGTAGCTCTGGTCATAGATATTTTTTTATCTATGCTCTGGTTCATAAAGGGCTATCTATAGGATAGAATAGAATATCATAATCCTCTAGGAGTAGATTTAGGCTACTTAGGTAGGTAATTCAAAGGTACCTAGTTACAATCTTTAAAGGTTCTAATGAAACCTCTGAATTGTGATTTGCTATAACATAAAAACGATCCAGTGTTATCCTTAAAACTATAGGTATTAAAAGCACCTACTTAGATGTTGAATAAACTAAAAAGTAAGGATTGTCACCTTCAATTTGTCCCGAAAATGTGTGGTATACACGAAAATGACACGGTGTCTTTCAGTCGTATGAAATTTCTCCCAAATAAGTCAGAGCTGTAATAAATTCAGATTAGCGACTCCCCGAGCACGTCCCAATGATATATTACTTCGTATAAACGTGTCTAACCACATAATGTAGTATGTGGATACCTACTTCTTACAGTAGGCACTTTCTTGGTGAGACCGATTTACCAACACCTGGTCATATTTGCTTGAGTTGTCAAATATAATCTAATAGTTAGCTACCTTCACAGTTAGACCTAATACTCATTATTACTGAAATACGAGATTTGAATTATTATTTGTATTACCTGATAGAATATCAAATAATATATTTCTGAATTTATGAGAGTATGTTTGCCGAGGCAGGACCGAAATGTATTTATTTTATGATTTACTACAAAAGGTATGCTATTTTTTTTGACTTAAATGATTATCCAAGACAGGTATTTAGTTTACAATCCAGGTATCTAGATTATAACGTTACGTTTAGTATAAAGTTTTAGGTTAAAGTTAAAAGTGATCCGAGTTCTGTTCAAATTTAAATAGTACAATTTAGTGCGCTCATTTCTCTTGGTTAAAAGTGTCATATACGAGTATGTTACTTTTAGGCCTAAAATATTACATACAACACAAATCAATTATACAACTCTAATACAACTCTAATACAAATCAATTATAATTTTAAAAAACTGCGAGCAAAACTAAAAAGATGTTTGCCTCTTTTTAGTTAGCTTAAGATTCTTTATTTTGAAATATTTGCAATTGCTACATTAGATACCTACTTATTAGTTTAGTTGTCTGTTTGTTTGGTTTTTGTTTTCACGCCTAAACGGTTGATCCGATTTTGATGAAACATTGTAAATAGGTAGGTATGATGAGATCAACATATGATACTTTTTATCCCGGATAATGGTACGTTGCCACGGGAAAACTGGAAAAGTCGATTACGAGGAAGGAAATGACGTTGCCGTGGAAACGAAATAATAACAAGTATGTCAAAAACAAATCAAGAGCGTTGGTGCTATACTTTTGCTACACATATTGTTATGTTTTTTTATTGGTTTTAACAGGTTTTTAATATCCTAGATGAGAAAAGGAGATTTTTTCGCGATAAACTGAAGTCTGCGTGTACTAAGTCACGAGCGAAAGCTAGTAACTGAAATAATCTAAGACAGATTTTTTTGTAAGAAGCTTAGAAGACAATTGCTACTGAATATATGGAACAAACATTTTTTTGGGAATGGTGTTTTAAAGAAAATGACCAAAACCTATCGAGTGAGGTATCAAAATACTCGTACCTCACTCGATAGGGTTTGGTCATTTTTGTTCTGTCGGATATATAGTATGGCAGCAGTAAGCCGCCATATTTGTTTTCTTAACACTTCAAATGTCCTTTATTTCGTGACTAAGACAAATGCAATGATACCTCATTTACCAAAATCCATCAAGCCGTTTAGGCTGTAGGTAAAAAAAGCAAAATACACATACACATAATCTTCCGCAGTCAGATAAAAAAGACGGAGACCACACCGCCGAATCGAAACTGAAGCACCCAAGATATGCCGATTTTTCGTACGCACTAGCCTCACGCACTAATGGACCGATTGCATTGCAATCGGTCTAGTAGTTTTTACGTGATGCATCAACAAAACATCCAGAGAAACGGAAACACGGCCACCTTTTAAAAAAAAAAACTTATTTTAAATCTTTATTATTAAACCTAAATAAGTAGCTAGGTATTCCATAACGCATAGAAACAAAACTGTCAACGTAAAATATCAACATCATTAACTCATAAACAGCACAAAGGATTACAGATAAATCATCTCACATAATGTATACCGCAAGTTATCTGTACGTACATAGGTAGTTACGTTGTTCATGTTGTTCTCCCGTAGACGCATCACATATATAACGTGAATACGTGAGAGGCGTCCCGGGTTAGCATATCTTGGTATGACGTTAGGTTTTGTGTGACCGTATAAGTTATTTTGTCCGTAAAAGAGGAGTTAAAATTGTACTGAGTTATTTTGGGGTTGAGAATTAAATAAAAAACAAACTGATAATCAAGAAGGTTTAAAAAGAGACGGAGTCTACACCGCCAATTCGAATGTGAAGCACCCAAGATATGCCGATTCAGTCGCACACACATACTCACACCAGGTTATGCCGATCAGCCGCCACAAAGCTGCAAGACCTTGTTAGTTGTGTTAATGCTGTAATTTTCTCACGGACAATCACAAAACAACACAAATTATCCACATTTGCTATGCTTAGCTTGTTTGCTGGGCGTGTAGCATTCGACTTTTTTTAAACCTTGCTGGTAATAATTCATAGGTCACCTAATTGACTGAAAGAAGCGAGGTCTTCTAGTCGGTTGAAACGACATTCGTCAATGGGACAAATCAGTGCTTGTATTATATTTGTTCGAAAAGTACCATTGATTCATAAAATTGGTAATCTTCTATCGATGTACCTATAGGTATCATCATCATCATCGTCAGCCCGTGTCAGTCCACTGCTGGACATAGTTTTTTTAACCAACAGCAAAAACAACAACGTTGACAGTTGGTATATACATAATATATCTTTATGCCTATAAAAATGCAGTTTTTTAATCAATTATTGGGCTTCTTCTAATCGAACACCAGATTTTAAGTCTAAACCTAAGCTATCCATGAAGTGACACCCGCATTTCAATCGCTCCAATCATTTTTACGTTATGCGAGAACAGACAGATAGACAACCAGAAAACAGACAGACACCATTAAAATAAATTGTTCAGCAGCAAATTTTAAGTACCCTAGACATAGACCCTATTAAAATAGGGTCGATGACCCTAGACCAACATTTTTAATTATCTTCATTACACCGACTTTTGATTACTTACTGTTTTATTATAAGTAGGTATAGATATATAGAAGATAAATATAATATATGGGCTTTTTTTCGGTATGTGGTATTCCTACAATTACGAGTACGTCCAGATTGGGGTATATTCTGCATTTGGAGCCTTTTACTACTGATAATGCCTTTCTGACCTAAAAACGCTTAAATCTGCCTATCTACATCTACACTTCTACACTAATATTATAAAGAGGAAAGATTTGATTTTTTGTTTGTTTGTAATGGATAAACTCAAAAAATACAGACCTGATTTTAAAATTCTTTCACATAAAGAAAGCTAAATTATCAGCAAGTAACACTCGGTGGATTTTATTTTTCAAAAAATTAGAGTTCCCTTTGAAAGCTGCAATAATGAATCCCGCAGAATTAAATTTTGCAAAAAAACTCGATTACTTTGTATCACAAACCAAAGAGTATTTAAATACTACGTAAGATCACAAACTAAGAAGGAGATACGGGTCTTTGTATATGGAACGTTGCCATAGAAACGTTGCCAGAACATCTAATAATCATTGACGTAGGAAATGCTCTATGCTAATAATATACGAAATATAAGCGCAATTCAACCTCCTTGCGTTAAACAGAATAATACTCTAGACGAAATGGTACGTGACTATAAAACCTATAAACATAAACATTTTGTGTAAGAAATTGTTGTTGTTCTATTTGTCTAAATAAAGTACTTACTAATTTTATCTTTCTATACATCTACCCGTGCGAAGCCGGGACGGGTCGCGATTTACGATAACCGTTGAACAAATATTTAGGTAGGTACCTACAATGAGCGCTGCTTATTTATCCTTCGCTATAAATAGGTGTGTCTAGTTGTTGCGCTCAAATTGGTCGTCATTACGCAGTAGGTTTAGCTCGTGAATTTTATCAGGGTTTCGTTTGATACCGTTTGGTGCTGTTTAGTGATTTTTCCAGTGACTCAATGTGAAAGGGCAGATGGTTTTCTAAAGATATGGTAGTAGCAAAGCTCGAGTTCGATTTTGAAGTCATGATCGCTTGCATATCGATTTAACAGAAAAATGTTATTTCTATTTTTCTAATGAGCATTAGGACCTTCAATTCATATGGTACTATCACACCCAGCCCTCTAAGAGAAAAAAGTCAAAGAATCACGTTTGAGTCATATTTTTTACAGGTGTACCTAGTCCCATTCATTAGCGGGTTTCCGCAATACTTTGCAAAATACAGCTCACGTATAGCAAGAAGATGAGATGACGAAACACCAAAACAAGAGACAACCTGGCATACTACCAATTTTTACAAGATTTATTCAGCTGTTTAGTCGTGAAAAACAAAAAGAGAAAGTTACATAAGCACTTATAATATTAGTGTGATTATCACTCGTCTCTTTCAATTTCACCTTATTCGGTGGTGCTCGTTATAAAATAATAGTACCACCCCTTCTCACCCCGCGGGTGTAACGGTGTGAGGACTGGCGACAGGGAATTTAGGAAATGCTCAGCATTATCCTGGGTATTATCCCCATCTACTGGCGATCACCGAGACGCCTGCCATGCGTGGGGATTACCTGCGAAAGGCTTTCCGCCCAGACCGCCTAATTCATTGCTTTGGGAATTGTAACCGTTTACTACGTCAATGCATTTTCATATCGTAACACCATGACAAGGACGGACAGTGCATTGGTAACGCTATCGCTTTAGCTTTGAGTTGGCGGTATTGTCACAGATCTGCTGCGCTTGTGCTGAGCGACTAAGAACCTAAGAACAGATCAGGACCCAAGTCTCGAACAATTGTTCATAGATTTTTAACGAATTGTAGCAAAATTTTCGCAAAAATTTTAGCTTTTACCTTCTACTTCAATGGTTATTTTTCCAATTTAAAATTTTCGATAATTGTGATAGTAATAAAACTAATGTGAAAATTATCGGCAAATAAAAAACCATTGAAGTAGTATACCTAAAAAAGTAAAAGCTAAAATGTTGCCACAACTCATTAACAATCAACGAACCATTTTGTTTTAGTAGACTTGGGGTCCTGCGCAGTAGGCTGATGATATGATGTGAAAAATGGTGTGAGGCTAATTGTGAATGGGCTCTGGAGTTGTTTAAGTAAGCGAGCACCGTCGACCGCAACATCGCTTTACATCAAGTGAGATAGTGCGAGTCGGACTCCCGCACCGAGGGTTCCGTACAAACTAAACTTTGCCGTTGGAAAACTTTTGAACAGACTTTGTACCGAGACTATTTAAATAAAAGTCTGAACAGAGAAACAACCCAAAGAGAGAATAAATCTGATGGCTCTAAACTCTAAGCACAGTTTATTATTCGTGTCTTCGCTTTTCAACAATGTGTGGATTGAGTGAGCACATATAACAAATTATAACTCAAATAAGTAACATGATAATGGTTCGTTTTGAATGTTACAAAATCCAATTGAATATTATCTAAAAGTAGATATAATATAATAACATTTAATTCTATAGTTGGTTTGTTAGAAATCGGGCCTTTTGAAATTGGTGGATTGAGTGAGCACAATAAATTATTTGCAAATTTTTAAATAATGCACTAGGCAACCTGTAACTAAAGACCATAACTCTACCACAGAATAAATAATAGTACAAGTACAGAAGGCTAACTGAGTAAAGTCATTTAAATAAATAGCGACTCTCGCTACAACGCTATAAAGTGCAATTTAACTCGCACGGCGCTGCGAGCTTTCAATTATATTTACCTAGAAGGCGCTCGCCCACCGCGTGCCGGCTAGAATGCACCGTATCACAACGCGCGAGAACTTCCATTGCTCTAACCGTTTCAGAATCGCTCTGTCCCTTTTTCGCTCGGTAGGGTTGTATTAAGATATGACTAGGTACTTGTACTACTAATTATTCTGTGATATGTTATGACTTAGATATTGTAACAGAATAAATAAGTAATAATGTATTATGTTATTACTTATTATTATAAATTAAAATAGTTCTATTACATACAATGACATTCTTATCAGAATAGACCGACTACCTCCTTTTTTCTACCTACCTATCCCGTTTTCAGAACGCCGATAAGTTTAGTAAGATACCTACCTACGTGTCGTTGGTTGATTATGATTATATCCTATAGGTATTGCACTTTGATGAATAAAGCTGCCTGTCTGAATTCCATGCTTATTAATGAGTGAAAAATAAATTTCTACCTACGTAATAAAAGGTATTAAAAGTATGTAGGCTACTTACTAAGTTAGCACAGTAATTCATTTTCCGATCAACAATACCTACTATAATCAATTATAAAATTACCTTGATCGATTTAATAAACGACTTTATTTCTGCGCGGAAAAACCTTAAATATGCGTAGCTTCGGTATGGAACACAAATGAAATAACATAAAACTAAAGGAACCTATGTAATAAAAAAATATCAATATCTAACTACATAACTAGGACCTATTATAGGTATTACAATTTATTACCTTTATATTCTTTACCTTTTTTTTTTCTTATTTTTTCTTCTCCAATTAAAGTGGCTGGATATACGATCCCGGAGGAATGAATGTAAATCTTGTTTATAACATCCTCCAAAATCCAAATGCTCCTAGTTATTTAAAAGATAGTTTTACTTATCTTTCTTCTCATGGTCGACCACAACGCACTTCACAACATCTACAGATAATGTTTCCTCAACATAATTCAGTTTCATATTCTGATTCTTTCACTGTCACTGCAACCCATCTCTGGAACGGTCTACCTTCCCACATTCGTCAGGCATCATCGATTGGCGTTTTCAAATCCAAAGTCTACAACTTCTATCTCGCACTACACAATAAAACAATGAACTGAGCAAATTATTGAATATCTTATTTATTACTGTATCTAGTTATATATTTAAAATATGTACCCTAATTAGGTATACTATGTATAAATGAAATTATATTATTATATAGTATTATATTATACACGTAGGTATATTATGTAAGTATAGAAATAGAATTGATATTATTATTAGGAATCTATTAGTTTTCCAATTTAAAATAGGCACTATTCCGCATTAAAAACATCACAGTACACTGAGGTTAACTGCGGCTTTATAAAATACTAGTTCTCCCGCCCGCGACTTCGTCCGCGCGGACTACTGTTTATCGCGAAAAAAAGCATCCTATTTTCTTCTAGGATATTAAAAATCAATGCAAACGCTCAATGCTCTTGATGTTTTTTACAGACTTGTTATTTCGTTTCCATGGCAACCACAGACCATTCTGTGATGGCAAACGTTCCTTACAGTGAGTAATCAACATTTTCTAGTTTTCCCGCGGAAATTTTCAATTTTCCGCGATAAAAAGTATCTTATGTTTAATTATAGGGTATAAGCTGTCTCCATTCTAAATTTTATCAAAATCCGTTCAGCCGTTATCTCGTGAAAGCTCCCCAAACAAACAGACAACGTTTCACTTTTATATATTAGTATGGAAGTTTAATGTATGTATAGTTAGGTGCTAAGGAGTGACCATCCAAACAGCTCGTCCACCTGATGTTAAGCACAAAGTCCTGCCGATGACAAATAAATTATATAGTAGTAGCATAGTACTTTATTTATTCTGTGGTAGTCAACTTCCTTAAGTATAAGTACTATGTGAGGGACAAATTATTGAGCAAGAACACAGTCGTTAGTCTACCCCACATGACAATACCTCGCCCATCCGCGTTAGTTCCTATTATTCCATTATGGCGTCCAACATTCATCGCAAGCAAATTGTGAAGCCGTGCTTCCACCGTGGCTGAGCTCATTAAATGAAATAGCGCGCGCATTGTCTGCGGCCGCGAAACGACGACGATGCAGCTACTGGCAGTAAGCACTCTGTGGAAAAATAGGCACCACACATGCTCGCTTTCTAAATGTATAATACTAAATAGGTAAGTACCTACCGCTAGCGAAGAATAGCAAACTAAATAACGACAAAAATAGTATTACTATATTAGCTAGGTTACATATCTAAATAATTTCGTTAAAACAACCTCAGCGGTTTTCATTACGAATATAAATGTTCGACTTGTGTAACTCCCCCTAGCTTTATGTATACTAAGTTAAATAGTGCTTTGTTACCTACGGGTTAATCGCTATAATAATTCAAGGTAGGTAACAGTAGCTCCATTAAGGTAAGACAACTTTCTAGAAATCATCTGATTCTGTTTTTCATTTTCCAAGATTCTTTACTGCTTTTGAATTTATTGTGGCATAACGCCGGCAACTTCCACGCTCTCTATTGTCTTAGCAATTTTCATATTTAGTTGCACTCCGGGTAAGTTTGTGGGGTTCCGTAAACAAATAATTAAACATTGGACTAGCAGGTGGCATTGGGCCGCTACTATTAATAGGTGCCTGAATTATTTCTCGGTTCTTTGTAGAATTTGTTATCTCCCCATTACACTTGTACAGTTAGTGCCCCATCTTATAATTTTCTAAAGGTAATTTTTTGGATCACGGACGGGATTTGAACCTGCACCGTCCGTGCCACTGCACGGCTAATAGAACGCCTTTAACTAATTCGGCTACCGTAACCACACAGTCATCCACATCCAAATTTCTCCTACAGAGTTTAAATGTAATAGTTTAAAAAAACTAAAAAACACGCTATAAATAGAAAACCAAACTAAAAAATAGAAAATAAATTTTAATAGTGTAAATAAGAAAAAAAAATATTTCCAAAAAATCGGGGGGTGCATGGGTCAATAGTTATAAATATTTCATTGACAGATATGAGAAGAAGGATTATCATTTCGATAATATCTTTTCTTTTTTTTTAGTTTGGTTTTCTATATAAAGCGTGTTTTTTTAGTTTTTTTAAACTATTATTTATTTTCTACTTTTTAGTTTGGTTTATTTATAAAAGCGTTTTTTTTTTCGAATTATTGCATTGTCATCGGTCTTCGACAGGTGTGCAAAATTTGAATTAAATCTGACCGTTTAAAGTGGGTCAAAATAGCGTCCAAAGGAGTCGGTTACAAACATACAAGTGAAGCTAATATAAAGCGTCTACAAAATAAATGGTCTAGGGTACATAAAAAAAGCTACTGAACAAGAATATAACATTTAAAAAATTCGTGTTTGTCTGTCTGTATGTTTGTTCGCGCATCACGTAAAAACTACTGGACCGATTGGGATGCGGTCCAGTAGCCGGGAAATCGATTAAAATATTTTAATCGATTTCTCAAATTTTAATCGATTCTTCTTCTTTCTCATTTTAATCGATTTCATCGGTTGGCATATTGGTATTTCAAAGAACTACAAAGAACTAGTTTTGAAGAGAGTACTTTTAACCAGAAATGACCACGCGTGCGAAGCCGCGGGCATCAGCTAGTCATTAAATATTTTTTGGGAATTGGTACGCATTATCTTTACGACACGATGTTAATTACGGCCCAAAAGTTAAATATATAAAATTATATAATAAATTTCTAAATCGTTTGATTATTCTTATAGCACTTCTTATCTAACTATCCATCAACACCGCTTAAAAAACTTATTAATTATATTCCCTTTGGCTGAAAAAAAGATAAATCTGGTGGACATTCAACCTTCTCATGACATCCCTCTTGGCCACTGACGCCCGACACGGCGTCCTACAAACAGGATCCCACGGAACCTAGTTTTCGCTTCAATGGCTGTTGACACTCCATTGTGTGGCACACAAAAATTCCACGAAGATTCCTTCCTGTTTTCCATTTCCAGTTTTATAGTTAACTACTTACAGCATTTGTCCAAAGATTGGTAGTAATGATCAATATAAGTAACTGGGGTTTGTGCAAATGATAATCATTTGCACAACAGACTGTAGCCACAGATAGTCCTCTGTGTCGTTGCTGCATGCAGGAGGATAAGTCAGTGGAGCCCCTGATACTGCACCGTCCAGCCACGAATTAAATCAGAATTACAACTAGAAAGCATTACTTGTCTCAGTGACAATACAATACAACAACACTTTATTGCACACCAAGAAGAAGGTAATATATAGGATAAACTCATGAAATGAAAGGTACAATGGGCGGCCTTATTGCTATATAGAAATCTCTTCCAGGCAACCTTTGGATGGAAAGGATTACTTAGATATCTAAGTCATCGGTCGGTGGTGCGTAATAAATAAAATAAAATACAAAACATTAATAAACAAGAAATTATAAGTGACCTAACCCTAACTAACAGAATTTATTTATTCTGTGGTCACCATTGCTCACGGACCTTTTCATATCCGATTTGGTGACGAAATCCATCGTTCGTCTGGGTTTGTAGATCTGCCTCTCGGAAATACATAATGTGGCCTGATTCTAGGGTTAAGGTGTCCTCTACGGACTTTGCTCGACCCTAGAATCTACCACCATATCCTATCTAGCTCTGATTCTAACTGTGCCGAATGATTATCTTGCCTAAGCGTTCGTCTATTAAACGTAGACAAATCGATTTGTTTTTGTTTTCTCTTGGTTAAAAGTATTCTTTGTGCTATTCCAGGACCTAAAATACCAATACACCAACAATTGATCAAAATTCCCTTAGCCGTCAAAAATGATTTTATCGATTGCTCGGCTATTACTCTTTGGATTGAAACACCAAGTAAACCAGTTTTTAACTCAAACCCTAAGCTATCCATCAGTAAAAACCGCATCTCAATCGGTCTTGTAGTTTTTACGTGGTGCGCAACAAACAAACAAACAAAGACACGAATTTTTAAAATGATTTATTCTTATTCAGTTCCATAGAACACTTTTTTGGTACTTACTGCTTTATTATAAGTATAGATAAGTATAGACTCGAGACCGCCTATTCGGAATTCAAAGGCTTCAAGCAAGGTGGGAGCTTTCAAAGAAACTAGCACATTGAACGAACCAAACATCTGTTCAGGGTATTCGCATATTTGAAAATATTGTTTGTATTAAAGAGAATACGTCCTGCAACTTCCATAAATTATTTAAATAACACCAACATAATTATTAAAAAACTATAGAGAATGTTTATTAGGTACGTGCGTGCGTGACCGCGCGCAGCGGAAATAAAACTATAGTGAATGTTTATTAGGTACGTGCGTGCGTGACCGCGCGCAGCGGAAATAAAACTATAGTGAATGTTTATTAGGTACGTGCGTGCGTGACCGCGCGCAGCGGAAATAAAACTATAGTGAATGTTTATTAGGTACGTGCGTGCGTGACCGCGCGCAGCGGAAATAAAACTATAGTGAATGTTTATTAGGTCCGTGCGTGCGTGACCGCGCGCAGCGGAAATAAAACTATAGTGAATGTTTATTAGGTACGTGCGTGCGTGACCGCGCGCAGCGGAAATAAAACTATAGTGAATGTTTATTAGGTACGTGCGTGCGTGACCGCGCGCAGCGGAAATAAAACTATAGTGAATTTTCTTATTTACACTATTAAAATTTATTTTCAATTTTTTAGTTTGGTTTTCTATATAAAGCGTGTTTTTAGTTTTTTTTTAACTATTATTTACTTTCTACTTGTTTTTTTCATTGTCATCGGTATTTGACAGGTGTGCAAAATTTGAATGAAATCTGACCGTTTAAAGTGGGTCAAAATAGCGTGCAAAGGAGTCGGTTACAAACATACAAACATACAAGTGAAGCTAATATAAAGCTTATAAAAACAGTTCAGTTTTAGATATTTGGGGAACCTATTTTTGGTGAAGTCGATTAAAAATGCTTGTTCTTCTGTGCATATTTATTTGTACTGTAGAATGAATTTAATTTACAAGTCGTAAAAAAGTGTGCGAATGCCAGATTAAAGTGGAAATGGGCAGGACATTTGGCAAGAAGGGATGAAAATAGTGACCAAGGCAGTCACCGAATGGTATCCATGAGAAGGGCAGATTTCCAGATGACATCAGAAAACATGACATCAGATGATCAGGCGTGAACGAGAAAAAGCCTTACCTCAGCAGTGGGTGGATACGGGCTGATTATATAGAAGAAAGGGTGACACGCTGAGTCACGCCGGCCGGCCCTAAATTCGCTGATGATTTGTTAGTGTAAATTTTTATGAAGACCGATGGTATATATATTTTGTACTTGTTGCAGAGTGCGACCGGCCTGATTATGTGCGGATTTGCATCGCTGCATGGTTCGGAGATCACGTTAAGCTGTCGAGCCCGGCTGCAGTAGCCAAGTCAAAGGCCCTCGGCCTGCCTGGCAAATTATTACACCAAAGCCAGCAGTTTTTATATGAATTTAATCGGGGGGGATGTCGAGATATGAGGCTCCGAATGAACTGACATATGAAAACTTTGAAGTTGTGAGTTGTGTATAAGCCAAGATGTGAAAAAAAACGGAACAGTAATATTATTCTGAAAATTCCAAAACAATCCTCAGAACAAGTTAGCAACTGTTCAATGTTTAGAATGAATTCATTAAATTCCTGATTATAGATACACAACTTTAATTTACTTCACAGAATGAACTCATACGAAAGCAGGTAACATAGCGTTCTCGCCTCAGATTGCGTTCGGTACGAAGTAATTCCGGACAGTCTGGAACAATGCCTGTGTCGAGAGCACGTCATAACTAAATCCACGATATACTCCTCAATCAAAATCCCAATTTCGTATTAGGGTTTGGTCTGAGTTTTCGCGGCTTAACAAATATTTATGTTATAATACTAAGTATATAACATTATCTGTATTTTATTTTATTGACCGAACTAGCAAGACCCGCTAGCGAAGCGTTTCTGTTTCAGCTTGGGCAAAAATGCTTTCAAATATCCGGAAGATGTCAGGAGGATGTCCGTATGTCCGGTTTTCTCCTCTACAGGTCACATTTCTTAACCGATTCTTGTGTATTTTTTATTGTTGTTGTGTTTTTTTTTGTTCTTTTTTAAGGTGCGCATTTTACATTTATTCAGTTTTAAGCTATTCCAAGAAAGATCCGCGAGTTCTACTGCTCACAGAGACACTACTTTATTTATTTATTCTTTGCCAATAATTACTATTACACTAATACATTCATCAATTCTTATTGAATCTGGTTAAATTTTAAAGTTAAGAGTACATTTTTTTAGAGTCAAACACATCATCCATAATATAAAAACTAAGTTGATAAAATGTGCGTGCCGATAAAACTTAAAAAGGAGTCCCGGCAGATAAAGAACAAGAAAGTTCCCGTTTTAACCTAAAGGGCGTGTTTTTAAAGATATAAGGGCTTTTCCAACCCTTCAACTTGGAAATTAAGTGTAGTGGCGCCATCTGTTGTCGAGTATTTGAACTTCATTCAGAACAACGATTATTTGGGTTGCATTTCAAAAGGCGCTGCGAGCAATTGCAGCATGTGTAGTATTGGCGCGAAATTTAAAATTCCAATTTCAATAAAGTCTTAAATTACATTTGTTACTATAATAAAGTTATTAAATTTTGTGTATTTATACAGCAGTAGCTAACTTATATTTTGGAGTTAAAGCGACATAATTTTAGTTATTCAAATTAGTTCTGAAAACAATTTTAAAATTTAAGTTTTTAAATTTCGCGCCTTTACTACGTATGCTACAGCTGAAGAACCGATTGTTACGGCGGACGATAATGTCGAGAACATTCTAGAAGGTTTTTTTTTTTTTTTAAATTACGGACTAGGCAATCGTTTGACCACGATCTCACCTGATGGAAAGCGATGATGTGGCCGAAGGTGTAGCACGCTTGCCTAGTAGATACCTATTCACTCTTGATTTGAACACACCGGGGTTATAATTTACCGGAAACACTGACGAGGGCAAGGCAGGCATTCCACTCCTTTGCAGTTCTTATAATAAATGAAGAAGCGTAACGCTTCATTCTTGTGCGAGGTATTTCAACCATGAAAGGGTGGCGCTTTGCTGATCGTCTAGTCGTACGGTGATGGAAAGGTGATGGGGGAATCAGGTTGTGCAGTTCTTGTGCACACTCTCCATAGTGCAATCTGTAGAATACCGCCAGGCTTGCTACCTCACGTCTATGCGCCTATGAAGCTTACTCTTTACCAGAGTGTCATACCCAATGAGCCTGATAGCACGTCTCTCAATTGAATCCAAAGACTCGAGCTGATACTTGGCAGAACCGTCCCAGAGGTGGCAGCAGTACTCCATACAAGATCGGACCTGTGCTTGATAAAGATTCAAAAGCTGTCCCGGTGTGAAGTACCGCCTAACCTTAGACAAAATACCAAGCTTTTTTGCAGCTATCTTGGCTTTGGATTCAATATAAGACCCAAAATTCAGGTTTGATGTGAGTTCGACACCCAAAAGCTCCAAATGGTCGCCAATTGGTATTGTTACACTTTAGAAAGACGGAGATCGTTGTAGAGGACTCTTTTTAGCAGAAAATAAACACGCTTGCGTTTTAGTAGCATTAAACTTAACCAGGTTAGCATCGCCCTAATCGGACACGGCTTCTAAGGCTAAATGTAAACGGTCTACCATAGCCTCTCTCTGAAACTGGACAGCGTCACAGCTGGCTTGAGCATTGGAAGTGTATCTCTCAACTACAGTACTGTCATCAACATACCCAAAGGTACCGGGCTTCAGAAGGTCATTAATGTGCAGTAAAAACAGTGTAGCCGAGAGAACCGATCCCTGAGGTACACCGGCATTGATAGCCATTTGATCAGACGAGCTATCTAAGACTACTCGAATAGATCGTTCCCTCAAGAAATCAACTATCCAATTGCATAAGCCAACAGGTAAACCATATGAGGGAAGCTTGTTTAAAAGGCCATCGTGCCAGACCCGATCAAATTCCTTCTTTATGTCAAGGGAGACGGCAAGCGCCTCACCATGCATCTCTATGGCTTCGCTCAGTACGTGAGAGGCATACGTGAGAAGATCCCTAGTAGACCGGTTTCAGCGAAATCCGTATTGCCGTTCACTGAGAAGATCATTGTCTTCAAGCTATGCCAAGAGCCTAATATTTATGACACGCTCCATACACTTACAGAGTAAGGAGGTTATCGAGATGGGATGATAATTGGCCGGATCAGCACGACTAGCCTTCTTTGGTACTGGTTGTACATTGGCAAGCTTCCAGCTCTTCGGTTTACCTGAGTGAAGAGAGAGGCGGTACAAACGCGTTAAGATGGGAGACAATTCGGGCGCACAGTTTTTCAACACAATCGCTGGAATACCATCAGGACCACTGGCCTTGTTCACATCTAGAGCTCGAAGCGTTCTCAGAACCTCCTTCTGGCGAATGCGAATTTCGGGCATAAAAACCCCGCAATGAGGAAGGCAGGAAGGTGTCTTGCCAGAAGCATGTAGATGCAAAGCTTCTGCAAAAAGAGAAGCACATAAATTCGCTTTGTCTCCAGCAGTGTGAGCTAGTGATCCATCAGGTTTCAGCAATGGTGGCAGTGAGGGGCGGTAGAAGTTTACTTCGACCGACTTGGCCAGGGACCAAAAAGCTTTGCTACCCGCGGGGTATGAAGCCAGTTTGGCCCCAATTCGACTTACGTGATCAAAATGGGCCTTCCTAAGTATCTTCTTGCAGGTCTTAGCGGCAACGTTAAATTTTCTCTTCTTAGCCCGAATATCAGAATACTTGCGCTTTCGAGCATCAGCCCAGTCTAGATATGCCGCACGCTTTAGAGCCACAGCATGACCACAGCTGGATCCAAACCAAGGCTGAGCTTTGCTGGAAAGAGTCTTGTCACTGAATGGAATGAAATATTCCATTGCCTGACATATTACCTCTGTAACAGCAGACGCGCAAGTCGTCGGGTCCTGGGAGATGAAACATGTTTGCCGCCAAGGGTACGATGCAAGGAATTGCCGCATCTCGTCCCAATCTGCTGAGTTGTATCTCCACACGCGCCTATTTCCCTTAAGGCTAGGATCAGGTGGGGAATACACTGAGACGGACTTAACCAGGCAGTGATCAGAGTTACCAAGAGGTGGGGATACTGATACGGAGTATCGGTCCGGTTCAGTCGTCATCAACAGGTCGAGACAGTTGGCAGAGTCACCGTCACGGTCAGGTACCCCGTGTCGGCTCCTGCACAAGCTGAGAGAGATCTAACACCAGAGCAAGCTTCCGCGTCTCTCTACCAGCGTGGTCGGTTTTTTGGTATGGGACAAGCCCTTCCTTGTGGTGGGCGTTAAAATCCCCCAAAAACACCAATTGAGCAGACGGGTAACGCTGTTGGGCCACACTTGCCGCCTCACCTAGATAGTCTACCAATAAAGTCGTCCCCCGATCTCCGCTGTGCGAGCGGTACACACAATGATCCACCAGCACCCAAATCACTGAGAAGTTAGGGTGCTCAAGATTTCGGAGACGCAGACAGCAAATGTCATCACGTGCGTATACACAAAGGTGTGAGAAAGAAAATATTCTCAAACTTTCTCGAATATCCTAGAGCCTAGCTCTCTGAATATATAAGAGCCCGGTGTCGCCCGCCAGAGTTAGTTCGATTTGAACAGCAAAACAAGCGATTTCGAAACTAAAAGGAAAGAAGTTATCTGTGAGCCAGTATTTTTAATAGTGTGTTTAATTAATTCTCGATTTTGAAGTGAAGAAGAAAAAAGTTGTCTGCGAGCCTTTATTGTGAAATATCAAATGTGAGTATTTTTAATAGTGTGTTTAATAAATTCTAATGGGTTTTTTTTCTTTTCTTTTAATTGTAATTTCCTTAACCTTCAAGCAGTCGCGCGACGTTGAATCGATGCCTTCTATATACTTTTGACCGTAAACAAAATATCGCGCGACCGCTTGAAGGTTAAATAACATTTTTTCTTTGTCTCAACGTACCCCACGTTTACGTAACAATATATTTGTCTATAAAATGTTTATTTAATTTATATTTTACAATAATAATATAATTTATTATTATTGTAAAATATATATTATTATAATTTATAAATACAATGCCTAGACGTAAAAGAGGAGGAGATCTTGCCAGTTCTGCAGCGAAACAAAAAGAATGTCGAAGAAATGAAACGGAAGAAGAGCACGAGGCACGTTTATAAAATCAACGAACCAGAATGAGCACCCTGAGAAGCAGAAAAAGCGAAGAAAGAAAAGAAAATAAAAGTATTGAAGAATCGAGAATTTTAAAAGATAATCTAACAAAGGAAGCGTTCCTCTACGAACCGACGAAAAAATATTACAATCATAAATATGTTGTAATCGGAAAAATTATTCATTTTGCCAATTTTGCCACGTGAAAAAAATCAGTAAAGAAACACCAGGTCTCTGTTGCATGAATGGAAAAATTCGATTACCACCACTGGAAGCACCTCCGCAGGAATTTCTACATTACATGACCGGGGAAACACTAGAATCAAAACACTTTCTTCAAAATATATGATCATACAACTCCTGCTTTCAAATGACTTCTTTCGGTGTTACTTCGACTAACACTAATAGAAATGAATTTGAATATGTATTTTCAATTCAAGGGCAAATTTATCACAAAATAGGATCGTTACTACCAATGCCTAACGAAGACTATAAATTTCTGCAAGTATATTTAATCGGAAATGAAGAACAAGAAATTGATCAACGATGCACAAATTTTAATGGATTGAGACGCGAAATAATCCAAGATGTACAGAGGATCTTACACAAATACAATCAACTGATTGACATATTCAAAACAACATTAGACCGCATTATTTCTGATGACTATAAAATTGTAGTTCGAGCCGATAAAGGACCACGTGGAGAACACGAACGTAGATTGAATGCACCTCAGATAGATGAAGTCGCCATCGTAATTGTGGACAATGAAAATACAAGCCGTGACATAATTGTACAACGAAGAAGAAAAGGACTACAACGCATTGCATAGACACACCGTTCATATGATGCTCTTTAATATCCGTTAATATTTCTGCACGGAGAGGACGGATATCATTTCATTAAAAAACAAATTCATCCTGAAACAGGCATAGAAACAAACAAAAAAGTCACCTCCAAGGAGTTCTATGCTTACCGCTTAATGATCAGAGATAATGAAATATACAATCACATACTCAACACTCACCGTTTATTCCAACAATTTCTGGTAGATATGTACGCAAAAATAGAAGCAGAACGGATGCTTTACATAAGACTGAATCAAAAGAAACTACGCACAGAAGAATACATCCACCTTCGAGACGCGATCATAAATGACGGCAATATTGACGATATTGGAACAATGGTTACCCTCAGCATACATAGGAAGTCAAGGACATATGCACGAATATACTCAAGATGCCATGACCTACGTAAGATAATATGGACGACCTGATCTCTTCATAACATTTACATGCAACTCATCATGGCCAGACATCAAATAACAACTAAAATACGGACAAACCTCCACGGATCGACACGACATAATAGCCCGAGTTTTTCGACAAAAACAAATAAGATTTATGGAAGTCATCACGAAATACCACATCTTTGGAACCGTTAGATGCTGGATGAGAGCAAAAACGAGGATTACCTCACTCACAGTATCTCATATGGCTACACGATAAAATTTATCCCACGGATATCGAAAAAATCATCCAAGCTGAATTTCCCAATCCACAAAAAGATCCGGAACTATACAACATAGTAGTGAAAAACATGATTCACGGACCATGTGGACCATTAAACTTCAATGCGCCATGCGTACAAAAAAATATCCAAAACCATACTTGGACGATACAAAAACTGAAGATGACGGCTATCCCAAATATAGAAGACGATCACCAAAAAACGGTGGCTTCACAGAAAAAATACGAATACAAGGCAGAGACGAACTGGAAATAGATAATCAATGGGTAGTACTATATAACCCACTACTTTCCAAAATGTTCCAAGCACTCATAAACGTTGAATACTGCAAATCAGTAAAATCTATTAAATATATATGTAAGTACGTAAACAAAGGTAGTGTTTCAAATAGTCCAAAATAGCGAACAAAATAACAGAAATGATGAGATCCTCATGTACCAAATGGACACATAACACATCAACAGTAACGAAGCAGCGTGGAGGATTTTTAGTTTTCCCATACACGAACGCGAACCAGCTGTGCAACATCTAGCAGTACATTTGGAGAATGGACAGAGAGTTTACTTCACAAAAGACTCAGCTATAAAAATTGCAAGCGAACCTCCTCAGAACAAAACATTAACAGCTTTTTCCAACTGTGCCAAACGGATCCATTCGCAAAGACATTACTGTATGTCGACGTCCCTATTTATTATACGTGGGACAAAACAAGAAAAATTTTTCAACGACGAAAACCAGAGGAGGGTCATCCAGAAATCATGAAAACTAACTCAATAGGTCGAGTATACACTGTACATCCAAACAATGCCGCATGTTTCTATCTCCGGATGATGTTACACGAAATACGGGGACCAACAAGTTTCACAGATCTCAGAACCATTGACGGCTACCTATGCCAGACGTACAGAGAAGCATGTCAACGCTTAGGATTATTAGAAAACGAAAACCACTGGGAATTAACACTACAAGAACACCACACTCACAGCTTCAGCTGAACAAATTCGAGAGTTATTCGCCATAATTCTAACAACATGTAACCCATCAAACCCAAAACAGCTATGGGACTCTTTCAGAAGGAGTATGAGTGATGATATATTGTACCAAATCCGACAAACTAATCCAGAACTGACTATAGAATTCAATGACGACATCTTCAATGAAACACTCATTCGCTTAGAAGATAAATGTTTAGCAATAAATAAACTTAGAAGAACTTAGTAGAACTTGGAATGCCAGCACCACAAATAAATGTTTCAGTGTGCTAAACTACGAAATTACAAAGGAAAAAAGCTACAACGTCAATGAACTACTTGAATACATTGCTCACAACAAACCACTCCTCAATGACAATCAAAAAAAGTTTAGAACGTTATAATGAATCCGATAAATAACAGCACTGGTGGAATTATTTACTTGGACGCAACAGGAGACACCGGTAAAACGTTTCTAATAAATCTAATACTGGCGGAAATATTTGCTAAATACACATCGCACTGGCACTAGCATCATCCGGCATTGCAGCCACACTTATGGAAGGAGGACGAACTGCCCATTCTGCCTTACAACTACCGTTGAATATAGCCGAACAACAATTCCCGGTATGTAAAATCTCAGGAAAATCTGGACGGCGTCAACTTCTAAAACAAGCTAAAATTATCTTCTGGGATGAATGCACCATGGCCCATAAAAAATCACTAGAAGCCATGGACAGAACATTACAAGAATTGCGAAAAAACTCTGAAATAATGGGAGGAGCTCTATTTATACTCACAGGAGATTTTCGACAAACACTTCCAGTTATTCCCAAGTCAACACCAGCCGACAAGATCAGTGAATGCTTAAAAAAGTCACATCTCTGGCCACAAGTACATATACTGCAATTAACAAAAAAACATGAGAGTTGAATTATCAAAAGATGAAACAACAGCACATTTCGCTAAAATACTTTTACAAATAGGCGAATGTACATATCCTATTGACCAAACGACCGGCCTCTTTGAACTCAATAGTGATTTCTGTAACATAGCCACTACTGAAAACGAACTATTCAAAAAAAAAACAAATATTATTCAGAACTATACCAACGTAGAGTGGTTATTTCAAAGAGCAATTTTGGCCACTAAAAATAATATTGTTGAAGATATCAATTTTAATATTCTAAAGAAAATACCTGGTTAAGAGAAAATATATAAATCGATCGATACGATGGCATTGAAGAAAGTGTCAACTTCCCTACTGAATTTCTAAACTCTTTACAAGTACCAGGAATGCCATTACACTGCCTTCGTCTGAAAATTGGATCTCCAATCATAGTACTCAGAAATCTCAACTCCCCAAAACTATGTAATGGAACGAGGATGATCGTAAAACAGCTATCGAATAATATCATTGAAGCTGAACTTATTTCTGGAAAGAACAAAAGACACACAGTATTTATACCTAGAATACAACTGATCTCTTCTGAATTGCCATTTCAATTTAAAAGATTGCAGTTTCCAATTAAATTAGCCTTTAGTTTTACAATTAACAAAGCGCAAGGGCAAACTTTAAAATATTGTGGCATCAACCTCAAAGAATCCTGGTTCTCTCTCGGTCAGCTATATGTAGCTTCCTCAAGAGTAGGAAATTCAAAAAATTTATATATTTATACCCCGGACAATAAAATGAAAAATGTTGTTTATAAACGAGTAGTGTAAATAATGAGAAAATGTTTTCAATTTTTTTTTACTTTTTACGTCATAGTTTATTTTTTTATTTTAACTACCACGTAATCTCATATCAACTCCCGAGCGAAGCCGGGTATCATAGCTAGTAAACATATAAAATCAAGACATTTAATTAGACGACAGTCGTGGTAATTTATTTATAAAGTTGTATCTATGGATTGTGTGTCCGTCGGGTGGCAGCCGGGCGAACCGGGGGTGGCAGAATCACGACGAGGGTCACCGCCCGCAGCGTCGTAGTAGATGGTAGAAGTTCGGTTTGCCACCGACGGACGACACGATTTGCTGTAGGGAAGGGTTGCCTGGATAATGTGCCAGTTGGATAGCAATTTGGGCCTTATGACCAGGCCGTACTGCTCGTTGGGCCGCAGAGGCCCACCCCCGATGGAACGGAGCCTACCTGCGCCTACAGCCAAGGAGAGTGAGGAGATATTGTAGAAAGAAAACGGTATTATAAAGAGTACTTACAGATAATTTAATCAATGTTTCTATAACAATGTTTTTATATACAAGGCTTAAAAACTAACACGAGGGTACGATGGTTAAGTCAAATAGTCTATGAAGAAGAGGGGGGCACGAAAAGGGGGCTTAGGGTTACGCGCGCGATTTGTGGATCGTCTATTTTACGTGCACTGGGAATAATTATTTATAGGTACCTCAACGCCGGCCGGCTTACGTCACTAGACGGGAAAATTTTGGCAGCGCGAACGCTTGCCCACGTGCTTGGTGGTCCCCGGGTCCGGGAGCGCCCTGCTCCCTCGCGTCGGGTCGGCTCGCGGGCTGGTTGCGCTGCCCCCTGGCATTCCGGCTTCCCGCCAGCTCCAGCTCCTTTTCGCGGCAGTATCTTCTCATCAAAATGGCCGCCCACGCGGCTGCTCTGCTAGTCGTCCCTTTGGGACGGGCCACTCGCCCGCCCGAAAGACGTGGCTGGTCTGTTCTGTCTCTCCCCACGGGCGCGAAAACCTTATATATCAGCCTCTGCGGGGGTGAGGCGCGGGGTGAGGCGCGTGCCCTTGTCCGTCTTCCCCCCTCGCCCTTTCTTCCGCTCCAAATATAACCTAGTTCGTATTACTATAAGTTTTACAACTAAATAGGGTTTCACTTATATTGCTAGACTACTAATAAATACTAATGCATCTACATAAAATCTCTACATATAGAAAGATGACAAAAGAAAAGGTTCATCCAAAATTACCAGTTCTGTCCATATAGTGGGGTCTCTTTGATCACTGATGGGGTTGGCTTCCGGTCTGTCTTAGATGAAACCACAAGTTATTGACATCTTGTGCATTCCTTACTCACCTCTTGTCACGCAAACAATCTACGTCATTCTTTCTCGCATGCATACATTCTTCCCCATTCGTAAGCTATGAACTATATAATCCTCTGTCATTCTTTTCTTTTTGTTTTGATTTTAATGTTGCTCTATTTTTTATTATTTTTTAGTTAACTTTCACGCAGTTTATTATTTGGATACCTTCCGGTTGTGTTCTTGATTTTATTATGGATTTTAATATTTTTGCGATCTGTTTGAGTCGTTGAGTTATGTAACATTTCCTGTTATTGATTTGCAACTATCAATAGGTATATACCCCGTCAAATGAGTTACTATGAAGAACAATTGGTTGGAGCCTCTTATCAGTTCAACATTAAGTGAGAAACTAACTTTATGAATAGATTGGGTGACTGTCCCAAACTTAGAGGAATTGAACAAAAAAAGGAAATTATATTATAACTCAACGGGTTTATGTTGTGTGTATGTTTGTAATTTTGTGAATTTTAAATCGTTGTTTTGGACGTGGCTTTGAGCGATGATAAATTACTGTTGATGGTTATTCTGTATTTGTTTTTTTTTATATTTTGACTTTCATAAAAAAATTGTGTTGTTGTATTATGTATATTATTTTATATGTATTTTCGTTTATCGTTGGTAGTGATGTTTGTGGTAACTTGTACTCGTATTTCGTGATTTTATTGAAAGTGTCTCTTGAAGAGTGGCACAAAGGGTTTGATTTTTAAGGGTAGTCGGCACAGAGTATACTCTGTAGTGACGCCAAGAATATGCACAAACTAAAGTTGTTGTTTTACGTATGTTTTTATTTGCGATCACTTGTATATCAGGGCCGTCTTTATGATGTCCCTTGAAGAGGAACACGGTTATGGGATGCTACGGGCGGTGGCCGATACTAAGTGTACCCTGCTATATACAATGATCTTATATATAAACTGAGGTAGATACGTTGTACTCCTCTCTGCTTGGCTAAAAAAACACAAGCTAATCAGCCTGTGTCTACTTAGTCCCAAACAGAGTGGCAACGACGCAACACGTAAATACAAGCGTCTCCCGAAACATGAAAAATTAATCAAAAATTAATCTTCTGTGTTTAGAAAGCGCACTACATACACTGAGACGACTGTTAAAGGCAGGAAGGATGTGTCTTTTCATTTTTAAGTACTGTTTACGGTATTGAAAATGGAAAATAATAAATTTTATTTTACCCTAAATCAACTGTTGCTAAGTAGCCGCTTTGCCACCTACACGAACGAGACAAGTAGCGGGTTACGTGTAAGAGCGACAGAGAGAACGCGATAATGGAGAGTAGCGTTTATAGTTGGTATGATGCTAGGGGATGTTGGGGCTTACCAACGCCTGATAATCGTCAGTCTACGTTCCGACCCGTAATGGCCATGGCTGACGATCTTCAGCCGGGGAGTCTAGCGGAGTTGCAACCCTATTTGTATTGGATTAGGATAGAGTATTGTATTTGTGTTACATAATTATTAGAAAACAGCTTGAAAAGAGTGATTTTGTTGGATAATAAAGTGGATCGGTCACAATCGTTTTTTTTGTGAGTTCAGGTTGTCCTAGCGGGTTCAGCGACCGGGTAGTGGGTGATTGTGATTTTTTATTTGTGTTGTTTTTAGCGATTTATAGCTTGTATTTTGTGTTATTACGTCTAATAATACTGTAAAGAACATATTAAAATGATAATGATAAATGATTTTTTATTGCCAAAAGGAGATTAATAAAAGTAAAAACAAATATGAAAAAACAAACGGTGAAACGTATGTAGCGTTATACCCATAGGCTACCACTGTGCTAGCTCCACACTACAGAACATTATAGATATAATTATTCATAATATTGTGTCTACTTCCACGTGACACCGCGAATGTGGGGCGTAACCCCACATTCGCGGTGTCAAGCGCCGTGATCAAATTGTGCCAAAATACAAGGTTCGAAATGGAAACTCGCAAAATTCCACGAAAACCGCTCAAATATGGATAGGTACAGCATAATTGTAGCTAAGACTATAGCACTATAGTGCCATGCATATTCATGTCGTAAGGCTCTGCGTAAACAAATAAAGGAGAGCAAATAAAAACCTAATTCATGGGGACTCATAATAATAATTTTCTGTTCTTTACTCATATTTTTCTGATATGTTTCTCATATATTTCTGTTTTTTCCCATATTTTTCTGATATTTTTCAAATATTGTATGTTGGCTTTTAATAAGTTTCAAGTGAATCTTTGATTGTGATATTTTCCCCCTTTTCTGTTTTTTTCTGTTATTTTTCTCACATTTTTATGATTATTTCTCTAATATTTTACTCATGTTTTTATATAATCCGGTGCTTCAATATCGGATTTTGATAAGTTTTAGGTTAAGCTTAGTAAACTATTAAAAAATACAGGAAATAGTTGGATTTTCAATACACTTCTTATGTCTTATTATGTCTTCCAGGTTACACTTGATGAAATCTGGTTCTTATATGTTAACTTTTAATAAGTTTTTAGTAAAAATTTGTAAAATGAAATTAAAAAAGCTAGTAATTTGAGAAATCATATAAATTTTGAAAATATTTACTATACAATTTTTATGTTTTCCGTGTAAGTTTTGATGAAGTCTGGTGCTTGTTGGATTTTGTTAAGATTTTAACCAAACATTGTAAATTTAACAAAAAAAAACTGAGTATTGGAGGCGTTATGTAAAAAGTAAGTATACTCGAGGAATATCGTCCCACCTCATGATGTCCTTTTCTCAAAATGTTCTTTTATAAAAGATCTTTCTGAAAATGTAGAATTCACAGGTAAACTATTGAATCAACGCAGGAAAAAAAGGAAGGGAAAGAAAGAAAGTGGTATAGTCCTAATTCAATTATTCAGTTGGATTTTAATATGTTTCTAATCAAACTTTGTTAACTATAAATGAAAAAAAAACTGTATTTTCTAGGCATCAGTTGAATTTTCTCATATTTTTCTGATGTTTTGCTCATGTATTTTTCCTGCTTTTTCTCATATTATTCTGATATGTTCCCCATATTTTTTCTTACCTTCTAAAATGTTTCCGATATTTTCCTTCTTTTCTTTTCAAATTTTTCTGTTGTTTTTCTCTTTTTTCTTATTTATATCTCATTTTTATGTTGGCGTTTAATAAGTTTCTAGTCAAACTTTGTAAATGTAATTAAAAAGGTAGAACATTGGAGAAATTTATTAAAGTTTGAAAATTTTACTATAAAATTTTGATGTTTTTCAGGTAATTCATGAAGTTTCTGATATTTTTATTAAATGTTTTCAATTAATAAGTATTTGGTTCTGTTCGTGTTAATTAATTATGATATGAAATCAAAATATTATGTAGTGGTGGTGGATCTACTTTTAGGGTTCCGTACTCGAGGGTCCGAACGAAACCTTGCTGCTGTAGCGGAACCCTGTCCTGTGTCTGTCCATCCATCCGAATGGCACGGGTTTGTAGCCATTAATCTAAATAAAAGATTTAAAACACCATAGAGAAGAAAAATTGTTTTTGTAAAAACAATTATTTAGTTCATTGACCAAAAATGGAAAAACCGTAAAAAGATAGTTAAAACCACGACAATCAGAAGTGTGTTTGGTAAATCATAACATTGACAGTGATGTTTTGTGACACATTATAGTTCTATAACAACGTTGACCACAATCGTGACAAGTGGTGTTCAAAATAGCATGGTACAAAAAAACGACTGCAATCGGATTTACTGATAGCTAAAAAAAGCTACTGATCTCCTTTTTTATTCAATTTATACGGAACCAACCTGGATGTATACACTTAACGGCGATAAATAATGCACATCGGCCTTTGGAAAGAGACAATTGGCTTTTTACGACGATTTCTGAACGCCGACGACCGTCCATTAATCACCGTATTTATTCAGTGTCATTTCATAACAAACAAATACTGCACTTTATGGACTTTATGAGTTTACGTCAAATAGACGACACGTAAACTAAATATCTATAGAGAGCTGTTGCAACTACTAGAAAAAGGATAGTATAGTAGATTGTATTACTAGGGAGCAAAATAATATTTTGACGGCAAGGCCGTATTTTGAATCCAGAGAGGAATGAAGGATTCTTACTAGTCAGTGATCGGATGGCGATATATCGCCAACAACCCACATTGCGCGCAAACTGCGCATGCGCACGCGGCGAGGTAGTACTGAACGTAGCGAGGGATTCAATACACTTTACCCAAGAAAAAATAATTTTGCGTCCGAGTGATACAATCTACTTTTCATCCCCCTCTATGAGAAAAATAAATAAAAGGTGCTTCTAGATACTTTACAATTCATATTACTTCTTAGGCAACCTACCTACACTGAATATGCCTAAAGTGCACTTTTCACGTAAACGGTCGCTGTGACTTCAATAGCGCGATGGCGTACGTAACTTGCGTGGATTGCCGATGCAGCACCCTTGCCTCGTGGAAGCCTTTAAGCCTAAGCTACCTATTTAGCGGCTTCATTTCGGTACCCACTTCGACCGAACATAGATTAGTTTTATAATATAAAAACGAATTGTAATTTTTATATTAATTGTTAGAAATCTTTACGGGTTTTTTTAAATCCTCCGGCAGTGACCTCCATAATATACTTATTTAAAGGATATTAAAAAGACTAAAAATAAACAACTTAAAATAAACAAGGTAAATTACTAACACTTAACAAAAAAACCTTTGTGTACTTCTTTGATTTTTACGTCCCTCAGACCACAGTACATATATAGTCTCTATATATGTACTGTGCTCAGACAGTCTCTTCAGATATTGTTGTCTAAAGAACAATGGCGAACTCCCATACGTACTTTTATGTCAGTCATATTCACGGCGTCTTTAGACAAAAAATATCGCTAGTAATTCAGCATCATTTCCTGAGATTGTTAGTCTAAGTTTTTTTTTGGGGAGGCCTGGTATAATTGTTAATAGGCTTCAAAGTTTTGTAGGTTATGTTATTGTTAATGACCTTTGAAACAAGTCTTAGAGATTTTAATTATTTTATCCGCTTAATTAGGTAGGCAAGTTAGTACTTATGCATGATAAATATAATGTTTCAAGATATTGTAGGTACATGCCTATTCAATTACCTATCTAGTGTAACAGACTAGGCTTTTGAATAAGAATTATTTTCAATCTGTTACTGCCTGGCGAGATTAGAAAACAATATATTTAGATATGTTGCTGCTGTTGTTTCACTGTGCAGGGAAACAGTTGTCCCATATTAGTACAAATATTTTGCAACAATTCCTTGCCCTTAATATTTTATTTACACAAACCTTTGTTTCATTCGTTTTTATTGTTCAATACTTTAACCAATACGCCCTATGTTCTATTATTTCTGTTACGACCTGGATGACTGGTGGATAATGCTGTTTATCATTAAGTCCTACACTATTTTTGTGCAAAACAATTATATAAATTAACATATTATACCCTATTATAACAACAATTCTTTACACTTCCTCCATAAACTATAATGCATTGTATTCCCTTTGCTACGAGTATAATGTTTTGTATAGAGGTTTTATATTGACGTACCATTTTGTCTATAGCACAGTCTATATTATTATTCTGTTTATTGCAAGGAGGTTGAATTACGCTTACTGTTAAAAGATTTAACACCAGTAAGCCTCAACCTCCTTTGGTTTAAAAAACCGGGTGGAAAGAAAGCGTAATTCAACCTTCTTTGGTTTAAAAAATTAGGTGGGAAGGATACTGTGTTGACAATTTTGACGTCCAAACCGGAAACGTCGTTGTATTATATATTTTTTTTCACCCATTGGGCAGGCAACAAGGCCGGTTAAACATTGCAGGGAGGAAATGAAGTTACAATTTCATGATTTTTTAAATTGATTTGTTAACCTGGGTTTTTCTAGCTTACATGTTAGTAAAAAAACGTAGAAAAATAATTACTTAAGTTCTGTAGAAATGATATGTCAAGACACTGCAAGATTTGTAACTTTTAAACTTTCGCGATTCGAACACATAGTTAAATATTTAAACGGGACTTAATCGCGCTGAAAACTTAATATTCAGACAACAATTTTTTTTTTCTACTGGACGATTTATCGCATAAAATTCCGCCTATGTTCTTTGTGTAGATCTCGATTTGAAAGTCATTATTGGTACTGGCCGCCAACGTGTAAAGGTTGCATACATTTGGTTAATTCTTGAAAATAGGTACAGGTTTCTGAAAAAGACTTTGCTTCTTTTGCATTTTCCCACTCGATAAAATTGTTTCATATAAGCTTTCAAATATTTTTCCACGGATTTTCTGCATCACATTTATTATTTTCAGGTGTAAATAGGTAGTATAATACTTTCGCTACCCTTGCATTTTCGTGAAATTATTTAAGTTTTTGCACTCTCAATATTCCTTGCTTCCGTGACGATGAAAACGTAATTCGCGCGCTTTTAATGTTTTTCTCTTCTCCGTAGTGGCTCGCAGTCTGTATTTAAAAAAAGAATCATGTAAATGTACATCATTCTTTTTTTAAATACAGACAGCGAGCCACGTTACACAAAAAAAAATGAGCTCATTGGTCAACTGTGAATCAGCAACCCTTCATCTGATCTATAGGTACTAAATTTTAGGCCTAATACCATAAGTCTGCATGGCTCGACGGAACATCGTTCAACTCCCGATCTTTAGTAGCGGAGTGTAATTCCCAACTAGAGTGTTTACATTTAGCACATAAAAAAATATAATGTGATGCTCATAACTTGAATATGGCCTAGCTGAGGCGGAAAGAGCCGACGAGCCACGAACGCTCGCGTCGCGGAACCAATCGATCGGCAATATCAAAAATTCACGTTCCAAATTCAAAACTCATTACTGCCCTCTCTGAAAGTCTTGAACAGGAAGACGTAACTTTTCTCCCTCTATTCAAGGAACCAATCAGCGTTTTTCGAATGGGATGAAAAAACAATTATGTATTATTTTGTAAATGAATAGATTTAATGTTGGGGGGTACTTTATATTATATATTTTCAGCTAAATGCGACCGTAGTTGCACCTGAATAATGACAAACAAAGAATATAACTGACAAAAATCACACAGGCAGGGTGCGACAACACTCTACGAAGCCGAAATTAGCCGAGTCTCTTTCCAAATACCGAAGGAAAGGGTGGATAAAGGAATTAACTCTGTAATTTCCTTTTTCCCTCATCGACTGAAGCCCTAAAGCTCCTCTTCAAATCGTCTGTAAACCAATTCCAATTGTTTAGCGTAGAGGCATACAAGCCGAAAATTCTCATTCAAAACGCAATCAGGAGAAGCTGCAATCGAAAAGAGCAAAAAGGGGGAATTCAATTATAGCTATGTCTATACACAGCACGTATCTATAGCGTGCGCTGGGGGACGGGTCTAGGACGTAATCTGAGGGGCTATTGTATTAGGAATTAGAATTGTCTGTACCGTTCTTAAAATCGATGAAGATTATGTAGCCGAATGAATTTTTAAAAGTAATAAATATCACTACAAGGTAAATTTAAACATAATATATTAATAATTGTGCCCCAGTTAGGGTTAACTGGGGCACAACTACTTAGGGTTAACTACTTATAGATAGTTAAATATTTAAACGGGACTTAATCGCGCTGAAAACTTAATACTTATAGATGCCAATCTAAATTTTTAATTGCATCTTTCGTGGAGAATCGTTACCCAAAACGTACTTTTCATTGAAGATTTCCATGTAGTTTTTGCGGGCATGTATCTACAGACATTTGTCTGAGTTAGATATTTGCCCCAAAACCTGCCCCTAAAGCTTAACTTCGTCCAGCCCTGTATTGGAGTTAATAAAATCGTGCTCCGTTCTGCTAACTTCCGATTTGTTTCTTCGGTTTCGCCTTTGGTTGTCGGATGACTGTTGATCGTTCGTTACTCGTTGACTGTACAAGCGTATTAGGGCACAAACAGATCAACGCGGAGCGGGTACGATGGAAATCGATACATTATGTTAATCTCTATCCGCCGTATTTATAAAATAGTACATTACTGCCACGGTCTGTAATGACTGCGTTGCTGGCAGCGATGATGATGGTCGAGAGCGTAGCTAAGTTAAGTTCGAGGCCATCACAGGGCGGTCAGCATTGTCCGCGCTGTAAAGGCCTCGACCTTCGGTCTCGGCCTTAATTCCAGCTTGGCCATCAAGGGCTGCCATGAGGGCCAAGTTTGAAGGCCGAGAACTAAGCAAAGCTCGAAGCCATCATAGCGTGGCCAGGAGGGCAGTCATTGCGGACCAAGGCTTGTATAGTGCTTTACTCAAACAATGCGAGGAATTGAAATAAAACCAGCTTAGTATACGATGCCGCGGGCATCAGCTAGTTGTGCAATAAAATACGAATGAATAAAAATATAATAACAATTTAAAAATTATGGTGAAATAAAGAAACTCACATACCTACATAAAAACATACATACAAACATACATACGAACATCCATACAGACAGACATGCAAACAGACATACAAACATACAACAAACATACTTACAAACATACATGAATCCTAAAAACATTATACTCCTTTTTTTGGGCAGTCGTTTAATAAGAACTATTACAGATTTCAGGTTCGCCGAAGACATCATTCTGTTCTCGGAATCTGCACTAAAACTGGAAAACATGATAAGCGAACTAAGGCCGCCGATGGTCATTGTTGATGTGCCATAATTTAAGCTTTTTTGTGCAATAAAGTTATCTATCTATCTATCTGTCTTACGTGCAATAAGCGCGCAGTAGTGCGCAATGGTAGATATATCACCAAAAAGCAAGCGACTGTGTACGAATAAAAATAAGTACTAACAGTACAGACACGCCGATGCGGTGGCAAATTAATTAATAAATGTTAGCATGGGCCTGAATAAGGCAAAAAATATTTAGATAACTATATCTATGGTATTTGTGTTTGAAAACTAATGCGAGTGTTATTCGTATTCAGTTATTTTTCCGGTTTTAGCATCTTAAACATATTTTACTAGCAGCTCGCCTCCACTTTGCACGGGTACCTATGGGTTTCTCTAAATATCTATACTGATAATAAAGCAATAGGAACTAAAAAGTCTGTGTACAAAGAAGATAATAAAAAAAAGGTCTAGGGTACTTAAAATAAGCAACTGAACAAGAATATAACATTTTTAAAATTCGTGTCTATCTATTTTGTTTGTCTGTACGTTTGTTCACGCATCACGTTAAAAACACTAGACCCATATCGATGCTGTTTTCACTGTTGGATAGCTCAGGGCTTGATTTAAAAACTGGTGTATATTTGGTATCTCAATCCGATGAGTAGAAGCCGAGCAATCGATGAAACTTTTTTGACGGCTGATCGAATTTTGATCAAGTGTTGGTTTTAGGTTTTTGACTGACTAATACGAACAAAGAACTGTTATTGTAACTTAACTATTTTTGTTAGACCTATAGCCTCGTGGACTGTTTTGAATGAATAATATGAACCAAGAACGGTTATTGTAATTTAACTATTTTGTAGCCTCGTAGACTGTTTTGACTGACTAATATGAACAAATAACTGTTATTGTAACTTAACTATTTTTGTTAGACCTATAGCCTCGTGGACTGTTTTGAATGACTAATATGAACCAAGAACGGTTATTGTAACTTAACTATTTTTGTTAGACCTATAGCCTCGTGGACTGTTTTGACTGACTAATATGAACAAAGAACGGTTATTGTAACTTAACTATTTTAGTTAGACCTATAGTCTCGTGGACTTTTTTGACTGACTAATATGAACAAAGAACGGTTATTGTATTTTAGTTAGACCTATAGCCTCGTGGACTGTTTTGACTGACTAATATGAACAAAGAACGCTAATTGTAACTTAACTATTTTATTTAGACCTATAGCCTCGTGGACTTTTTTGACTGACTAATATGAGCAAAGAACGGTTATTGTATTTTAGTTAGACCTATAGCCTCGTGGTCTCTTTGACTGACTAATATGAACAAAGAACGCTAATTGTAACTTAACTATTTTAGTTAGACCTATAGCCTCGTGGACTTTTTTGACTGACTAATATGAGCAAAGAACGGTTATTGTATTTTAGTTAGACCTATAGCCTCGTGGTCTCTTTGACTGACTAATATGAACAAAGAACGCTAATTGTAACTTAACTATTTTAGTTAGACCTATAGCCTCGTGGACTTTTTTGACTGACTAATATGAGCAAAGAACGGTTATTGTATTTTAGTTAGACCTATAGCCTCGTGGTCTCTTTGACTGACTAATATGAACAAAGAACGCTAATTGTAACTTAACTATTTTAGTTAGACCTATAGCCTCGTGGACTTTTTTGACTGACTAATATGAGCAAAGAACGGTTATTGTATTTTAGTTAGACCTATAGCCTCGTGGTCTCTTTGACTGACTAATATGAACAAAGAACGCTAATTGTAACTTAACTATTTTAGTTAGACCTATAGCCTCGTGGACTTTTTTGACTGACTAATATGAGCAAAGAACGGTTATTGTATTTTAGTTAGACCTATAGCCTCGTGGTCTCTTTGACTGACTAATATGAACAAAGAACGCTAATTGTAACTTAACTATTTTAGTTAGACCTATAGCCTCGTGGACTTTTTTGACTGACTAATATGAGCAAAGAACGGTTATTGTATTTTAGTTAGACCTATAGCCTCGTGGTCTCTTTGACTGACTAATATGAACAAAGAACGCTAATTGTAACTTAACTATTTTAGTTAGACCTATAGCCTCGTGGACTTTTTTGACTGACTAATATGAGCAAAGAACGGTTATTGTATTTTAGTTAGACCTATAGCCTCGTGGTCTCTTTGACTGACTAATATGAACAAAGAACGCTAATTGTAACTTAACTATTTTAGTTAGACCTATAGCCTCGTGGACTTTTTTGACTGACTAATATGAGCAAAGAACGGTTATTGTATTTTAGTTAGACCTATAGCCTCGTGGTCTCTTTGACTGACTAATATGAATAAAGAACGCTAATTGTAACTTAACTATTTTAGTTAGACCTATAGCCTCGTGGACTTTTTTGACTGACTAATATGAGCAAAGAACGGTTATTGTATTTTAGTTAGACCTATAGCCTCGTGGTCTCTTTGACTGACTAATATGAACAAAGAACGCTAATTGTAACTTAACTATTTTAGTTAGACCTATAGCCTCGTGGACTTTTTTGACTGACTAATATGAGCAAAGAACGGTTATTGTATTTTAGTTAGACCTATAGCCTCGTGGTCTCTTTGACTGACTAATATGAACAAAGAACGCTAATTGTAACTTAACTATTTTAGTTAGACCTATAGCCTCGTGGACTTTTTTGACTGACTAATATGAGCAAAGAACGGTTATTGTATTTTAGTTAGACCTATAGCCTCGTGGTCTCTTTGACTGACTAATATGAATAAAGAACGCTAATTGTAACTTAACTATTTTAGTTAGACCTATAGCCTCGTGGACTTTTTTGACTGACTAATATGAGCAAAGAACGGTTATTGTATTTTAGTTAGACCTATAGCCTCGTGGTCTCTTTGACTGACTAATATGAACAAAGAACGCTAATTGTAACTTAACTATTTTAGTTAGACCTATAGCCTCGTGGACTTTTTTGACTGACTAATATGAGTAAAGAACGGTTATTGTATTTTAGTTAGACCTATAGCCTCGTGGTCTCTTTGACTGACTAATATGAACAAAGAACGCTAATTGTAACTTAACTATTTTAGTTAGACCTATAGCCTCGTGGACTTTTTTGACTGACTAATATGAGCAAAGAACGGTTATTGTATTTTAGTTAGACCTATAGCCTCGTGGTCTCTTTGACTGACTAATATGAACAAAGAACGCTAATTGTAACTTAACTATTTTAGTTAGACCTATAGCCTCGTGGACTTTTTTGACTGACTAATATGAGCAAAGAACGGTTATTGTATTTTAGTTAGACCTATAGCCTCGTGGTCTCTTTGACTGACTAATATGAACAAAGAACGGTTATTGTAACTTAACTATTTTAGTTAGACCTATAGCCTCGTGGACTGTTTTGACTGACTAATATGAACAAAGAACGCTAATTGTAACTTAACTATTTTAGTTAGACCTATAGCCTCGTGGACTTTTTTGACTGACTAATATGAGCAAAGAACGGTTATTGTATTTTAGTTAGACCTATAGCCTCGTGGTCTCTTTGACTGACTAATATGAACAAAGAACGCTAATTGTAACTTAACTATTTTAGTTAGACCTATAGCCTCGTGGACTTTTTTGACTGACTAATATGAGCAAAGAACGGTTATTGTATTTTAGTTAGACCTATAGCCTCGTGGTCTCTTTGACTGACTAATATGAACAAAGAACGGTTATTGTAACTTAACTATTTTAGTTAGACCTATAGCCTCGTGGACTGTTTTGACTGACTAATATGAACAAAGAACGCTAATTGTAACTTAACTATTTTAGTTAGACCTATAGCCTCGTGGACTGTTTTGACTGACTAATATGAACAAAGAACGCTAATTGTAACTTAACTATTTTAGTTAGACCTATAGCCTCGTGGACTGTTTTGACTGACTAATATGAACAAAGAACGCTAATTGTAACTTAACTATTTTAGTTAGACCTATAGCGTCGTGGACTTTTTTGTGGGTACTGATGAGTATTATAAACATGTTGTACATTATTTTATTTATCATCAATAGTTTTAGCAGCGCACACCAAATAATGACTTTTATAGGCACACTGTTGATACCTTTGGTGAGTGTACCCCTAACTTACAAACAAACATACAGACAGACAAAATATACTTAATAATCTTTCACCTATAGAAAGCTACATTATAAGTATCGTGGGCTAATCTTTGTTTTTCAAAAAATTTAAGATCTCTACGAAAATTACAATAATATAACCCAAGGTATCAAAATGTGCGCTGCATAAACTATTGATGATACATAAAATAATGTGCTAGGTATACCTAGCGGCACGTAAGTCTAGCGGTGAACGAAATGTGGCGGGGATCTTGGCAGAGTCAAAGTTTATATAATGATACTTTTTAACCCGAAAACTGTCTGTGACAAGATCCCCGCCACGTTTCGTTCACCGCTAGATTTACGTGCCGCTAGCTATACATGTAAATGGTAGTCATCAATACCCACAAAATGTCTGCGAAAAATAAAACTGCGGGTTAAAATTGAACCCGCAACTGTCTTTCTATGAGACAAGCCAAGCTACCCAAACACGAATCCTGTCAAACACTAACGGTAACTTATGCCAGTTTACACGAAAATCCTTCCAAGCTTTGGCCAAGACGCCACGCCTTGGCCGAGACGACACGCCGCCAGCGACGGCTTACCCCCGGCTTCCTTTTGTGCCAGATAAAATCTAAAAAGGGACGGTCAATCTCGTAACGTCTCAGTTTCGGCCACAGGATCGTTTTCACTATGTTTTCGGAAGGATTGGTCTGAGATTTTTCGCACCCAATAATTCACAGCCTCGAGTCTAGAGGATGATCACTATTGAAAGATTTTCTTTGATAATTTATTATTCACGGCATATATGTAAATATAATGGTGTAATAGAAATATCCAAACAGAATTAGACTATATAAGTATCATGACGGAAACTTAATTGAAAAAGGCGTTCGCAGGGAGCATATAGTAATATCGTATGTATATGTATTGTGTCAGTGTATTTCAGGTAACCTTAGGGCCTCAGATGTGGCTAAACGACTGCTATCAATGTTTGGCATCCAGGATCAACTCCGATGCAGGAGCGATGGAAAACCTGCACAAAACATATTAAAAGCCATTAACCGAGGATCAAACCCGGTGATGTTGGATTGCAAGGTCCAAATATTACCGCTCTGCTATCACTTCTCTGATATTGTCGATAGAGCTTTCAAAATCTTCGCCATTTTCAGTACTTTTGGCAAGAATCAAACCTAGATACGAGGAGTAAGAATACCGTACGAGTTTACTTTCTTCTCTGTTTGACAAGGCCCTAAACTATAAGTTACTTATTATTTACACTTGTGGCTCTGTGAGCTATAAGCCTCGCAAGTCTGTCTTTGCATAGCTTCAAACATAAAATTATCAATCCTGCTCACAAAATTTCAGGAGAATTGGTTGAGAAATGTGACCTGTAAAGGAAAAAAGCCGAACAGACGGACATACGAAAGCATTTTAGCCCAAACTAAAACAAAGACGCTTCGCCCGCGCTTCTCGCTCGCTCAGTCAGAATCACTAACCACTAATATTTCACATAATTATAAAACAATATTCAAAGTACATAAGTTCAAGGTAAAAAGTGAATTCAAAATAATGTAATACAATATCACGTATATTATTAACAATGGGAAGTACGAACGAAGCTTAACCTTTCGAGAGAGACGATTCGAGAACCTTAAAACAAATTTAACAGACAAAGAATTCTCTCAAAAACTACGTCCATGAAAACGATGCTCAACATTCGGACAGGAAAAACTTGAATTAAGTATGATATGATTATTAAAATAATTACTCGTGAAATGTTCTTTTATCTTTTTCGTATTAAAATTGAAAAATGAGAAATTGGCATTGTAAAAAGCGATTTTATTTTTGTGTGGCTTCGTCTTTCGCAAAGAAGGAACGTTAATGAAATTTTATAAGAAGAAATTGAGACGGTGGATGTTGACATTACACGGTCACTTAGGCAAAGTGGTGAACGCTCGCAGTCTTTGATAAAAAGTCTAGAGAGACGCTGGTCCAGGAACTGCGAATCAAATAACTAACTCAAAATCTAAAAAATACACCTAACCTACCAAAAATTAATCCATTATGCCAATAAACTATTGGAATGTGCTTTTCAAGTCCTTCAATTTGATAGCCATATTGTAAAATTTGAAGTATTTTTTCGCATTTGATAATGGAGCCATACTGCCGCCATATATAACACTAGCTGTACCGGCTTCGCACGCGTGGGCTTTTCTCTAGATTAAAGTAACTCTATTACTATTCCAAGACCTATATTAATATACCAACATTTAAAAAAAACCTCAGGCGTCAAAAAGTTTTTATCGATTGCTCGGCTTCTACTCATCGGATTGAGATAATAAGCACACCAATTTTTAAGTCAAACCCTAAGCTATCCAACAGTGAAAAGGGAATCGCTATAGTTCAGTAGTTTTTACGTGATGTGTGAACAGACTAACAGACAAACAGGAAGACTCGAATTTAAAAAATGTTTAAGTAGCTTATTTTTAGTAGCATTTTTTATTAATATTTCCCTTTTATAGATTTTTTGGTACTAATTGCTTTATTATATTGCTTTATTATTCTGCCCAAAAGTGAAGGGTATCTGACCCTTCACTTTTGGGCAGAATAATAAAAATATGTGTTTTAGTACATTATTTTAATCATGCCTATAAAACAGTACCATGACATACCTACAGACTGACTGACTGACAGACAACGCCCAACCTAAGCCGGTGGACCTATGTATTTGGAAGAATATTCCTTTGAGTATCGTATAGATGAACTACGGAAATAACTTAAAACCGTAAAACATGAAAAACTCCAAGAAAAATAATTCTATCCTGCGAGGACCCTTTAATTTACCGGTATGAAAAGTATCCAATGTCCTACCTCGTAGTATGAACTCAGATCATGCCAAGTTTCATTTGAATTCATTCAGTAGTTTCGGCGTGATGCAATTCCCAGGTACAGACAGACAGACAGACAGATAGACAACAGTCAAAAATGAAAAAATAAAATTGTTTTGGCTTCAGAACGAATAAAGGAAAAGCCTCCAAAAAAATTTACTAAATATCTTCAATGTGAAGAATTTGGACCCATATCCCGCAGAAACCCTTTATTTTTTTGGTATAAAAAGTATTTTTAATTTTCACTCATCCTATGAACTATGACTGTGCCAAGGTGCATCAAACACCGGCCCACTGGCCGGTGTTTGATGCAGTGATACTTTGATGCGGTGTCAGAGTGGTAAGTGTTTTTTTAAATAACTTTCAACCCGTATTATGTAGGGACCATTTATTTTTTCGGGATGATAAGTATCCTATGTCCTCGTAGTATGTACTCAAATCATACCAAGTTTCATTTAAAATCATTTAGAAGTTTCGGCGTGATGCCTAGCCAAGTAACAGACAGACAGACAAAAGTGAAAAAAAAAAACACATTTTTGGCTTCAGTATGGAATACGAATGAGTAAAATATACTCCTTATTTATTAATTGAAACCAAATTACAGGTATAATACTGTTAATGATAACATTGAATTATAAATTCCAATTAAAGAAATAAAAAGAATAATATTAAGCGATGTGACTTCCAATGATCAAATACACGCCGAATAGAAAAGGCAATTGAGCAAAATCGGGGGTCAAAAGTCTTCGCTCAGCAAATGATTCAATCCCATCTGACGAAGCTCAAGACCAATAATGTCACAACCGTCGTCTCTAAGACGGAGATCCTTTCTGAAATTGAAGACTTCTCTGACCGATTGTACGAATCGCATGCTTTTAGACCCGAACCCAGCACAGAGGATTCCCGCGCAATACTGACCCACCACTATACTGATGAACTGCCCGACGTCAGCCTAGACGAGATTGAGATGGCGCTCAAACAACTTAAGAATAAAAAGGCGAGGATGGTATAACTTCAGAGCTCATGAAAGCACGAGCAGCAGAAGTTTGGTAGTACTCTTCTTTAAAAAAGGGTATAAAACCATTTTAAAGAACTACCGACCTATTTCACTCATGCGCCACGTCTATAAGTTTTTTTCGAGAGTTATCTCAAATCGTCTCGCAAGAAGACTACGAATTCCAGTCTCTTGAGCAGGCCGGGTTTTGCGGAGGATTTAGCACCATAGACCACATACACACAGTGAGGCAGGTTATAAAGAAGTCTGCTGCCTCCGTTGAAACCAGGGCGGTTCTAGTATTTGCAGCGCTGTTAAGTGGCGATACATCGAAGTGCTTAGGTTTCTGTATGACGCCGCGACTAGGAGTGGCCAAGTACAAAACCAGCAGTCTAAACATATCCAACTGCAGGGGAGTTATATCCCCGAACCTATTCACTAATGCCCTGGAAGATATGTTTAAGACGCTGAATTTGAAAGGAATTCATTAATATCGATGGCAAGAACATCTCACACTTACGATTTGCCGATGATATCGTCCTAATGGCGGAGTCGCTGCAAGACTTAAAAAGTATGCTGACCAACCTAGATGATGCTTCTCGACGGATCGGTCTCGGAATGAACACAGATAAGACCAAGACCATGTTCAACGATCTTATTGACCCGGAACCGACTGCAGTTAATGATGTGCCTCTTGAAGTTGTCCAAAAATATGTTTACCTTGGGCAAATATTGCAATAGGGTAAGAACAACTTTGAGAAGGCAGCCAACAGAAGAATTCAGTTGGGTTGGGCAACATTCGGTAAACTTTGTCAAGTCTTCTCGTCGTCCATACCACAGTGCCTGAAGACAAAAGTTTTCAATCAGTGCGTCCTACCTACAGTCATGACCTACGGTGCCGAAAGTACACAAATTTAAGGTCGCTCAGCGAGCTATGGAGAAAGCTATGCTTAGAGTTTCTCTGAAGGACAAGATTCGTAATGAATATTGTAACGGGCCATATTAAATATAAGTAAGTATCTATAGGTTGTCGTATGTAAGCTATATATTCGAACAAAAAGATACACGAGTAAAGCGGGGTGTAAAAGTTAGCGCGGACAAACATAAGTCACTTTTAGGCGGCTATAGTGACGAGACGCGGTGATGCATGGCGCAAGGCGCTATAGGGAGATAGGTATAGCTATGTAAAGTGTCGTGACGTTCACTATTACGGGTTTATGTAGTAACGATCGCGCGGTATAAAGCGAGTTCTGTTAGACTTTAGAGTGTAGAGAAACTTTACATTGAATGGACCAGGGAGTTAAGGGACGTTATTATAAAGGTACAGGGAGTAGGGTTACAGAATAAATAAGTCTATTTCACGATAGTTGTACATCGACGAAAATAATAATATGTGTCAATATAGAACAAAGGAATAATAGGGTTGAAGAGACATCTATTGAGTTATGAAGGAACTAAATTGGGAAACGGGAGGCCGAAACCAAATTGCGTTCGATTGGAAATTTAATAAAGCAGTTAGATGGGTGTTTATAAAGATAAATTGGGTTTTCGCGTATCGGTTAAGCATAAAGTAAGGCAGATGGCGCTTTAAAATAGAAATTAGATTTATTAGTTATTTTAGTGAATTACAAGAGTGCAAGATAAACATATATATGTATTTAATGGTGTTATAATGGTTAGTTTAGATTGAAGTTAGCATTAAGGGATTGCAAGAGAAAGTTGGGAGGAATTGTGGACTGGTCAAGTTAGCTATTAATCATATAAATTAGGGATAGTAATTATGATTAAGTTCGGTGGAATATTATGGATAGAAAAGTACCACAGAAACTGGACGGGGTGGAAGAATTTAGACAAAAATAGAAATAATTTTACTTATTGTCGAGGAATATTCAAGCATGAGAGTTTCGTCAGTTTTATTACTGGGCATTTTAAATGAATAGATCGATATCAGGAATTAGTTACCAACTGGTGCTAAATATGAGAATTAATAGGAGGTGGGACGTCATAGCTTAGTGTAATTGTTAATGAGCGAAATTTACGGATGTTTTCGGGAGAGGGCACTATTATAAAATGGAAATGTATAAAGTTTCAGCGATAAGTGCGAATTTAGAAGGATTACTTTAGTTTAATGGTTAGTATTATGTACAGAAAACACGTATACGAGGCTACGTAATACGTAAGGGTAGGATATCGTAAGGGAAAATTATGGTAAATTAAGAGCAAATATGCGACCGAAATTGAGAGTCATCTAGTGGAACGCAGGAGAAGCGTATGAAATGGCGCAACGGTGTTCTTGTTAGCGCCAATTATTTAGTAGATCTACCGAAAGGCTGGTAAGCCTACTTACCATAGCAGGAACAGGAAAACTAGGTTTGCTCAACTGTGAGTTTTATCTTACTATTAGTGGGAAGAGAGGAGTCCAGTATAAGAAAGACCTTAGTTATAAGAGTATTTATAGCGAGAAAATGGAGTAAAAATCATGATTAAGAAGTCGTAATTACTAAAATAATTCAGACGTAAGGAGATTAGGGTGGTTTATTTCTAGATATATATAGATAGAATTTAAAAAGAGAATTTTTGAGAGAAATGGTTCAGTGAAATATTCGGTGTGTATGAATATAATATGTGAGTCATTCAAAGAACAGAAGTGGTAGACTTTTGTGATACCAAACCTGAGAATAGATTATTAGGATACTTGTACTAACAATGTAAGAAAAGAGATACTTTTATATGATAAAAAGATCCACAATAGAACATTTCCAAGTACCTATTGCCACGGAGAGGTAGATATCTACCGATTAGCTAACCTTTTTGGAAACTGTCAAGACTGGATTTAGTAACCGGGGATTTGTTTGGGAATAGTGCAAGAGGGAAAGGGACAGAGTTAGACTAGAGTATAGGTGATCGCTCACACACCTTCTGGAAGGTTCTATGAGTGAATTTTGGGACCCACTTCCGGAGCGCCTAGGTAAATAAACATTTTGGAGCGAAATTGAGATAAAACCTGCGAATCAAATAACAATGGGTATTGAAAGTTGTTAAAACTACAAATGGTAAAAATTAGAGTAAATTTAAAGATGAAAGGGGGCTGAATCTATTTTTAATAATTAAAATTACATTCCGATTTTAGGGACATAACTGGAAGTTAGGAATTGCAAAAATTGGTAGTTGAAGGTATGATAAGTGAATTAAAAGCGGGAAAATGTGTGGAACAGTGGACGGAAAATATTAAATTAATAGAGGATTTTTGGCATAGTTTTCATTAGTTGGGGACAAAGAATTATAGGAAAGAAAGAAAAATAATTAGCAAGAAAGTACTTGAGACAGCGGCAAAATTGAGAAAACGGCAAAAAGTGGGACTAAAATTGGAGTACTTAGAAGGGGCAGATTTCTGAGAAAAGACGGACTTCTTAGGGTTGTCACTTTCTTGACTACGGTTAGAGGTTTGCGAATATTATGAAACTTTTTTCATAATTAGTACAAGATAATCGATTATGAAGAAATATTACACAGAAATGGAGGGAAATGGGTTAGAGACCAACTAAGCAGAGGGCGAAGAGATAGTTCACAGTCTACTGAGTACCAAATTGATAAGATATATATATATATATATATATATATATATATATATATATATAAAGTGAAAACATTGATCTGTTAGTGATGAAATTTTAGTAGCTAGGAGTAGCTTAGTACCTTTTGGTAAGATGCAAAATTAGGGTACATAAATGTGAGGGCAAATAAGACAGAGGTTTAGAATTGCTGAACCAAAAATGACGAAACTTTTAGGGGGAGATTTGAGTGGATTGTGTTGGAAATTAGGCAGCTATTCATTACGATCGATAGTACGCGAGTTTTAGAACTGCTGAATCAAAATTGATGAAATTTTTAAAGTGGAATTAGAAGTATTTCATTAAAATGTGAGCTGATATTAGTAGGAAAACGTTTGAAATATAGGAATAGTGTAGAGAAGAACAGTTAGATGTGGGAATCATGAAAATTGCTGTTAATAATTATCAGATTAGAGAAGAAGGATGAGTTCACCTTTCGATATTTGGGTTGTATTTGGTGAACTATAGAAGTTTATGGTCATGGGTAAAGATGATTTCAATATTAGTAGAAGTAATTAGACTTACAAGAGGGATAAGTTGATTAATGGAGGAAATTAGAGAGTCAGTATCAGATTATTAGTTGGGAGCTACTTAGTTGAAGGAGGTAGTTGGACGTATATTTAATAAAATATTAAGGTAGTAAATTGATTCTGTGAGCTACTGCATAGTAAGGTGTAAGTAGAGATCATGAGTATGGTAGATTTTGATGTAGTATGATCACTAGAAGGGACTAAATCAATTATGTTATGATAAGGGAGATATGTTGGGAGCATATGGAACTGAACAAGGATATTTTAGTCTGGGATAGTTAAGCATGGGAAAGTTACTGTTTTAAAAGATGAATAAGTCAATAGAAAAACGAAAAATAAGTTAGATATTAAGTGGGATTTGTAGTATTCAGTCTTCGGAAGGTATCGATGATTCAAATTACGAGTTGTAACGGTGTTAATATGTAGAAACATAGATTAAGAAGACAGAAAAGCAGGAGGAATGGTAGGGACCAGGTCGGTTTTTGGAAAAGTAGTAACCCTATTAGTTTAGTAACGGTGAGGCGGCACAGAAGATTTAGAGAACCCTAGTTTTTTTCGACAGTCTTGCGTTGGCGTCCGAAGAGCGCAGGTAGATAGGTCACCTAGTGTTTGTGTCTACACCTTCAAATCTAGATATCGACTGGGGCATAGGGAATAACAAAAACTCGCTTAATAAAATCAAAATAATAGTGTTTTAAATTACAAGTGTTAAATTCATGTGTTAAAAACAATCGTAGAGCTTTATAAACGTGAAGCGTCGTTAATTGTTTAATATTTAATAGATAAACATTTATAACGTGCAATAGAGTTAAATAATAAACTTCTTAGTTTACGGTGTTAAGTTTGCGTGATAGAATCAGTCGCGGGAGTTCTAAAATAATGCGTCCGTGTACATCTGATAGTTACCGGTTAAACTTTAATTCCGATTTAGGCATTTAGCTTGCTTTATAAACTAAAATGGTAATTCAGGAGTTTCGTAATAGATTGCATTGTGTCATAGACGGTTGGAGATAGTAATTACGCGAATTAAACGGGATTTTTGGATCGTTTAGATGGCAGTTAAGAGTTTGTTTCGTAAAGAATTAATGTAATTTTAATTCAGAATATAGTGACTGAGGGATTTTTAATTTAGTGAAAATCAGGAAAGATTATGTAAGGAAGAGAGTTCTTTGGAACTTAGGGAATCGCGGTAATGAGGCGTCACCATTTTGACTAATAGCGTGGGGTAAGGACGCGGTATGACTTCGCGCGTTACCTTTGCAAATTATGATCGGAATTTAATTTAATATCGTTCGTTATGAAAAATAAAGGAAAATAAACTTCTGTCGTTTGGGAATGGGATCTCATCATGGCAGGTCATCTACCACTCACTTAGGTGTAAAGGTAGCGTATCCAAGGTGTTTGAAGGTCGTTAGCTGGATTTGATGGTCAGGACATAAGCATGGTCTGTAGCCCACGGGGGACAAAGTTCTGAGCGATTTTACTGTGTATAGTAGGAAGAGACTCGTTGGGGACTCGAGTTTCGGCCGGGTTACCTTTACAAGGAGCGGCTTTATCCCCTCAAAATCACCAGGCCCACCAGAGTTCGTGGTCTTTACCTGTTAGACAAGCCTCCGTGTGCACTCGACGCTCTGGTGTGGATCTCGGGGGTGATCTTTGATCTATCTTAAATTTATGTATTTATCAATATTTTATACTCCTTTAATGTTTCGGCCGTATCCCGATAGGACGAGGACTCTGTTGCCTTTCGCGGCTGAAACATTGTAGGGATGACATTAGATGCTTAGCATATTCCCCAAGGCTTGTCACCTTATCCCGTCTTTCGTGTTAGCAGACCCATACTTTCGATGAAACTGTGTCGATTCGAATGCGCAATTAGCTGTAAATATGGGGCCAACCCCTAGTTTTGAACACACACACACAATTTTAGCAGCTAGGAATGATTTTAGGGAGATAGAGTCCATATGACAACTCAGTTCTTTAACTAGGGAACAGATAGGATTAAATCTGGATGGAAGTGAGGTCAAGCGGAAATCCGGATCGCGATTTTAACGTAAAAATGGGAGATCTAGATCCCCATAGCTTGCTTACTCGTAGCTAAAATTAGCTAGGAATGCCTGACAGGTTTAGACAGGAAATAAAATTCATTAATAATAGGTTGAAGTATAAATAAAAACCATACAAAAATAAATGAAATACGGATTATATAATGATTTACATATAACAGATCGATCGGTTAAATAAGGGGAGAATGTCTAGTCCAAGTTATACTTTAGGGTAGGCAAATGTAATATAATATAATGAGAATACGTTATCTTTATAATTCAACGTCAAAAATAGGATTCAATATAATCTATCCAGGCTGGCCTAGTACCATATAGTTAACATTAGATCGTGGGGAATTTATCATAATGTATTATAGTTGTAGGGATTCGTAGAATAAAGTGTTATAGACTGTTAATTCCAACTAGTAAATCGTATTAAAATCTAGGTTTAGGGCTTTTCAATGAAACGAAGTAGGATAGTGCTAGGTATATAATCGGAAAGTCTAGGTTGTTAAGTTTAACTTAAATTAGACGTTAGACGGTGCGAGACTCCAAGGTCGGACGCTACCAGATAGATTTGTAATTAATGGAGGGTCTAGAAAGAAAGTAATCTATAATCCATCTGAAAATAATACGGAATTCGTTAAATAGTTCTAGAAATAGTAGGGATTCATATCTTTTAAGAGACAGAAGTCTTGCAAAGTTCAAAAGTCTAGATACACCATTCATAGACTTATTGTAGAGGGTCTCTGCGAGTCAAAACACCGTAAAGCTAAGCTTAGCCCAAACAACGGGGGAATATAATTAAAACGAAAATATGATGCCAATTGGTAAACTCTAGTTTAGAAAATAGGCCATTAAGAAATATCATAAATAGGTCATTCAAGGGATGTATTAACAATCCTAGATTAGTCATGTACGGAGAAAGATAGGTCCATCTTTTTATCTAGTACAGTAATAGAGCTGGAAGTAAAATATAGTAATGAAACACATTGCAGGATAGGGAAATTTAAAGGGGGTATTTCAATTATATAGTAAAATATTCAACTAGGGAACCGTTTAGCTTTGGGCAGGTTCGATATTCTGTTAGAGCCAGTCTTTGTATGAAGAAGCATACCAAAATTATAAGTCTTCGCTGGACTTCACTAAGATACAGCTATACGGGCATGCCTGTAAAGAGAAAACCCTCTTACAGAGAGAATTCGAGCAACCAAAAAGGGCCGGATGATCTTAAGCCTCTGACCATGTAGTTCAATCAAAAGGGAAAAGTCTAGAAAAGATCTATATTACAAAATCAAAAGTAATGTCTATAAGATATTTCGAAGTACGAAATAATAGAATAAAATATCGGTTCTTGCTCAGAGATTTACGGACATAGATAAAATTGTAGAATCTAAGTCTCTGCAAACATATTCAGGTTCGGCATATCAGCATAGGAAACGCTTACGGAAGGCATAAGCTTATAGCGATTTGAGTTTAGACTTTAATTTGGTTATGGACGTAACTTAATTATACTTAAGCTAGGTGAATTAGGATCGGTATATATAAGTTAGGGTTCCGTACGAAATAGTGAATTATAGAACGAAATTGTGAGACGGTTAGAGAACAATAGGAGATAGGTATAAAATAGGAAATATGGGTTGGGGACTAGGGGCACTTCTCAATCTTTATAGTGAGTTTGAGTAGAGTTCCGCAGATAAATCAGGAACCTCTCTTACTTGGCTGGATTGTTTACGAGTTCTTAGTTGGGAAGTGTAGGCGGTGATGAATGAGAAACTAGAATATTAGAGCGTTTTATTGAGGTACGCCAGTTCTAGTTAGCGAATGGGTTTGTTATATAACGAAAAGATGTAGTGATTTCCTTGAATGGTTTATTACTTACTTACTACAGTACTTGTTGCAAAAAGATAAAGTCCTCTCGCCCAATTTTGAATTTGATACAGACTATGACTTACTCGAACCAAGAAAATATTAGATTATAGTAAAATTGTCTTAAAACCTCAATCATTTGGTGGAGCTTATCCAGTAGGGATGACGAAAGAGCACAGCTAGACGCGGAGGAGGGGCGTCTAACCTTAGCCAAGTAGATAATGATTGAGGAAACAAAAACGAATAAAACAAAGAAAAAGAAAACTTAGTAAAATTATGAAGAGAATTCATTCCGTTTTACTAGGACATAAAAGGGTTAAAAGAAATAAAAAGGGTTAATTATTGTTATGAACACATAGAAAGGTATAATAGGAAGTTGTCAGGGTTCTGTATAGAAGAAGCAATAAACACTAAAACGCTTTCGCTTATGACTGGGAATGATGCATATGTAGGTTAAGGTGTACTTGTGAGTTAGTACTTTGGACCGTGGTCTAGAAATAGTTATTTTGGTGGTAAAACATTAGAGAGTGAGAGAGAGAGGGACGTAGGTATTTTCTTACTGATAAATCGCGTAGGTACTTATTCAATTTTTCACTTAAAGAACCGGATTGGAACATAACGAGGGAACTCTCTAGAAGATCACGTGGCCATTTCATTAGTATAGATTGTTTTCATTTAAATAAGGTAGGACGGGAAAGGAATTTTAGTAATAGAAAATGTAGGTCAGTTAAGTGTTGTACACATTGCAAGACACAGTTTAGGTAAAGTTAGATCAACTACGACTTAAGTAGATCTACTCGACGGAGTATAGAGATAGGAAGATCTTAGGTTTACCTTAAAATTTACCTTTAACTTTTATGATTAGGGTTCCGCAATTAGTTTTGTGAAATCGGATCGGTCGGTTATTACTTTAGGCATTACTATTAATACATAAATAGGTACGTATGTACGTATGTGTATAAGGTTTAGAACATAGTTACAATAGCGAGCGCGTGACCAGGATTGGTCGAGTTTTATTAGATTATATTAGATTTTTAGACTATAAGTTTTTTTTTAGCTTTTAACCTTTTGATAAGGTTGATAAAGGGGCTTTTACAATATGGTAGTACCGTGACCAGGATGTCTTGGACTGCTTTATCAAATATAAGGCCTTGTGCATAAGTAATTATAAGTTTTAACCTATATTAGGTATGCATCTTTACAATATATCCGACGGAGAACCAAGGTAACCGACAAAGCTCAAAGGATAAGCAAACTGAAGTGGCAGTGGGCTGGTCATATTTCCCGAAGAACCGATAACCGTTGAGGTAGACGAGTTCTCGAGTGGAGACAACGTTTAGGCAAACTTAGTGTAGGACGCCCTGTTGCCAGGTGGAGTGACGACCTGCAAAAAGCGCCTAGCAGAAAATGTATGAGGAGAGCTGAAGACCGAGCTCAGTGGCCTGCCTAAGTCCAGCAGTAGACAGATATAGGCTGATGATGATGATGATGATAGAATAAAGAACAGCCTCCAAAAAAAAACAACTAAAGATCTTCAATGTACAGAACTGGACCTGTTACAATTTTATTATATGTATAGATTAACAAAAATATATAAAGCCTATGTTCGAAGGGATGTCAGGATTCTAACGATACCCTATATTAAAATATTTGCTTAAAAATATACGACAAAGACATTTAAGACTAAAATGTTGACATGTAAAACTGCCGTAATGTTGCATAGTTAGATGGAAAACAGATATACAAATTACTTTTCCAGAGTACTGCTTGGCAGTTGAAAGTCTAACAAAGGTGTGGTTCTTCCCCAGGTGGACTCATGCGTAGGAGGCCTAAAACAAAACTTACCTAAGCCATTGGGCGAGGTCGATTTTCCGAGGACAGAACCCGTTCCATTGGATTGCAATGAAACATTTACCGCTTGGCGACCACATGCACAGATTACAATGCAAAGTTATATGACTCGATTAATGCATTAATTATTAAAGGATCTGGAAATTGTGGAAAGGAAAGCTTGTATCAGCGTAGTAATAATACCTCAATGTGCATCAGACTGTTTTACCTGATACTACAAAAAAAGTGTAATTGAAGATGGTGTAAAAATAACCTTATAATAGTAAGACGTCCAAGGGTAAAAAATATATAAAAAATAAAAGTAAAGGGTTGTTATATTGTAAAGTGTCTTTCGATCAGGACGGAAGTTGCGTGGGAAGTGGGTATTCGAATACGAAATAAAATATTGGTTTGTTATCATTTTAGTTTTTCCTGGAACTCTCAAAGAAACGTCAAAACTTGACTGAAAGTTTTTCTATATCATTGAGGCTACAGTCATACCTTTTTATTCGTTATAGACTAGTTTTTAACCACTGACTAACCTAGTGTTAATCGTCATGAAAAGCTGCTAGCCCAAGGACAGCTTAAAGGTCTTTTTTTCACCCCTTCTTAGTGATGGGGTGAAAAAGCTGAAAATTGCGATCACCATCACTTATTTGCGTCCATTCATTGGCATTCTATTGGTGAGGCCTTTTGTTTCGCAATAAACGCCAACATCCCCAATTCGGTACAACACATCCAACTTTTTTCCCACATCTTCACTGAGCCCTAACGTCTCACGACACGGTTAGTTACCCTCCCGTCCCGCCGGGATATGCTTACCTATGTTGTAATTTATGATTAATCTCCGTAGATAATATCGGAAGAGAGATCTTCTGAAGATTATACCAAATTTTTTTTCGGAAATCTTGATTATTTAGCAGACTTTTGAAAATGGTGCATCCATAACAAGGGGAAGATGGGTTATTGCGATGGAACATTGCAGTTTCCCCCTATTGCATGATTTATAGACCAGCATGGATGCGGCATGGGCATTTGACATGATGTTCGTTTTACCCATGTTCATTTTGAGACCTACCTGTTTGGAAACAATATTGAGGTCACTGAGCATTGTGCTTAGGTTTTCCAAGGTTTCTGCCATGATGACTATATTATCAGCAAATCAAAAGTGACTGATGCATTCGCCATTGATGTTGATACCATATCCGTTCTAGTTCAGAAGCTTGAATATATCTTCCAGTGTAGAGGTGAACAGTTTCGAAGAAATAACGTCTCCCTATCTCACCCCTTTTTGCAACTGGATAGAATTCGTGCTCCGATCTCAAAGACGGACAGTCGTGGTGGCCTAACTGAATAAACACTTCAACACTTCGATGTACCGGTATTCAATCTGGCACCGCTGTAATGACTCTAGCACTGCCCAGGTCTTGACTGAATAAAAAGCTATCTCGTAGTCCTCAAACGCTAGACATAGTGGCCGGTTATACTCTTCGGTCTTCTGTATAATCTGCCGGAGCTTATGGATGTGGCCTACGGTGCTAAAGCCCTTTCAGAATCCAACTTGTTCGGGAGGCTGAAACTCGTCGAACCTACGAGCCAGGCGGTTTGTAACTCATTTCGAAAACAGCTTATAGACGTGGCTCAGCAGCGAAATAGGCTTATAATTCTTCAAGAGGGTGTTATCACCTTTTTTGAAGAACAACACTACTACGCTTCTGTGCCGTGACTCTGGCGTAGTACCCTCAAAGATGACGGAGTTAAACAGCTTCTGAAAGACTTTAAGTACCGGTGATCCACCCGCTTTCAGTAGCGCTGTCGTTATTCCGTCCTCCTCTGGTACTTTGTTGCTCTTAAGTTGTTTGAAAGCCATTCTGATCTCGCATAGGCTGACTTGAAGAGTAAACCTTATCAAACGAGACCTTTCCTTCTTTACGTTTGTTATTCAATGAGCTTTTTACCATGCGGTGATCACTGCTGGTCTTAACCCTGTTGATCACAGAGACATCATTGAATATATGCCAATTGGTCGTCAAAATGAAATCTATTTCGTGCATATGTCCACTGGGGTGCAGCCACGTCCATGTACTAGAGGGGTGCTTCTTGAAAAAGAAGTTCATCATAAAGAGTCCCTCTTTCTCCATGAAGTCAGCCAATTGTTGACCTCTTTGGTTTCGCTGACCAAATCCAAACTGACCCACTCTCAGTTCATTGCCATTTCTCATGCCCAGCAGTGCGTTGAAGTCCCCCATCACCACTGTGAAGTATGTTTTCGGGGCATTTATGGCATTAGAAATATCGTCATGCATAGCCTCCACTTTATCCATTCATCGTCCGGGCGTTTCACGTATGGGGCGCATACCTGTATGACCTTCAACGAATACCGTTCGGTAATTCTGAGTATAAGGTATGCCACCCTGCTCGAAACGCATTCAATATTCACAACTTTGTTGACGAGGGACTTGTGAACGAGAATTGCCATAGTTACCATGCTTGGTAGGCGTATTGGTGACCGCAGTGTAACAAATTTGTACTTGGAGGACGCTGCTACCCATTTTCCGGTTTGTATTCCCTCAGTCGCCTCTTACAACATCCACGGGAAGATTGGGAGGTGTCTTATTGTAAGCCGAGACCGCCACGGCAAATATAATGAAAATCACTCAGTCTCTTGCGACTTGCAAAGCGACAAAGCACCTGTAGAACAGTTTTCTGATTTTTACGATGGCATATTCTCGTACCTTCATTAAATTATTGTTATGAATGACTCAAAGAGACTCCTTTGTGTCCCGGTTAAGATAAATATCTCTGAAAATTTAAATACGTAGCTTAGGGAAAGTTGAAGTATCGCTATTATTGCTTAAGATTACATATATTATGAAATAGCTGTACACGCGGTTTCGCACGCGTGGCCATTTCTTTAAGTTAATAGAACTCTATTTCTAATCTAAGAAGAAGAGATATACACTTTAATTTTGGGCAAAATAATAAAAAGATGTGTTTCATTACATTATTTAAGTCATGCCTATAAAACAGTACCATGACATACCTACTGACTGACTGACTGACTGACTGACTGACAGACAACGCCGAACCTAAACCAGTGGACCTAGGTATTTGCAATTTGGAAGAATATTCTTGAGTATCCTAGCGGTGAACTACGGAAGTAATAAAATATCGTAAAACATGAATACCAACTCCAAATTACATACTCCTTTCCTGCGGGAACCTTTAATTTACCGGTATAAAAAGTATATGTCCTATGTCGTAGTATAAACTCAAATCATGCGAAGTTTCACTTGAATTCATTCAGTAGTTTTGGCGTGATGCGTGTCAAAGATACAGACAGACAGACAGACAAAAATAAAAAAATATACAGTTTTGGCTTCATTATCGAAAAATGAGCAAACTCCAAAAAAAAATATCTAAATATCTTCAATGTACAGAATTGGACCTGTTACAGTTTTATTATAAGTATACATTTTACTTGTTCAACATACAGGTTTTTTTTTATGAAGAGTGAATATATCTCCATACTACAAAGCATATATATTTGAAAAATATTATTTATTTATTTGTTAACATAATTGCAACAATACAGAAACCTCCATTGCGATACAATGCTACTAGTTATTCTAAGGCTATTTACATTTATAAACAAATAGAGCAGTCTTTGCAGAACTATAAAAAACAACACATGAAACAAACATTAAAGGCTTAAAACTAAATTAATAACATCAGTAAAATACAAACAAAACAAGGAATAACAATAAGTAAATAAAAAATAAAGGGCTAGGAAGAGCGCAAAAAACATGAACCTACTAGATATTAACTTGCTCACAATACAATAGCGAGCTCTTAGTAAATATCATAAATATGCAATGGATAAATTATTATTCTTTGTGCCGATGTTTCAGTATTTTGCCATTTTTGGGAACTTGCAAAATCGATGATTTTCGTAGCACACGTAGATCGTCGAATTCGTAGCGTAGCAGGCGCACAGCGTGCTTACAATCACGCTGCGCTACGACTTACAAGTACTACGACAATTTGTCGTCAATTTTGCGAGTTGGCCTCCTGTATTCGTCGCAATGTCGCAGTGACTGGAGCCAGCAGCTTGACAGCCTTTAACTGCATAATATGTGCTGGATAATTTTTATCGTCATAGGGATTGATTTGGAGACGCTTTTAGCGCGACTAGAATGTACGAGTACGTTCTTGAAATTTTGATACAATACTTAAATAGTTGTAAAAATAATGACACTTTAGTTTTACCCCAGCATTGATGAGTTCTGTGTCGTTATCCCTCTCCCCATTTCTCTTTCAAAATCTCCCTTCAACCCAACCGTGCCCTAAGTAATCACAACCTAGAAAACGTTTTCACAGCACTTATTAGGTGAAAGTTCCTAAAAAGGCCCCATACTTCACGAGCGCAATAAAGAGCAGTCAGCATGCCCGAGTGTCCGGAAGCTTTCCTCTCGAATTTCATGATCGTAAAAACGTCTAAAACGTGAAGAGTTCTGAAATAGCAACGGTAGGGACGTGTATGGCATAAACTTTTTTGAAATGGCATACAATAAGCGTTTAGTTATTGAACAAGACATAAGTTCAAAAACTAAAAACCAACTACGGTCGGGTAAAAACCAGCCTATAACACTCTTGCGATGAAGACCAATCAACTGATACCTAGCTTGTCAAAAATCTTGCTAAGTTTTTAGTTTGAACACAACCTTTCCTTTGCTTCGCAGTAGTCGTGAAAGAACGCGTGTTCTGCGTGAACTGCGTATATTTTATGTGGAGGATCAGATAAATGTTCTAGAGATCACTGCTTAGTGATAAGACTGACAATGTTATCATTATCTGAAAAAAGAATGTTCTGCATATTTCTCTATGTATATATTTAACAATAAATATATTCATGTCACTAATACTTAGAATAACTGTCATATTGCTGCCACATTTGACTATTCGGGATTCAAAGGAAGACCACTTCACACTTCATCGTATTATTGACCAGCCATCAGAAGCAATTCCGTTTTATCTATAAGCCAAATGAGTTGATCCCGCTCGACAGTATGATCTAGTTTATTACTGCCTCGGAATTTTAACCTGTCCATTGTCCAAATGTCGCTTCTGCGCATTAAATATGCGCCGCCTGTCCAGCAAATGTTATAAATGTTTAGGTTTGCGAGTAGCCTCAGATAGGGAATGATTACGTGAAGACAGCTTTATAACCCATACACCGTTGGCTTCGTATTAAAATTATCTTTGTAATGGTATATAAATAATATTAGCGAAGACATGGGACAATTCGGGACAGCTCGTTGGAACAAGAAACCAAAGCCAAAAAGCTTTGTTGGAGCCAAAGTACATCTTTAGCAGCCAGATTGAAGGTGTATCATGCGTACGTCTGTTCCGCAATACGATATGGAATAATTATTCAGAGCTATATACGGAATGAAGTGGTCTGAATATTGTAGGCCAGTATTCGGGTCGAAAAAACTACTTACAGTTCCTAGTATCTTGTTGACTACCTACTTGTATTACATTAGTCCTTAGTGGGTAGGATATAAAATAAACCTGTTGTGCCGTTAACTCGGTCTTTAATTGATTCTGCTCCTTATAAATCCCGAATATTTAACTGGCGACGAGTATAAACGCGTTTGAGTACTTAAAGAACTCAAGAGATATTTAACGAAAATGCCTATTGGAAAAGTAGAACAGTTTGATGTTTCGAGTAGTTCATGACACGAACGAACAGTTCATGACGTTGAATGAAATTTAAACGAACTAGAAGTTGCTACATTAGTTACATTAGTTGGAGCGGCCACGTACGATTTGATGTGTGATCTACAAATCCTATCTTCACTAACTCCCTGAATGTTTTGTACATTCAGGGAGTTAGTGAAGATAGTCGGCGACCATCTCGAACCAAAACTTTCCGAGCTTGCAGAGCGGCATATGTTCAGATTGAGACGTCAAAATGGCGGCGAAAGTATGAGTAACTATTTACAAGGTCTAAAACAAGTACATGCAATTTTGGAAGTAATCTCGAGGAGAACCTGCGGGATCAATTTATCTCTGTTCGCAGAACCGGCATTAACGTACAAGAAGGCCGTCGAACTGGGTTTTGCATTGGATGCGGCTGAGCAACATTCAATGGCGAAGAGTTCCGGCAGTATGTCAGCTGCGCACGCCAAGCCGCTCCACCGGGTGGTAGGTGCTGCGGTTCGCAAGCGCCGCACGGACACGCCACTTGCCGCAGAGCATTGCGGGCAACATTGCTGGCGGTGCGGCACATGCCTAATGTGTGCCGTTTTAAGAATTACACTTGTGATGGGTGCCGTCAAAAAGGGCATCTCAAAATGATGTGCAAATGCTGTTCTAATCAAGATCGCATTCGGTGGTTCAATCTCGTGGTCAAAATTATATCGAAAATTATAGTGAGTCTGAGTGCGACGTTTTTAATCTGAAGCTGAAGAGTAGCGATGATAAGCAGTGGTAGCGTACATGGATGATCTGGCCGTGGCCGTGAACGAGAAAACGCGATCAGACCATATTTATTGCTAACCTAAAAGTGGTATTTAAGCGATTACGTGAGGTCGGTTTGGGGGTCAAATTGGAAAAACATTCATTTATGCAAGACAGCATCACTTATGTGGGCTTTATTATTAACAAACACGGGTTGCACCCAGACCCGAGTAAAGTGAACGCAATAGCTGATGCACTGGCTCCTAATGACGTGAACGAGGTCGTTTCTGTAAATTAATACGCGAAGTTTATACCCCGACTCAGTACCATGTTGCACGCATTGCATAAACTATTGCGCAAATATTTCATTTGGTCTGGTCTCAAGAATGTGTTAAGGCTTTCAATGATGTTAAAGAAGCTATTCTTAGTAGTAAAGTATTGGTTCATTACAATTCTGAGGTACCGTTAGTGTTGCCACGTAACGTTTTTAAAAAATAAGATGAGATGGAGGATCTCTAGAAAGGAGTGAGTGAAGAGGAGGTCACTACGCGTTACGCCCTGTGTGATGTAACGTTTAGGTAGAGGTTTTACCTCTTTGTGTTATATTATGACGTAACGCTTGGAAGCAAAATCGAGGGTTATCTAGAGTGAGCCTCTTTGCTCTACGCCGTGACGTAGCACTCAGAGGAAAGATCAAAGATTATCTAGAGCCGCAGAGGAACGTTTATGACAAAACCCTCAATGAAGGACCTCAATAGAGGTAAGGTATTACAGTTCGTAAGATTGTGAATTACGCTTGCTTCCGTTTTAAGGCCCTTAGTCTATGAGTAGTACCCTCTTTAGAGGGATAATGTATTTTATTTGTCTATATCTGTGGCTCGCTACTCTAGGAGGATAACCGTAAAATAGTAGACGCGTAAAATGGTGGGGAATTAAGCTTTATTTTTTACATAAAACACGAGATACAAACACGAGACACACGAGACTTTAGAATGGGCTATGGAACGTTACGGACAAAAACAAAGAATAGAGATTACGCGTACCAAGATTCCTTGATTTTAAGGATCTGGGATAGCGTCAAAACACGAGACACGAGGTCAAAGCACGAGGGCTTTTTAAGATATCTTGAGGAGATCTGTCCCGATATGCTCAAGGGCTAATAGAATTACCTCAAGCTATCCTATAAATATTGTCTAAAGTAATAAGTATGAAGACTTTTAGAGTATCTAGAGGGAAGAGGGAGGGCTATCCTAGATTATCTCTCGAGGTACTCTGTCAATATTGATCAGAGGCTATTTTGAGGACCTTATAGATGCTTGAGGGCTATCTATAAAATCTTCAAAGTAGTCTATCAATCTTGCCTAAAGAAATTAGCTAGAAAACTATTCCTGTTACCTAAAGGGCTAGACAAGAAATTGAGGCTTTAAAGTTTCCCTAATAGGATTCACTAAAAGTTTATTAGTCAGAGGAGCTACATAATACCTACATGTGAGTTCCTAAATTTATTTATGTCGAAGAGGTAATTCTTTATAGATATGATTGATTGAAGATATTGATTAATTAAGTAAGCTTCATCCGGAGACAGTGACTGGAACTGGTCCTGGGTGGTCTTCCATCAAATTGTCGACAGGAACGGATGGCAGCAACTTGAAAACAGCTGGCCCAGAGTAGGTTTTCCACTTCAACTGCTCGTTCAACGTCAGTCCTCGGGGATGGAGTGCAGTCAGCTCTGGAGTTGTCTTCGATTATTTCTACGACATCTGGGGAGTAATCAGGTGCCTTGGGGCACTATAGGTCTCCATACCAGATTGCTTACGTCGAGCTCCTCTTTCAATTAACTGCAGTTGTGTCTCCTACGCCTGGATCGCTAAGCTCCGAAGCTCCTTGATGACCGATGAGCAGTTGATGTCTCGCAGCAGGCGAAGACAATCACGATGGCGCACCGTAGGCACACCGTGTTGTAAATCTATGAGTTTAAATAGAAACCTTTATAGAATGTCCTTTAATTTCTAGAGAGTGATTAGTTAACCAATCTTCTTGTTCCTTGGAAAAACTTGCGCGTTCTTATTACGGTTGCGACTTACTGTCCCTTTACGCGGATGCACTATTTTACTTTTTGAAAAAATAAACTCGAATTTTAAGTCATGATTATTTATTATTATGTTTTATGTTAAAAGTTTTTTTTTTAAGTATTAACCCGATTTTGGACCAATCAACCAAAAAAATAACACATGAGTTTCACCGCATATTTTACATCACAGAAACTAATTTAATAATCAGAAAATTACGTTTACTATGTAAATACACTATACTGAGGTATGTTACATATCTAGAAAGTATGTCCGGAATTAGTTATACATAACATCGTTAATTTTTACTCAAATATCATATTATTTTAGCTAAAAAAAATACATTACGAAAGTAGACCAGACTACAATGTAATACAAAACCTGAGGGCTGTTATAGGACGTAATTATCTGAATTATAAAGAATTATTCCCTAAATAACTATTTCTATTATCTCACAACCAAACTTTTACATCAAAATCATAACTTAAATGATATTGTTTACAAAGGTGAAAAGGATAGAAGCAGACCATAATCGGGACCAGTAAAGCAGTACTACACATCATCTATTTAAGAGATAAAAATAAACTTCAAGGGAAGTTAATCAATAAGGATTACTGGTAAAGTTATCAAATATACAACTAAAGAAATAGCTCTACCAAATCATTGTAAGTACTCGATGGAATACTACATTCGCGTCGCGCTTTAGTATTCCATCTAGTAAGAGAAAACTTAGCAATCATCGCCGGGGTAATTAAACATCACCTATATCTCTATGGGCGTCACTTTATCATTAAAACCGATCATAATCCGTTGACGTTTATTTTTGGTCCAAAATGTGCGAATAGATTACAGAGGTACGCCACTAGGTTGTCTTCTTACGACTTCAATATCGAGTTCATCAAATCTAAAGACAACGGAATGTAGACGCGCTTTCTCGCCTGCCACTGCCGTACGAGAGACGGGGTAATGAGCTTGGATCAGTGTCTTACATACACTATGTAGAAGAGTCGTTTCCAGTTAGTGTTAAACAAGTAGCCTCATGGACGCAGAAGGACGGCATATTGAACAAAATAGTTAGCTATATAAACTATGGACAAAATTACGGAGGAGGCGGAGAAGCCTTATTTTTATCGAAAAGAGAATTTAAATATAGATCAAGGATGCATTTTATATAAACATCGTGTCGTGATCCCTGAAAAATAAAGAAAGCAGATATTGAATGATCTGCACGAAGGTCATTTAGGCATAGTCAAAATGAAAAGTACCGCGCGGAGCTACGTTTACTGGCCTAACCTAAGTTAAACTCGGAGATAGAACGTTTGTGCAGAGAATGTACTGCGTGCCAAAAACAACGCGACGCACCGCCGCGCTCGCTGCTGCACCCGTAGCCGTTCCCCGCGCGACCCTGGCAACATGTTTATGTTGATTTTGCAGTTTCAAGGTAAGCACTACTTAATCTCCGTAGATGCTCACAGTAAATGGATCAAGGTGCAAAAGATGGCGGGAACGACAGCTAGCATCACGGTGCTCAAATTACGCGAATTGTTTGCTCGGTTTGGGTTGCCATCTCAAGCAGTCAGTGACGGAGGTCCACCATTTGGGTCAATAGACGTCGCCAAGATTATGTCGAAAAATATCATAAGTACACGCACCCGGTCATAAGTACTGCGTACCCGGTCATAAGTACTGCGTACCCGGCTGGACGTAGTTCGACCCACCGCCGAGCGGGAGTGACGCAGAGAGGCGGCGGTCGAGCGCGCTGCGCGCTTTCGGCCTGGCGCCGAGCGCAGCGTCGCGCCCGGCGATGCCACCGTGCTGGCGCGCGATTATCGCGCGCACACCCAAAAGCGCGCCCGCGCGTATAGTGAGGGTAGCTCCGCTCACATATCGGGTGAGATGTTCTGATGATGATGTTGATGAATGGAAAAGGCACACCGATTAGCTGCTCATTCGATAGTCGCTAACCACTTTACGTTACTCAGTCAATGTCAGTAACGATACCTACAATAAAGAGCCTACTGATGAAGTATTTGATGACGCATAGAGGTGCAATCCAACAACCCGAAATCAGTCACATCTGCGTCCATTGAGGATCGCTCTGATCCTAGTTTCCACCCAGTGGATGATGTCTCAGATCCTTCGATGCCCGCTCAAAGTCCTCATCCTACAAATGTACGTCCTAAACGTACGTGCGCATTACTAAGACGTAAATAAGGTTCAAATGTATCAAATTAAAATAAGCAGATAGCTTTAGCAGGTATCTACTTATTTAATACTAGCTGTACCCGTGACTTCCCACGCGTGGTCATATCTCTAGGTTAAAAGTAGTCTAGTGGAAAGATATAGGTGATGTTAAGTGCTATTCCAGGACCTTAAATACCAATATACCAACATTTGATTAAAATTCCTACCGTCAACATTTTTTTTTATCGGTTGCTCCGCTTTTCCTCATCGAATTGAGATACCAAATACCCCCATTTTTAAATAAGACCTTAAGCAATCCAACAAAGAAAAATGAATCGCGAGCGGTCCAGTAGTTTTTACGTGATGCGCGAACAAACAAACATACAGACAGACACGTTTTTTTAAATGTTATATTCTTGTACAGTAGCTTATTTTTTGTACCAAAGACATTTTTTTTTATCTTCTTTGTACAGGCTTTTTCGTACTTATTGCTTTATTATACGTATGGATATTTTTCACTTTCAAATTAACATACTTTGGATCCCTATACCACATGAACGTTTTATTTTTTCGGTATAAAAAGTTCCCTTAATTTTAACCCATCATATAAACTGACTGACTGTGTTTAGTTGCATCAAAATCCATTTAGTAGTTTCAGCGTGATACGCGTTCTTTTAAATAACTTTCATCCCCTATCCTGCGGGAACCCTTTAATTTTTCGAGATGAAAAGTTTCCAATGTCCTACCTCGTATTATAAACTCAAATCATACAAAGTTTCAGTTGAATTTATTCAGTAGTTTCGACGTGATGCACGGTCAAGGTCAGGTAGTAGACAAACAGACAAAAATGAAAATAAGTATATTAAAAACGTTTATAAAAATGGTTTTATGCAGTAACCATGTCATTGTGAAACTTAGAACTGGCTATCACAATGGGGAAGAAAACTGCCTTTTTATCACGCTAAAAAATGGCTAATAGCGTTTCGTCGACTCGACCCGTTGTGCTGTCAAACGCCTAGAAAATACGTCAACAAAGTCTGTTTTTTTGGAATAAATCATTAACCATGACGCAATGCTCTGCTTACGGTTGTAAAAATAAAGGAATTCATGTATTTCCAAAGGATCCTAAACGAAGAAAGTTGTGGGAAAACACACTAAGAAGGAAAAATTGGAAAGCCACAAACGCGTCTAAGCTATGTTCTAGTCATTTCAAATCTGAAGATTACTATGGAAAAAGTGCTTACACTGGTAAAGAAATTAACCTTGTTCACCTGTTATTACCTACACAGTTAAAAGCAATACATAAAGTACATAGTTATAGTTAATACATAATAATTATGATGTGTTATTTTTTGTTACAGGAAATGTACCTCTTGCCAAGTTTCTATAGCATAATGTTGTGCCGTGTGTTTTCTTATTCAAAAACTGAAACTCCATTAGCCAAAAAAAGACAGGAACCCATTGATATTAGAAGCCAAAGAAAACTTTTCCCATACACCAAAACATCATGCACATCCAGTCATTCCAAAAAAGAAGACGTTGTTGAAGAGAGCACTATCATGGGAATTAATAACCTACCCCAAAGTTTACTATGTAAATACACTATACTGAGGTATGTTACATATCTAGAAAGTATGTCCGGAATTAGTTATACATAACATCGTTAATTTTTACTCAAATATCATATTATTTTAGCTAAAAAAAATACATTACGAAAGTAGACCAGACTACAATGTAATACAAAACCTGAGGGCTGTTATAGGACGTAATTATCTGAATTATAAAGAATTATTCCCTAAATAACTATTTCTATTATCTCACAACCAAACTTTTACATCAAAATCATAACTTAAATGATATTGTTTACAAAGGTGAAAAGGATAGAAGCAGACCATAATCGGGACCAGTAAAGCAGTACTACACATCATCTATTTAAGAGATAAAAATAAACTTCAAGGGAAGTTAATCAATAAGGATTACTGGTAAAGTTATCAAATATACAACTAAAGAAATAGCTCTACCAAATCATTGTAAGTACTCGATGGAATACTACATTCGCGTCGCGCTTTAGTATTCCATCTAGTAAGAGAAAACTTAGCAATCATCGCCGGGGTAATTAAACATCACCTATATCTCTATGGGCGTCACTTTATCATTAAAACCGATCATAATCCGTTGACGTTTATTTTTGGTCCAAAATGTGCGAATAGATTACAGAGGTACGCCACTAGGTTGTCTTCTTACGACTTCAATATCGAGTTCATCAAATCTAAAGACAACGGAATGTAGACGCGCTTTCTCGCCTGCCACTGCCGTACGAGAGACGGGGTAATGAGCTTGGATCAGTGTCTTACATACACTATGTAGAAGAGTCGTTTCCAGTTAGTGTTAAACAAGTAGCCTCATGGACGCAGAAGGACGGCATATTGAACAAAATAGTTAGCTATATAAACTATGGACAAAATTACGGAGGAGGCGGAGAAGCCTTATTTTTATCGAAAAGAGAATTTAAATATAGATCAAGGATGCATTTTATATAAACATCGTGTCGTGATCCCTGAAAAATAAAGAAAGCAGATATTGAATGATCTGCACGAAGGTCATTTAGGCATAGTCAAAATGAAAAGTACCGCGCGGAGCTACGTTTACTGGCCTAACCTAAGTTAAACTCGGAGATAGAACGTTTGTGCAGAGAATGTACTGCGTGCCAAAAACAACGCGACGCACCGCCGCGCTCGCTGCTGCACCCGTAGCCGTTCCCCGCGCGACCCTGGCAACATGTTTATGTTGATTTTGCAGTTTCAAGGTAAGCACTACTTAATCTCCGTAGATGCTCACAGTAAATGGATCAAGGTGCAAAAGATGGCGGGAACGACAGCTAGCATCACGGTGCTCAAATTACGCGAATTGTTTGCTCGGTTTGGGTTGCCATCTCAAGCAGTCAGTGACGGAGGTCCACCATTTGGGTCAATAGACGTCGCCAAGATTATGTCGAAAAATATCATAAGTACACGCACCCGGTCATAAGTACTGCGTACCCGGTCATAAGTACTGCGTACCCGGCTGGACGTAGTTCGACCCACCGCCGAGCGGGAGTGACGCAGAGAGGCGGCGGTCGAGCGCGCTGCGCGCTTTCGGCCTGGCGCCGAGCGCAGCGTCGCGCCCGGCGATGCCACCGTGCTGGCGCGCGATTATCGCGCGCACACCCAAAAGCGCGCCCGCGCGTATAGTGAGGGTAGCTCCGCTCACATATCGGGTGAGATGTTCTGATGATGATGTTGATGAATGGAAAAGGCACACCGATTAGCTGCTCATTCGATAGTCGCTAACCACTTTACGTTACTCAGTCAATGTCAGTAACGATACCTACAATAAAGAGCCTACTGATGAAGTATTTGATGACGCATAGAGGTGCAATCCAACAACCCGAAATCAGTCACATCTGCGTCCATTGAGGATCGCTCTGATCCTAGTTTCCACCCAGTGGATGATGTCTCAGATCCTTCGATGCCCGCTCAAAGTCCTCATCCTACAAATGTACGTCCTAAACGTACGTGCGCATTACTAAGACGTAAATAAGGTTCAAATGTATCAAATTAAAATAAGCAGATAGCTTTAGCAGGTATCTACTTATTTAATACTAGCTGTACCCGTGACTTCCCACGCGTGGTCATATCTCTAGGTTAAAAGTAGTCTAGTGGAAAGATATAGGTGATGTTAAGTGCTATTCCAGGACCTTAAATACCAATATACCAACATTTGATTAAAATTCCTACCGTCAACATTTTTTTTTATCGGTTGCTCCGCTTTTCCTCATCGAATTGAGATACCAAATACCCCCATTTTTAAATAAGACCTTAAGCAATCCAACAAAGAAAAATGAATCGCGAGCGGTCCAGTAGTTTTTACGTGATGCGCGAACAAACAAACATACAGACAGACACGTTTTTTTAAATGTTATATTCTTGTACAGTAGCTTATTTTTTGTACCAAAGACATTTTTTTTTATCTTCTTTGTACAGGCTTTTTCGTACTTATTGCTTTATTATACGTATGGATATTTTTCACTTTCAAATTAACATACTTTGGATCCCTATACCACATGAACGTTTTATTTTTTCGGTATAAAAAGTTCCCTTAATTTTAACCCATCATATAAACTGACTGACTGTGTTTAGTTGCATCAAAATCCATTTAGTAGTTTCAGCGTGATACGCGTTCTTTTAAATAACTTTCATCCCCTATCCTGCGGGAACCCTTTAATTTTTCGAGATGAAAAGTTTCCAATGTCCTACCTCGTATTATAAACTCAAATCATACAAAGTTTCAGTTGAATTTATTCAGTAGTTTCGACGTGATGCACGGTCAAGGTCAGGTAGTAGACAAACAGACAAAAATGAAAATAAGTATATTAAAAACGTTTATAAAAATGGTTTTATGCAGTAACCATGTCATTGTGAAACTTAGAACTGGCTATCACAATGGGGAAGAAAACTGCCTTTTTATCACGCTAAAAAATGGCTAATAGCGTTTCGTCGACTCGACCCGTTGTGCTGTCAAACGCCTAGAAAATACGTCAACAAAGTCTGTTTTTTTGGAATAAATCATTAACCATGACGCAATGCTCTGCTTACGGTTGTAAAAATAAAGGAATTCATGTATTTCCAAAGGATCCTAAACGAAGAAAGTTGTGGGAAAACACACTAAGAAGGAAAAATTGGAAAGCCACAAACGCGTCTAAGCTATGTTCTAGTCATTTCAAATCTGAAGATTACTATGGAAAAAGTGCTTACACTGGTAAAGAAATTAACCTTGTTCACCTGTTATTACCTACACAGTTAAAAGCAATACATAAAGTACATAGTTATAGTTAATACATAATAATTATGATGTGTTATTTTTTGTTACAGGAAATGTACCTCTTGCCAAGTTTCTATAGCATAATGTTGTGCCGTGTGTTTTCTTATTCAAAAACTGAAACTCCATTAGCCAAAAAAAGACAGGAACCCATTGATATTAGAAGCCAAAGAAAACTTTTCCCATACACCAAAACATCATGCACATCCAGTCATTCCAAAAAAGAAGACGTTGTTGAAGAGAGCACTATCATGGGAATTAATAACCTACCCCAAAGCATAATTAGTAGTTCTACTAATGAGCAGGGTACTCAAGTCAACATTGAACATGTTTATGGATGCATAAAAAGATTTATAAATGACGATGAAGCTATTGCATTTTATACTGATTTTGAATCATATAAAAAGTTTTATATAGTTTACTCGACTTTGAGTCCTATGGCTAGTAAAATGCAATATTATGGCAGTAATGTTATAAATTTAAGCACAGAAGACCAATTTTTCACCATGATAAAACTTAGGCAAGATAGGTGTAACTTTGAGCTAAGCAGATTATTTAATGTAAGTCCGACTACAGTTTCCAATGTTTTTATAACCTTTGTCAATTTTATCCCTCAGTTGTGGGGAAAATTAAATATTTGGCCTGAAAAAGACTTAGTACAGTATTTTACACCCGAGAATTTCAAATAGTACAGTTGTTGCACTCGTGTTATATTAGATGGGACTGAAATAAAAGTACAAAAGCCAGAAAATCCTGTTTCTCAACAAGCATCATGGAGCAGCTATAAACATGCTAACACATTAAAAGTATTAGTTGGAGCAACCCCAGGTGGATTACTATCCTATTGCTCAGAAGCTTATGGTGGATCAGTGAGTGATCGACAAACTGTGGAGCGCAGCAATTTAAAACAAAAATGTGAACCTGGTATTCACACAGTATTCTAGCTGATAGAGGGTTTAATATTCAAGATTTATTTGCCGAAAAAGACATTATTGTTAATATACCCACATTCTTAACAGGAAAATCACAAATTCCTGGTCTAACAGTATTACAAGATCGTAAGTTAGCAAGTAAAAGGGTTCACATAGAACGTCTAATAGGTCTAATAAAAACATACAAAATATTAAAAAATTATTTACACCATAGCTATATTCCATTAGCTTCAAAGATATTTTATGTTTGTTTTATGTGCTGTAATTTTAGGGAAAGCATAACTATAATTTTTATACAATTTCCTTTCTAAAATAGCCTTCTCAAAATGATTTTTATAGAAAGTATAGAGTATTGATACCATTTTCGATATAAATGGTTCATCCTTGTATACATAGACCACTCTCATATAAATGAAAGTGTATATTATAAGGTTACAGTACTTTCTATTAGTACAGAACAATTGGCCTTGAATTTGACAGTAATAAGGGTAAGGGGTAAGGGGTAAGGGGTGTCTCTCTTTTAAGTGATATTTACCATTTTTTTCTTCGAGGTATGGCACTGTTACAGGAGTAATTTGACAATATCTTGAAACATACGGACACATCACTTCAATTACTATCTCTTCACCAAAAAGACCATCGGGAGAAGCACCTAAGAGTGGATGAGTCTCCGAAATGAATAATCCACAAGCTTGCGCATCTAAATCATACATTTCACAGTATTTTTTTTATTGCTATAGGCTCTTGTACCTTCCCATGAGTTGTAGCATTGCTTACAAAAGGTTTTGGATTCAAAAGTTTTTCAGTCAAATGTTCCTGTGTGGCTTACTGTGGGTGACAGCATACATGTGGGTACTTGCTGTAATTCTACATGACCTTTGCCTATGCCATTCATTGCATTTATGTTGCCCTCTAGTTTTCATTTCCACATCGTTTATTTTCTGTGTTGTTACGTTTGTTATTAACAGGTCTTCAAGTATTAGATCCCTAGAGCTTTTGTTTGAATATTGATGATCCCATTCCATAACATATGGGTTAGCGGGCCTTATAGTTTGTAATATTGGCATTGTCGAATTACCATGGGAGATGGCCAGAATTCTTACATAATCTTGGTAATTATCCATTATATCTTCATTTTTCAGACGAGAATAATTTATACTTTTTTTGCTTTTACTCGGCATCTTTTGTGCTTGAACTGGAGATTCAAAAAACACTTTCCGTGGCCGTTTAACATTTATTAATTTCTGAGTACATACTTGGTGCAATAACATAGTTTTGGTGCGGACCATATCCTCAATGCCATTTAGTAATACCATCACATGCTTACAATGTGCTTCTACACCACTGCCAGCAGCACATTCACAATGAGTTTGATTGATTGAACCACCACAGTTTAATGTTATGTTGACTACATAAGTAATTTTTTTCATTTGGGCTTTACACTGGCCTTGAATATATGTGATGTTGCTATCAATGGCAACACGAGCAGTTAAAAGAAATCGCGACTCGTACATTTGTCTGCCTTTCAATTTTGCTTCAAATCTGAAAAGAAATTTAAAATGAATGTAAGTAGAGGTTATGTTCAAAACGACACAGGCACCTTAATTGAATACAAGTAAATGCATTGCATGATTGCATTGCATACTTACCTTTCCACAAATGACTGAATATGTTGTTTTGTCAACTTAGGCAGACTTGAGCTTGCGTTAATATCGCGGAAACATTCAGCTGCAGGAGCGGCATAAATCTCGTCTTCAATATCATCTTCTAGTCCAAAATTAGCGTTACGATCATAAGCTACCAATCTGGAATAACAGAAACCATATTATCATTCAAAAACATTAAAAAAACTCCTGCAAAAATAAGTCATAACAATATAACCTCATGATGTAGCGAATCAATTTGTTCTCACCTTTCGATTAGAGCAGCTTTTTTACCACAAACAGAAGCTTTCCTTTTTCTCAATTCGTCTTTTAACTGTATCACTGTCATCATGGAGTACATTTTCACTATAAAAACTGGAAGTTAATACTCGATACAATCAAACAACAAAACAGAAATGGCGGAGTTTAGGTCTAGTCGCTGGTGGCGACCTCTACAATAAGCTTTGCGTTTTGTTCCCCATTAAATGCGTATAAGTACAACATTTCGTGTCAGTGCTGTTAAACGTTGAGGAGTTCCCTAATCAGGACCCAATCCTGAGTGCAGCCACCATTTCATGGTAAAACTTAAAACCGGCTATCATAATAAGATGCGTACACAAAATTTTGTGTCTATGCTGTTGACCGCTGAAGAGTTCCTTTCTTTGGAGACCATGTCATCGTAAAATTTAAAATCTGCATTCATAATAAAATGCGTACACAAAATGTCGTGTCTGTGCTGTTCACCGCTAGAGAGTTCTTTTGTTTGGAGCTAATCCTCGATGTCGGTTCAGGTCATGCTGACCATAACAATGAATTATCAAATAATTATAATTCCGCTTGCAAGATTTGACCTAAACAAACTTACGTACATATATACAAACATTGCAAGTTAAGGAAAAGCTTTTAAAAAAAACTGTTTAGCTTCAATATCGAATACAGAATAGTACCCTATAAATTTATTTTTTCGGGATAAAATGTATCCTCAATTTTAACCCATCATATATTTTATGACTGTGCCAAGTTGCATCAAACTCCGCCCAGTATGCGTATGCGGACTGTACCCAACGAAGTGGAATACTGACATAGAAGAAACTTCATGGATAGTAGCCTAGCGGTATAATAGTGCGAATAAGAATCCAACGTTACCGGGTTCTGTCCTAAGGCTCCGCACTAAATACTTTTTTAAGTTGTAAGCGGTTTTCCATCGCTCCGTGCTTCGAAGGGCAGATTAGAAAAATTAAAATTCAATTTATTAATTTATTGATTGACTGTACCTGTACCCTCGGCTTTGCCCGCGGGTACGGTTATAGTCATTTTATTTCAAAGTATCTCATACGTGTTATTCCAGGACCAAAAGTATCTATAAAGTACAATATACTACATTTCTTTGAAATTCATTCAGCTGTCAAAGAGTATTTTATCGATTCCTCGACATCTAATCATCGGATTAAGATACCAAGTACCCGAGTTTTTAAGTTAAACCCTAAGCTATGTAACATTGAAAACCACGTCGCAAACGGTTTAGTAGTTTTTACATGATGCGCAAACAAACATACAGACAAAGAGACAAACAGACACGATTTTCAAAAGTTCAGTAGCTTATTTTAAGTAAATTAGACGTTTTTTTTTTAAATTATCTTCTTTGTACATACTGTTTCGTTCTTATTGCTTTATTATAAGTATAGATAGTAGTCGTTAAGCCATATCAGAGGCCTTTGGGCGGTCTGACAACTCTGACACCAGAGGCCAGCACTATTAAAAATCTTGAATTTTTGAACCAAATCTAAACAAAAGTTAGAAGACAGTAAATAATAAACTATCCTGGTTGATTTTCTAAAACTGTTACAATATATCTAAAAACTAAAATCCAGAGCGGATAAAATTCATCCAATACCGTTATCAAATCGGAAGGAACATAAATCGCGTTTGAAACTAAGTATCCACGCGGATGCTTACAGAACAATGCGATGTGTACCCGCTACTGGCAGCGAGTACTGGCAGCAAGGCGCTGCGCTGGCGTAGCGCCAATGTTTTATTTACATAATAAACCTCTTGAAAGTGTTCCAGTGGCTTTTATATTAAATCATATCATATTTGTGGATCCGCTGTGAATGAAGTCGATTGGTAGACATTTGAGAATTAACAGTCCAAGTGTGATCTAGATAGCCCATATAATTAATTAAAAGTGGGCAAATTAGGTACTAGCTCCTCGGGCGTGGACTGCATAAATTAGGTGCAATGCACACAATTAGTATTTTATGACCTTAGTCGGCGGTTGCACTCCGCAACAAGTACAAATACATTCGAGGACCCAATATTCGGGTCCGTTCAGTCGAGTGTCAAGCGTGCGCTCGATGAGTCGCGCGCCTTGTCTTAGCGATAGAGCACCTACTTACGTAACGTTATTGACAAACTTTATTCGTGTTTTAATTATGAGTACCAAGAAGTAAGCTAGAAAGTACTGCATAGCATTCGGCTGTTTGAATAGTGATAGAAATGACGAATTGTCATTCTTTACGTTTCCAAAGGATATTGAAAGGTAATAAATTGTAATACCTATAATAGGTCCTAGTTATGTAGTTAGATATTGATATTTTTTTATTACGTAGGTTCCTATAGTTTTATGTTATTTCATTTGTGTTCCATACCGAAGCTACGCATATTTAAGGGTTTTCCGCGCAGAAATAAAGTCGTTTATTAAATCGATCAACGTAATTTTATAATTGATTATCGTAGGTACCTATTGTTGATCGGAAAATGAATTACTGTGCTGACTTAGTAAGTAGCCTACAACGAATTAGGAATTTATATAATATATGTCTCGTATAATACCTACCTACTTTTAATACCTTTTATTACGTAGGTAGCAATTTATTTTTCACTCATTAAAAAGCATGGAATTCAGACAGGCGCCTTTATTCATCAAAGTGCAATACCTATAGGATATAATCATAATCAACCAACGACACGTAGGTAGGTATCTCACTAAACTTATCGGCGTTCTGAAAACGGGATAGGTAGGTAGTAAAAATGAGGTAGTAGATGATCAGAATGTCATTGTATGTAATAGAACTATTTTAATTTATAATAATAAGTAATAACATAATACATTATTACTTATTTATTCTGTTACAATATCTAAGTCATAACATATCACAAAATAATTAGTAGTACAAGTACTTAGTCATATCTTAATACAACCCAACCGAGCGAAAAAGGAACAGAGCGATTCTGAAACGGTTAGAGCAATGGAAGTTCTCGCGCGTTGTGATACGGTGCATTCTAGCCTGCACGCGGTGGGCGAGCGCCTTCTAGGTAAATATAATAGAAAGCTCGCAGCGCCGTGCGAGTTAAATTGCACTTTATAGCGTTGTAGCGAGAGTCGCTATTTATTTAAATGACTTTACTCAGTTAGCCTTCTGTACTTGTACTATTATTTATTCTGTGCCTTAGTCTTAATCGGAATGTTTGGATAGCACGTGTTATAAACGGAATTTCTCTCTTTGTTTGTTGTTGATGCACATGAAGAACGACGGTATATAAAAGCGTGCCAATCTTCCCGCCTTTATCTAGATCTATGCAGTAGATAATTGATTTGGGCCTAACCCCAAGTTATACATTTTTATAGCTCAAGTGGTTACGGAAAAGACTGTACATTCCAAAACAATTTTTTGTTTAATTTTGTAAAATGAGTTAGTATTTAGCTGGCTAAGTTATTTGTCAGTTTTAAAAACCAATGCCTCAAGGTGACGAGCGCAGTGCAGTGTCGCGCATGTTTTTTAAATTAACTGGTGCACTGCAATTGGTGTAAGGCTTAGCTACAGCAAGTTAGCGACTACTGTGTTCTTTTTGGAATAATATGTGTTTATAGCAGGTACAGGGTTTAGCAGGCAGTAGTCTGCCTGCTAATTAGAAGACCAATAAGTAGTATAGTCGTACAAGTAAACATAAAAAAAGGTTAGAAACATGCAAAAGAAAGTGCCTGCCCAAAACTATTCGTTTTTCTGTACAGAGGCAAAAGGCACCCTGCTGTCCATAAAACTCGTACATCTTCTTTCCCATCTACCAAGAGCCTCGTAACATTACTCACGGTACTTGGCATTGAGTCCTTGTAATGTGCAAATGTTGTATTATCTATGAACATTACGCCACTCCCCGTTGTGTTATAAAACCAGAGAAATCAACCTGCAGAATTGTAGATTTTAGGGTCCATTGCTATGTTTTTAATTGCAATTATTTTTATGGACTCACTTCCAACCTCCAGGTTGGAAGTGAGTCCATAAAAATAATTGACAACACACTTGTTTGTTTTTTTGTCGTATGAGGTAGTGCTGGCCTTTGGTGTCAGAGTTTGTCAGGCCTCCCGATGACCTCTGACATGGCTACAGTTCGAAAATCTTGTCGTGCCTGGGTTCAAACCAGTGAATCATGTCAAAAGTCATATTGATTTGATCGGTCCACTTCCACCATCTTGTGAATTTAGATACTGCTTAACAGCTATCGACAGATAAACACGATGGCCAGAAATACAGCCACTACAAGACATTACAGCTGTAACTGTAGCAAGAGCATCCTACGAAATCTGGATTTCATGCTTTGGCTGTCCAGAGACCCTGATAACTGACAGTGGACGTTAGTTCACTTCTAATCTTTTCAAAGCACTAACAGATCTTTGCGGAATCCATCTACGCTACATGACTGCGTATTATCCCGCAGCTAATGGCATGATCGAGAGATTCCATCGTTCTCTGAAAGCTGCAATCATGGCCTACGGTGAGCAACGGTGGTCGGATATGCTACCCCTGATTTTGCTCAATTTAAGAACATCTTGGAAAGAAAACTTACAATGCTCGGTAGCTGAGATGGTATATGGTGAGCCTTTACGGATCCCTATTGAGTTTTTTCAAGCAACTAATACCAACAAGTTGAATCCACCTGATTTTATTTCCCCTAGGCAAAATATGTCATAATTGAGACCTCAAGAAGCATCACGACATACTCAGACATCAGTTTTCGTTCATGACGACCTAAAGACCAGCAAATTCGTTTTCATCAAAAAAGACGCATAACGTGAAGCAATGGAACCTGCCTATACAGGCCCGAACCGTGTACTTGAGATATCAGACAAAACCATCACTGTGGAATTGAACAGAGGACCAGTGAAAGTTTCAATCGATCGCGTCAAACCTGCCTACATTACGACCGACTCGAAAAGTGCAGAAGACACACCGAAATTGATAATCAAGAGTGACAGTCAACGTCTGGTCAAGACTACACGGTTCAGACGCACAGTCAGATTCCCCAATTATTTTCCAGGTCTTCCAGACTTCAAGGAGGGTGATGTGGCATCGCAACACTACTTCACTTGCCCATCTCTACGGTTGCCTGTGGCAACAGATTAACACGCCCGTCAAGAGGGAAAAACTCAGTTCTTGTACAAGGCTACTTTTATAAAATAATATTGTAAATATACATATGGGGAATACAGCCTACGTGTAAGAAATCGTGGTTTCTTTACCTTCTCTAGTACCGCACCTCCATTCATTGCCCCATATACCCTAGACCATTTTTTTTTAATTATCTTCATTGTACAGATTTTTTGGTACTTACTGCTTTATTATAAGTATAGATAACGCCATGATACGAGCTACACAGGTCACTGACGGTAATCGTTACGTTTTTCCAAATCAATTGCAGTTTCACCCGGTATTATTAAGTATTCTGTGCCAGAACTTTAGACTGCAAAATCATGCGTCGCACTTCACTGTGCTCGTCAGCCAAGCAGCACAGCTGTATTGTGAAAGTTTTGCTGTGGTCCAGATTAAATAACAGTGTTTCCAGTGAAATTAAGGAGCATGAGACAAAAACTAATTTCTCAGGCATCAGAGTTTGTCAGGCTGCCCAGGGTGCTCTGAAATGTCTGTACGACTGCTATTAATCAATAACAGCCGGGACCGACAGCTTAACGTGCCCTCCGAAGCACGGAGGGCAAGAAAACTATTACACACAATATACTGCCGACGCCACGCTGAACTATCAAAGGAATTTTCGCAATTTAACGGTTGCGATAAAATCGCAGAAAATCACATTAATTTAAAAACTGTGCACTGATTGATTGAAAATATTCGATCGTGCATGTGCGTTAACAATTTCACTGTTCGACACGCATAGATTGTTATATATTGAAATCGTATTCGTTTTATTGTAAATTGGATGCTTTATTGATTGTTTTATTGAATTAGGATTGCTTTTTTGGAAAAAATTGAATGCTTCGTTCACAATTTTTCCTCTGTTTACAATCTCACCGGATTTGCTACAATCTGACGGTTTTCACAATTTTACGGTGACATCTACATTGCGGCATCTACATCTACAATCCTGTGCGGACTTCAACGCTCTCGTTCTAACGAGAGCGTCGAAGTCCGCACAGGATTGTCTCTAAGCCAAACATCAAGATTGCTTTAGCGGTTTAGTCGTGAAAATGTAACAGACAGAGCTACTTTTGCGTTCATAATATTAGTTTAAGTATATGAGGTAGACTGAGAAAGCGTGACGCTTCGTTCTTATGCGTCGTATTTTAAGCATAAAATAGTGCCGATCGTCCTGGTTGTACGGTGATGGCAAGTTGTGCTGTCCATCTTCCGGTGTGTATTCCCTCAGTCGCCTCTTACGACATCCACGGAAGGATTGGGAGGGGTCTTATTCTAAGCCGAGACCGCCACGGGATAAAGCCACGGATCCTTTCCATACTATGGTGTAAAAATATTATTAATATTGTATGACAAACTGGGTCACTTAATATAAAAAACCGCAAATGAACGACAAGCAGGAGTTCGTTTGAATAAAAACCATTGAACTGGCTAACGTAATTACGTTCTATAATTCATTCGTTCGTGAAGTTTAAAAGCGTCGGGATATTTTTATTCTGACCTGCCCATCTTCAGCTTAAATTAAAATCATCCCTCCCCACAAAAAAGCTGTTTTCGGTTGTCTTGTATTATTTTTTGGACTGAGCGAGCGCGAAGCGCTAGCGAGTTTAAGCTTGTCCGTTTCAGCTTGGGCAAAAATGCTGGATATCTGTATATCTGTCTGGATCTGTGTTCTCTCCAGGTCACATTTCTCAACCGATCTAGACGCAACTTGGTATACAGTTTGAACGAATTTTCAGAATTATTTGATAGTCGGGAATTTTTGATTCGAGGGGTAATTCTTCCAAAAAGGTGCAAAAAGGAGGCTACTGAATATCTCCGCCTTATTAGATCCGATTTCGATGGGTTTTTTTTTATTTGAAAGGTAATAACTTTAAATTGGTCCCATAAAAATTGTTGAAGATCTGATGAGAATCTTCGGCATGATGAGCAGAATAGGTCCTTAAAATGCAGTAAATTTCTCACTTTTAGGATTCTACCAGTGGTGTCGGTGACGGACTCGTGGCTACCCTGATTTCCCCCCTCGGAGAGATATAATCAACCCTTTACCCACTAGTTTATTATAATTACTTGTAATAAAATAATTTACATTATAAAATATTTGTATTCCTTTCTACTACTTCGCTCGCCCTACAGTTTTCCCAAAGATACAAAAAATCCTCCGTATTTAAACCTCGTTTACACGAACAGTAATAATAATTTTATTTAAATAAGCTATATCATATGTGTTATGTTTCTAATCTTGAACTTGTTTGCGAACTTTAAGTTTTACAAACAATTAAATAATTACTTCGTCGAAGTTAAATTAGAATGAACATTCAACGATCGCGTACAAAAATCAATATTTTATAGAACTGTATATACTCATATCACAATATATGTGTAGTGGTAGGCCTTTACCCAGAGTCCGCCTTGAGAAGTTCCACACCTTTGTCAGATATTAAACCGCCAAGCAGTAATGTGTAATCATTTCTGAGTTTACGGTTGGAGGACAATGTTTCCTTGAAACCGCAACACTCATGTTATTGAAATTACTGGGCAATTAGACTTAACAACCAATTATCAGGGTGACGACCCAGTGCAGTGACGCGCAAGATTTTGCAACCTACGTTCTGGGCAACGATGACGCTGCAATGTTTTGGGCAGGCGTTACGCTTACCAGATGAGCAACCTGCTCGACTCGTCACTAAAAGGAATTATAAAAATAGAAGCTACATCTATCTATCTATGTATTTCTGTCCTGGAATCTTGCAACTCAAATTTCGAGTACTTCCCGATTAGCTATCCGGCTGAAACTTTCAGGGTAGCTCACAAACCGATGAAAATGCATTTAAAAAAAGTGTCAATGCATAAAAAAACATCAATTTTTGTTGTTTTTTCTGAATTGTACTCATATATTTGTGAATTTTCTTCTTATCAGTCAAAGTTCTACCACTGTGGGATAGTAAAGTCTGAAAAACTCAGAAATCACAGAGATTTGTAGGGATAAAAAATTCAGGTAAAATTGGCTAGTAGGGTACTGAGAGGAGTTTTTGTGGTTGAACCATTGTAACGTTGCGTTTATCTTCCTAACAAATAATAAGATCTTAGTACTAAAACCTTATAATATGTCCCAAAATCATCAAACTGGGATACAAATAATAAAAATACAATGAATATTATGAAACTAGGCTGGACCAGTCCCCACAAGTAGCACCAGTACCAGCCAGTACTCCGTTCAACTATTTTAGAAGGAAGGGAGGGGTCCGGTACACACAACCGCTGAACACAGGGCATCCCCATAATGGGGGGGCAAGCCTGAGTGCTATAGCACCGCTCAGGCTTGCTTGGGCGCAGGCGTCTTGGGTGTTGATCGCAGTTAGGTGATACATTTTCACACGAAAATGCAGCTGACTTTCGGAATTCCCTTTATGATTGCTGTCATAGCACCCACGGGTGAGACGGGGCGAACCTGTTAAGTCTAGCCAACAATCATTTTATTTTTATAGTTTTTATAGTCTTTGATATCACACCGGCAAGCTATAATGATATGATTTAACATCTTTTGTTCGCAAGTTGGTGATATTACGCATAAAAATGCTGTTAACCATATGCTAAATTCTCTGTCGCTGGTTCTCATACCGGGTATCGGTATCATATATATGTACCGGGCACCGCACAGTGGACTTATATTAACCTCTTAATATCAAGTTTACTTCCTATCATATTTTTGGCGAATATTTTCCCGTAGTAGACATGCACTTGATATTGAAGTGGGTAACTCAATTTACTTACGAACTACATATAATGAAATTCCAACATTCTCCCATCTTGATATCCTCAAAATCCATACCAATATATAAAAGTGAAAGTTGTCTGTATGTTTGTTTGTTTGTTTGGGGAGCTTTCAAGCAAAAACGGCTGGATGGATTTTAGTGATATTTGGAACGGAGATAGCTTATACCCTGGAATAAAATATATGATACTTTTTATCCCGGAAAATTGTAAGGTTCCAAGGGAAAACTGGAAAATGTTGATTACTCGCTGTAAGGAACGGTTGCCATGGAAACGAAATAACAAGTCTGCCAAAACACATCAAGAGCGTTGATGGTATTACTTTTGCTTTGGTTTTTAATATCCTAGTAGAACATAGGGTACTTTTTTCGCGATAAACTGTAGTCCGCGCGGACGAAGTCGCGGGCGGGAAAGCTAACATCTAACAGATTCCTTTCACCTTAGAATTTAATAAAAGCCAATACTCGTCGACGTATCCCATACCGGCATCAAACACTGACATGGCATCAAATTTATCAGAAACCACTGGAATTTGAGCTGTATTGCAATGGGCGTAAGGGTTGTTTAAATTGGGTGTAGTCGAGACTTCTTTACGTGTTTCAAGATCTTTTCCAACGCTTCGTTACCTCTTCGACCTCACATCGTTTGGTGGAAGTTTATTTTTGTTCGTGTTAGGAAGTTAGGATGGTGCTGTACTGAGCAAAGACCGGTATAATATCCGAAAAATATTTGGCTGGAGAGCGGGTGGTAACATGTGGACCGAGGATTTGAACCTGGTGCTGTTGGATTGTCAACAGCATCCGGTTCTAATCCGTTTATATACCAATCACACTAATGGATACTATATATACAGAAGTCACTCTGTCTCTCTGTCCGTTTGTTTCCTTTTCAGGACTAAACGAGCGAACCAGTCTTGACAAAATCTGACAAGGAAATGTGTGCATAATAATAAGATGAATCATCAGACCCTCATGTATGCTGGTTCGAAGAACGCCATCGAAAGTGAACTTCTTTGAGAAAGGATCTCGGGCAATAGATATTGCCCGAGATCCTTTCTCAAAGAAGGACCAGAGCTAATTAATTATCTAAAAATGCCACCAATTTCTTCGAAACACAAAAATATCTATTCAAAAAAATATACGACTGCATATTACAAATGATCTTGTCTTAAAGAGTGACCAGAATTAATATTTCTAAAACTACTACTAAAAATAATAAAATAATTACAATTCATCAAGTACAATATGACTTTGTCAAAATTAAAAATGTTATACCAATACAAAAATACAACATTAGAATGAGTTCTTTGAAGTCGGTGCCAAACCATAATTTATAATATGGTTAAGCTTATTTAAATAATTAAGCAATTTTCGTAGCGATGTCTAAAGTTTTGAAAAACTAAATACTGCTAATGTTACTCGCTGAGAATGTAATTTTCCATAAGTGAAGGTTTTTTTTTTAAATTGGTTCTTTATTTTTTGAGTTTATCCATTACAACAAACATACAAACAAACATATCTTTCCTGTTTATAATATTAGTGTAAACTAGTTTCCTGTTTGTGTCAATCGGTTTGTGGACGTGTGAAAGTCATAATCCGTTTATGTCGTAGCGGTCTCTTGTTTTGTCTCTTCTGCGTTTCGTGTTTTATGAGGGTGCGTAGCTAAATAGGTGTTTAATAATTTTGTTGTAAAGATATTAAATTAAAATTATAGCCAGGTATTAAGATGGTGGCACCGACGTCAAATAACTCTTTCTAATGTTGTATTTTTGTATTGGTATTACATTTTTTATTTAAAAAATGTCATATTATTCTTGTTCAATTGTAATTATTTTATTCAGTTTAGTGGTAGTTTACAAAAGATCACTTGTAATATGAAGACAATTTAACTTTTTTTAGAAAATATATTTTTATTCCTTAATTTTGAGTGACCTAAGCAAACATTGAAAGGAATATATGTCAAGCTTTTACCAGTCACCGCTAGTAAGTATCTACTACGTAAGAGCTGAGTACTTTTCGATACCAATCAAATAAGCATTAACTCGAATTGATGGTTGTGTAATGGGTTCCTGTGATTACCTTCTGGCTTTATCATCAGACCCTGGATATAGCATTAAACCAAGACAAACCAAGTGAGCCTAAACTTGAAGAGGTTCCATCATTTTGTTGTTGAGTTTCTGTGACTGCTTTCCGGCTTCATTATCATACCCTTGATACCGCATCAGCCCAGAAAACTCATCAAGAAAAAACAAATGAGCCCAAACTCGAAAGGGTTCCATCATTTGATTTTTGAGTTCCTTTAGTTACCTTCCGGCTCCATCATCAGACCCTGGATAACACATAAACCCAGATAACTCACCAAGACAAACCAAATGAGCCCAATCTCTAATGGGTTCCATCATTTGATTGTTGAGTTCCTGTGGTTACCTTCTGGCTCCATAATCAGACCCTGGATACCACATAAACCTAGAGAACTTATAAAGACAAACTAAATGAGCCCAAACTTGAAGGGATTCCATTATTTTGTTGTTGAGTTCCTTTGATAACCTTCCAGCTTTATCATCAGACCTGCTCAATAGGGATTATTACCGAAATCCCCACCAGACCGTCCCCACCAGTGGGGATTTAGTACCATCATATTGTGTTGTCATCAGAACTACACCCATGTGCAATTCAGCTTAATTGGACGTCGTTAAATTGTTCAAAATTGACTTGTCCCAAGCCTTAACATAGTGAATTACATAGAAGGTTGTTAAAAGCTACTTAACCAATTTTGATGAAATTTATACAGTACCACACTGAATGGCAAATTCTCAAGAAAAAAATACCATCTAATTTGGTTCAGTAAATCCCGGAGATGAAAGAGAACAAAAACATTAAAATAAATAGTTAATTTTAATCAAAAAAATACTGCACCAATTTTGATGAAGTTTATATTGGACTACACTTTTGAATAAAACATTGATTATCCAAATCGGTTAAGAAATCTTAGAGATATGAAGCAATATGAACACAAAATGAAATGGATTTCTATAAAACTTTTTTTTTCGAACACTGCTGAACCAATTTTGATAAGAAAAAAATGGGACCTTCGGGGTCTTAACATTACTATCAAAAAATATATTTATAAATAAGTTTAGTAGTTTAAGAGAAGTGGCAACGAAAAAAAGACGACTTGAGTTTAAGAGAAGTGGCAACGAAAAAAAGACGACTTGAGAACCTCCTCCTTTTAGAAGTCGATAAAAACTAGAAATCATCGCGCCAGCTAGAGCTTATGCCACGTTTGGCGCTACGATGCCTTTTTACCCGACTGCGTGGAGGGTATTGTGATTATCAGCTTACCGTAGACTAAACGCGTGGACCGATATTGTTAATTATTCCGTCAATCGAATTTGTATTAATCTTGCGAGTGCTTCTAAAGACATGACAATATTTAAAATTCAATAAAGCGACAACCAGACGCCAGAATGTGAAAAATAAAAATATGAAAGTCAACGAATTATGTAAAATGGGGTATCAATGATACCGTATCATTGAATAGGTATTTGAGAATCATATTTAGTTTTCTCAAAAGACCGTTTAGGATGTAAAGTTCGCATTCGGGTTTTATCACTGGGCGTAAATTTTCTAGTTGCATTTATAAATTTATTTGATCTTTTAAGGAAAAACGAAAAAAAAACACTCCTAACTTTTCTTCCAAGTAGCTCCCATACTTTCAGGTAAATATCGTTATTTTTCGATGACGTATTTGACGCCGAGTTAATTTTACAACTCGATAAAGTCTAATGTAGCGTAAATTCGAAAGCGTATAAATGTCGATTCGAAAATGCGACTCGTTTGTGCCGCCGGTCGCGAAATTAACACGTATTTCAAAGGAGAGATTTGAAGAAAAAAACATGTTGAGCTGAGAGGAGAGTTTTAAACATAAACATATATTTATCCATGTTTAAAAAATATCGCATTTTCTGCGTTATTAGTTATATGCTTATTTTTTTGTAGTAGATATCTAAAGCTACCGACATACGAGTAGCTCTCAGAATTATCAATTTATTTTAATTCCCTTGAGTCACAAGTGGAGCAGGTCTGATGGTTGCAGTACCACCCAGAATCTTGGTTGCAAAATATTGCGCGTCACTGCGCTCGTCATCCTGAGACATTCGTTTTTAAGTGTCATTGCCCAGTAATTTCGCTGAAAACATTGCTCTTAAAACCGAAACAGAAATGTTTTCACACTACTGCATGGTGGTTGAATATCTGACAGTGTGGAGTACTCTACCCCAGGCGGACTCTTGCACAAGAGATTATAATTATAAAACCAGGTTAAACCAAAGTTATTATGTATCCAGTTTAACTGAGGTAAACCAACGCCAGCGTAAAGGCGCAAGCGTGTTCTGTTGTTCTTCTTAAAAAAACTTAGGGCAAGAAGGATTACGAAAAGTCGGAGATCATATCACCAAACTAACAAATGAAGCATATCAAATGTTAGCTGCGTATGTGTGCATGAGTGGATAATTTGTGGTGTTTTATTATTGATACACTACCTATTTCATTTTAGAATACTCCATTTTTTTTTATTGAGTACTGAACAGAATTAATTAGGTCGTGATCTTGCTACGATGAAGCGGACATTCGGCATAACATAATATAAGTATGTGTGTGAGGCTTGTGCGCATGAGCAGACATTTTGGGTGCTTCACTTTCGATTTGACGGTGTGGTTTCCGTTTTTTTAACCCTTCTTGACTCAGGGTAGCTGTTTTTTTATGGATCCAATCCTTTAGCCTCAGATTGTTTTATATAGACCTGAAATTGTTTGTAGTGTATAAAGAAAACATAATTACAGCTAAATTATATTCTTACCTCTCAAATCCTTACGTTATTCCTCTCCGTGCACGGTTGTCTGGAAGAGATCGCTCTGAGCGATAAGACCTCATCGCTCATTGTTATAGTTTATTTTTAGATATAATTTGTCGTTGTACTTGTGGTGTCCAATAAAGAGTTAATCTATCTATCTATCTATCTATCTATCTATCTATCTATCCTTTCCATAAATAGATTCATCATTATCATCATGTCAGCCTTTAGAAGTCCACTGCTGAACATAGGCCTCCTCCAAAGAGCGCCATGACGAGCGATCCTGTGCCACCTCCATCCACCGACTTCCTGCGATGGCTACAATGTCGTGGGTCCATCGTGGGGGGGTCTCCCCACACTTCGCTTGCTTGTTCGTGGTCGCCATTCGAGAACCTTTATTCCCCAGCGGTTGTCGGTTCTGCGAACTATATGGCTTGCCCATTGCCACTTCAACTTGCAAACTCTGAGAGCTATGGCGGTAACCTAATAAATAGATAAATAGATTACTTAACCTCAATTCTCTGGTGGCATTTTATAACTGAGTTACGGCGTATCTCTTCAGGTAATTGATCCAAAATAATTCAATACTCAAACAGAACCTCCAACACTCATGGACCTAGTGAAGGAAATCCCCACTCTCGAAATATGGATCGTCCTTGAAAATAGATTTTCATTGAATTTCTACGATGAGGATTGAACCTTACTGCCCCGATTCAAAGGAAGTCAATATTTCATATAATTATAACAAAAAGGGGGCGTGCTTGAAAATGGTCATATTCATAATTTATTTATACTCGTACATTACGGATCAGAATGAGCCTGACACATTTGTCTGTTTATGCTGTAAAATCTAAAAACCTGGTTACATATTTTTTATACAATTATTGTTTGCTACTTTATGTACACAAATATTAACACAAACATAGTCGCGCGAAAAAGCCAGTAATAGAAATGTACTTTACAGTTCTGGAATTCTTAACAACAGATTTAATTTGGTACCCTTTACAGCTGTCAGTAAAAAACGGAAACCCTAGCGAGGGCAAGAGCCGGAATTGATCTTACTGCAAAAATGTGGTCGTTACTACGTCCGCGCAAAAGTTTAGATTTCCACAAATATCCCGGATTAATTACTTCACAGAGTCCTTGAATGGAAAGGGTATGGAATCAGCCGATTAATTCCAGAAAGACTCCCCGGGATTTGTGAAATGAATCTTATTAAGTTCAAGTGAATGGAGACCGGATCAAAAGTACGCATCGTACTGAAACGAAAGCCAATGATTTTTTCAGAAAATCCTTCCTGATGTCCTAGGAGAGATAATATTAATAATAATGTTAGGTGGACGCCCACCGGCTAGGTGGATTTGCGACCTGCGAAAGGCGGCTGGCAGAAACTGGATGAGAGGACCTGAAGATCGGGCTCTGTGGCGTTCATTGGGAGAGGCCTATGTCCAGCAGTGGACGAGCACGGGCTGATGACGATGATGATATTACGTGATGATGCAAGATGGTACTTCATTAGTCATTGATATAATAATTATTACACAAACTTCTTCTGTTCTCTCGTTTTCGACTACAGCTACCTATACTATAAGCCTTTTAGCTAGTATAAAGTGAAATCATTATTAATTAGTGAAATTATAATGATTGTGTGTCCGTGTTCATCCTATTTGTAGGTATGTGGATAATTCTTTTCAGATTTACGATTTGTAATAAATTATTATTGTTTTAACATTTAAAACGAACTCACGAAATGAGTTAGCTATAGATTAGTTGATTTAAGAACGAATAGGTACTTTAACTGTGCTGAAGTAAAGGTTTGATCGAATTTTCGTGTATATAAACTTGGTCAATAAACCCGTTGACGTGTTTTGAGAGCACGCTGAAATCTTAACGGGAATAACGAGTAAGATTACAAGTAAAATAGCGAAAAAATTGTAGTCATTTTGCCCCTTCCCTGCCCTAGCCGTGCACAACACAACACCCCCTCCCCCTCCAAGTCACTTAGTTCCTAGCCCCCGAAACCCCTCTTTCGCAAACCATCCCCCTCACACTCTCTCCCCGCACCTCCACCGACTACTTCCTCCCCGTACCCCACTCCCCCAAACGCCTTCCCGTTCGTACGTCCCCCATCTACATCCCCCAAAACCCTTAGTTGAAATTTCAGATTTGAGAACAAAAGATTTGGTAAGAGGGCGTGGCACATGCGAACGCATCTGGACTCAAACAGGCTTGTTATGAATTTTGGCCGTCAGTCGTATATCACCACGCGTCGTACCTATACCGTCGATTTTGTCAAAACGCCACGTAGTTCCGGGGTTATGCGTGAATACACGATCTCCAATGTGAATTACTCTAAACATGGCATATCATTTCACACGTAAGTACTAGAATATTATAGTTTTTTTTTTTAAATCAGTAATTCAAATTAATGCTGCAGTAATCAAATATTTTTACTTTATTACTTTGCGAACACAAAGTAAATATTTTCATTACAAACAAAAACCATTGCGTGTTTAATACAAATCAATCAACAAATAAGCTATGGAAATGCGCAATGGGCACGTTAATGAAAAGATAGTGGTGCAGCCGCTGCTTGCTTCCGTGAAGTAGAGATGTGGCCTGACAAGGGTTCGCCGTGCATATTGTCGATATTCTATTCGACGCGATATAAAATAGTACCACTTATCCATTTAATTAATATTAAGATAATTATTTAAGTTATAATAGTAACAAAATATGACATAGATTTGACATTCTGCATAATAAAATGTGTGTATCAGAAAGAATCGGTATATATTCTTAAAAACATGGAATTTATTTCTGCTAATTCAAATTCAATATTTTATTTCAGACCGTAGTCCATATTTTTGTTAGTATTTAGTACAAATTTGATAAATTTATATAAATAATATTAGTAACACACAAAATTATAAAAAACATAAACAAAAACCACTTAATCAGGCGTTGTGTGTACACATATCCAGTGTCTCAGCACAGGACAGTCCCATCTGTCAGCTAATGTGCTCAGGATGCTGTTAGAGCTGGTACGCACGCGATTTAGTAAAGAGGCACATCTTTTGCGTATTATCGCATAAAAATCATCAATTCCTGCCTCCGCGAACATACCAGAAGCACTACAAAAGCGTGGCAACCCCAGCAGCACCCTGAACGCATTATTGTACTGAACCCGAAGGGCATTGTATGCCCTCTGCGTATAGTTGACCCACAGGCTGCAAGTGTAAAAAGTCTGACAATACGCTTTAAAAAGCGTTATCTTTACCTGATTGGTACACTTTGCAAACCTCCGAGCCAGCATGTTAGCGCGAACAGACAATGCCCTACGTTCTCTTTCCAAATCATCATCATCACACAATTTATCGATGACCCAATGACCCAAATACTTGAAACTCGAGGTCATGTTTAGAGTTTTACCGTTGATAGTGACAGGTGGCACATGAGAGTAGGTTTTGTTCCCTGATTTAAAAAGCATCAACTTGCACTTTTTCTCATTGTATCTGAGTCCGTGGGCCAACGCAAATGATTCACAAACTCTTACCAATTTTCTCAAGGCACCAATAGAGGGACTCAACAGCACCATGTCATCAGCATAACTGTAATTATTGACGCTCAGTCCGTCTATAGAGCATCCAACTTTGGTGTTGCCCAGTTCCACGATTAGCTGATTAATATATAGGATAAATAATCGTGGAGAGGTAAGGCCACCCTGCCTAACACCACATTCCGATATATGCTTCAGAAAGCTGCCCTGCCCAACGTACATAGTTGACCTGATTACTATACCAATACTGGAAAATAGATATTAGGTCCGTCGGTAAATCATTGTTACTACGCAGCCGCTGCCACAATATATCGTATGATACAAGGTCAAAAGCCTTAGATAAATCAAGGAAGCACGCATATATAGGTGTCTTCCTTCTTGTATAGTACTGTACAGTCTGCTTGAGACTCAGTATAGCACTCTCAGTAGATAGCCCAGGTCTAAACCCAAACTGAGCATCGTGCAGATGGAGTTTTTTATCCAAACATTGATCAAGCAGACTGTCCAGTACCTTGGCTATAACGGTGGCCAGTGATATCGGCCTATAATTAGAAGGGTCCGATACATCCCCAGTTCTATTTTTAACAATTGGAACTACAATTGTCTTTAACAGATTCTCAGGTAAGTAGGAATTAGCAATACAACAACTGAAAAACATTGCCAAGACCCTAGGCAGATGAGTACCAGCATACCGCAAATGCTCAATGCTGAGGCTGTCATGCCCTAGTGACTTTCGTTTTTTCATATTTTTAATCACCTTAGTGACATCCTTTACTAAGAACCTCACTGGTTCGTTCAAGGCTGACTTCTCAACGTTGAGCATCCCAGGCGACAAAGTACTTAAAGGTGATTCTACCTTAAAACTAGTTCTAAATAAATTAGCTATGCCACTAGGTTAATTCACACCCGCTACACACACGGGGAGGTTTGATCTAGGATTCAATTTATTAGTATTTTTCGAAAATTGGTTGAAGTTGTTATCTGAGCGATGAGAAGCTATTATATCCAATTTTATTCTCTCCTCATTCTGTTGACACCATTTTAACTTTGATTTGAACAATTTTCTCGTTTCAACCATTTTTATGTAAATTGGGCCAGCCGAAGGTTTCCCACACAAAACCCACACTTGAAATGCAAGTCGAGACTCTCCATGTGAATGCGCTACATGTTTGTTCCAGCCAGTTACAATTTTACGCTTACTAGTTTTCCTATTATATCAAATAACTTCAGCAGACTCTACTAATATTTTGGTAATTGTCTCATACATACTACTTAAAATTAATTTATGATTTTCATTGGTACACATTTTGTCAGCACAACTAAGAAACTCGCAAGGAAAGTCTATGTCCCTCAATTTAGCATGACAAAGTTCATGATATTTTTCTATTTGAGAAATATCTCTTTCACCCCACGTTACTCTGTTAAATTCTACATTACAATTTATAGATCTAGGTTTAATGAAATTTAAATCACATTCTATCTGTAAAGGAAAATGATCAGACCAATATGTATCATATAACACACTCATACCAACAATTGTACTTAACGCAGCATCAGTGACTACACAATGATCCAACCACCGTTTGCTCCCGTGAGCCTCACTTATGTAAGTATGTGTGTTAGATGGCAATGAAACCATATCAGCACAAGTCCACGACTGCTCCGCACAGAAACTCAACAGTTCGTTTCAAAAAAGCTCACTAGGGTGAGAGTTGAAATCGCCTAATAAAAACACGGAGTCTACATCCTTACTTTCCACAATGGCATTAATTTCACTCATGCAGTCCGTGAATTCAGTAAGATTGTCAACCGAATCGGTCGGCATGTAAACCGAAATTATCAATAAAGAACGGGCTGTATCGCTAACTCGAATCGCAGCTAAACGCACGCTATTGCAGTGCACAACTGAAACCGAAGAGAACAGGTTCTTTCTCCACAACAAGGCCACTCCTCCGAACGGTCGCCCACGGAGTCCACTCCTGCTGAGGTGTCAACTGCCAATTTACCAGTGAAAGTAAAGTTGTCATCTATGGTATCCAGCATCATCAGGTCATGTGGTAAAAGCCAAGTTTCCTGAAGAGCTATCACGTGAGCTGTCTGACACAGGCGTCTTATACATTCTGTGGACCTAGTGGCCGACCTACAATTGAAACTTATAAATTTAGTTGTGTTTGTACTTATATCCATCATGGAGTTATGAATCATCAATATGTTTTTTCTTAAATTCTATGAATCTTCGATACGAAATACCTACAGGCCAGACATTATCATTCATAAAAAGTGATAACTTATTCTGTGGCACGTTGACTTTATAGGCACAATATTGTTTTTGTAGTCTGCTGTTTAATCGTTGTAATGTTACTACAACTTGTGTTTTATTCAATATATAGTCTATTATGTCTTTTTCTGAGGTATTCTTATCCACGTTATTTATAAACAGTGGAACTTTAATGTCGGCTGCCCTAAACTTTTCACTAGGATTAATCTCTGCTTTTCCTGATACTGCTACAAAACGGTTTTTCAGTCTTTTTCTCTGTATTTGAATCCACTCATCACCCTTTTTCTCTTTCTTCCATTCTCCCTCTTCCTCCGCTACGCTCGCAAAAGTCTTAACTGACGCCTCTGTCGGTATAGAATCTATATTACGAACATTTAAGCATGAATCACTCAGGCCTGCGGATAGCAACTTCATAGATTTGTACGCAGACGATGTTGACCCAATAATAACGTTCGAAACCGTAGTGTCGTTCACTCTGTTGGAAACCTCAACTGGCGACCGCGAACGCGTCTCCTGCTCGGGTTGTTGAGTAGGCGATGAAGATGTATTCCTACTGCTCGGTGCATGTGACAAGGATACAATTGGAAAGATCGCCCCTTGTACCTCAAATTCAGCAGACTGGTTTTGTGTAGGTATTTGTTCAACAAAATGGGGTAGTCCTAGTGGGCCGCTATCGAGATTTAAACTATTAACTTAACCGTCGCCGTTTTGTTAACATTAACATCAAAGTTATTTATGATCGAAGTTTTCTTCAAATTTTGGAGGTCATTATTTACTTCTGACAGCTGTTCCTTTGTAACATATGTGTCTTTTATTTTTCTAATGTCATTCTGCATAATCAACATATCTTTTAGCAATCTCGAAGGGTCAAGATGATCAAATGAAATTGGGGGTAGTTTCTGCAATTCTCTCGCCACAAAGATAGGATGTATATCAGGATCAGGATAATATTAATATCTACAATACAACTACAATATTTATTATCCTTGGTTATAATTCTGCTTACTTACTTAAAATCTAAGGAACCGTGCCGTAGGTACGTCAGACGGTTACTCAAGCTAGCATGTAAAGTTGAAGACAAAACATGCAATTTAAATTCTCCAATACAATATTTATTATGCTGGCTTTAATCTTGCCTATTTACTTAAGATGCAAATAATCCTAGCCTGCAGATCCAACTCAGCAGCCAAGAAATACCAAGATCTAAGATTACCCTGCTATAATTAGGGTCGATATAGAATTGACAAAATTAAGTATTTACTCTAACAGGAAATTGATGAATTTGCCGGCCGGCAGTACAGTCTACTTATTTACCTTTTTCTATAGGGATTAGCCGTTATGTTGGTGAAGGTAATTCTCCATTCGACGTTCCAGCAATGTCCAATTCGCGTGAGAGGTAGCCAGGCTAGACCCCTCAGGCGTTGCAGGTGTCCAGCAGGTCGGTGGGGAACCAAAGTTCAACACTCCGGTTAACGAAATATATGGATTAAATACGATACCGCATCCCAAGTATGTGGCAGGAATCGTTGGGTATGTCGGCGTGGCGTTACGGATTGCAACACGGCGCCTTTTTTTACTCAAATCCGGGGAAGCCTCCTTCGTGGGGTGTCTCTAGTCCGGGGGGGAAAACCCGCTGTGAATGGATAGACACAACGTTTTTTAGAATTCGACACAAAGATAGAATGTATATCAGGATCAGGATAATATTAATATCTACATATGTTGCATAAGTTACAGTTTGGTATTCTGCATTTATAGAGTCCAGACGCTTTGAGATTTGTAATTTTTTTGTTTTTACCGTCCACATAAAAGGAGGTTATCAATTCGTCACGTACTTATATATTATATGTAATATTATTCGAAGTGCAAAATATTCACATAAAAGATGAAATAAAAAATATATAAATATAATATATTAGGGCTTCCAAACAATTATATAGGCTTATTAACAAATTAATATGCAACATTTTATAGGTGTATATTTGTCCGAAACTATTAATCGGATTGTGACCATTATGTTTTTAATGGCTTACATTTACTTTAACTTAGGGAAGAGTGCAAGTTTCATCAAAATTGGTTTAGTAGAAACAATATAAACTGTAACGGTTCAACTACGCATTTCCTATTAACTCTAAGTAATGTTCGGGCGCGTTTTTCTGAAGTCGGTTTTCTAGGGTGTTTTTACACTATCACTTATTTTAAAGTCTTTCTGCTAATGGCCAAGTGAGCGAAGCGACCAAAGCGAGTGAAGCGTCTCTGCTTCAAGTTCAATCAATTGGCTTTCATCTGTCAGTTTGCTGACAGACGCACTGGAAAATGTAATCGCTTGAAATCTAAGGTAGAATCGGTTGAAATCATTTGAATTCGTGGTATCAGCAAATCTTATCCTTTATATTTACCGCTGATAATTGTGGCTTTGATTAAATTCGGCTAATTTAATTAAATTTAACAGCAAGTCGTCTTCCGTTGCACAATTTCAGTGGATTCACGTTGTGAATCCACTGAATCAACGGTGAACCAAATTTTAAAGTTGAGATGTGTGGTGGCATTATGGTTCCAAAGAGTTAAGAAACTCTATTGGATAGTTGACAGCATGTTCCTTATCTATAACTGTGTCAATCAATTTGTACTTGACAACTTGACCGTTCAATTGAAACCGCTTCAATTGAATTTGATCGTTTATATTGTTGACATCATCATTTGAACCCCTAGAGTATGTAACGATAATTAGGGGTTGTAACGATATAAAAGGGTGTAACGGTGATTTCTGAAAGTAAAAGTAACAAAAAAGAAATTGGGGCAAGTCGGACCAAAAGTGGGGTGAGTCGGGATTCTTGCCCCATTCGGTCGCTCTGTACGCGAGGACGCTATACCTTTCCTCAGAATCACTCGAAACTAAAAATACTCGTTACTATTCTGAAATTAATAAAATTACCTGGATAAACTTAGACCGGAACGAGCTTCAAGAACTATTGGATCAAGACCGTTCGGTAATGTACTAGCTAGTAGGTACTATAGTGGAAGATAAAATATACAACTCAAATTCACCCATATAATCTTTATTACCTTTGGTTTAATCTTGCTCATGAACTTAAAATCTAAGGAACCGTGCCGTCAGTACGTTGAACGGACACCCAAGCTAGCATGTAAAGTTGAGGACAAAACATGCAATTTAAATTCACCAATACAATATTTATTATCCTTGGTTATAATTCTGCTTACTTACTTAAAATCTAAGGAACCGTGCCGTAGGTACGTCAGACGGTTACTCAAGCTAGCATGTAAAGTTGAAGACAAAACATGCAATTTAAATTCTCCAATACAATATTTATTATGCTGGGTTTAATCTTGCCTATTTACTTAAGGTGCAAATAATCCTAGCCTGCAGATCCAACTCAGCAGCCAAGAAATACCAAGATCTAAGATTACCCTGCTATAATTAGGGTCGATATAGAATTGACAAAATTAAGTATTTACTCTAACAGGAAATTGATGAATTTGCCGGCCGGCAGTACAGTCTACTTATTTACCTTTTTCTATAGGGTTTAGCCGTTATGTTGGTGAAGGTAATTCTCCATTCGACGTTCCAGCAATGTCCAATTCGCGTGAGAGGTAGCCAGGCTAGACCCCTCAGGCGTTGCAGGTGTCCAGCAGGTCGGTGGGGAACCAAAGTTCAACACTCCGGTTAACGAAATATATGGATTAAATACGATACCGCATCCCAAGTATGTGGCAGGAATCGTTTTGTATGTCGCCGTGGCGTTACGGATTGCAAAACGGCGCCTTTTTTTACTCAAATCCGGGGAAGCCTCCTTCGTGGGGTGTCTCTAGTCCGGGGGGGAAAACCCGCTGTGAATGGATAGACACAACGTTTTTTAGAATTCGAGACTCCGCAAATGCCACCGCTTTCGGTTCGCTAAAATGGCGTCTCGAAAAATGGATAAAAGTGATTTCACAATTGCGATCCTTATTGCCGACGACACGAAAATTCCAACAGAATCTCTCACCTTTTTTTACGGGTTTTATAATTTGCAGAGCAGAATCCTGTCAGTCCTGTTAGGATCTTCGGCACCGAAAGGGAAGGACACGTCTCTATTGCCGGTGTCTTTCTGTCTCGCCGGATCTAGTTTTTTTTCTTTACGAAATCTATCGGGGATACATTTCGTTTCACCAGGAAGCCTATCGGCGTTTAAACATTGGCTTTGGACAAATAATCGGGTTTTATTTTTATTTTTAAATTTCTCACCCTAGAAATCACCTTTGTTTATATATCGTTTTTTTCAACTACTTTTGACAGCTAAACAACTGCCAAACGTCAAGAATTGTTATAAACTATATTTTATAAAAGCGTTCCGTTTCAGACTAAAGGTACGGAACGCGGTTTCTTTGCTCCGCCACCGTCCTATCCTAGTAAAACTATATATCGTGACTATTAAATTATGATATTGTATGGGTTTGCTTTGGAAAAAATCTACGTTCTTAAATTTAGCATTTGTTGCATTTAATTGCTTTGTTTAATTTATTTCTATTTGCTGACATCGCGGGGCCGTGCCAAACAACGGAACGCGCCCTTTTGCTTTACCAGCTAATCGATGCAAAGATAAGTAAAATTTCCGCTAGATGTCACCACCTGTCTCCGCGTTCATCAATTGAACTTTATTAACTGCTTTCGCTGGTATTCACCAAATACGAACGATAGTACTGTTTCAATCAACTATGTGCGACTTCAATGTCGTCATCTGATTCTAACTACAAACCATAACATGGCCTGCCTTGTTTATTCCTACTTTTACTTGTCGAATTGTTGTTTTTATAGGTTTATTGTTTTATATTTAAGTAGCGTTTTGTCAACGCTACAAGTATCACTTCGACACCTGTCACTTTGATACCTGTTATTTTGTCAAAGCTTCAAAACCCCTTTAAACTTTAGGATTTAAGGTCAAATTAGATTCAAAACCTTCAGAAGTTCATAAACCTTAAGAATTTCTGTGAAATTTGATTCAAGAGCTTCAAAAACTTTAATTTGTACTCAAGATATCATCAACAAAAAAAACATTCCATACAAAATGTATGAAAAAATATACAAAAACTTTTATATATATCGATGTTATATATTATAAAAATCATCTTCGCATTATTTTGCCTTTCTAAAGAAATCGCTTTGGCGCACATCGGTTGGATGGTTTCAAAATCCATTACGGACATATTTAAGTACAATCATTTTTTTGTGTTTGTATTTTTAAATGTATTGTATTGTAATATTAAAAAAATGATTTATGTGTGAATGGCTTTTTCATTTTCCACCAATCATTTCATACTGCAGTTTTTGTGATATTCAATTTCATCGTTTTCTTAATCGACAACAACTTTCTATCTCTATCGATGTGCGTGTATTATGTCTCTTTTTACAGGGCGCAACACCGCCACTTTTTTAAATGTGTTTTATGTTTACTTCATTGGTGTTGGGAGACTTTTTTCTGCTATGTCTGAGAAAATGAGTATGTGTGCTATACTAATTGTTTTTGACTATGAGTTAGTGAAATAAGTGGAAAGACTAAGGTGACTGTCAGTCCCGAACAATATTTTGCCAACGCCAAATCTCTTGAAATAATCAAAACAGCGTTTAAGAATCTTTAAACTAAATTTTGTTTAGTGTAGTTAGTCTCAGTCTCAGGGCGAGGAACTCAGAATAAAACGCAATGTATTTGATGGAGTAGGTAAAGAGAGAAAATACACAACGTTAATGTAAATCCGGTATCGTTATTATCGCTATCACATTCTCCAACTCCCATGGGTACTTTAAACATGAAACAAAACTTGAGTCTAGGTAGCTCAAAATCAGAAAATACTAACTCCAATGCAGTCCGATCAGCCACTTGAGGTCAGGTATTTTCACCTAAGAAGCCCACTAAGTCTTCAGTTGATTTAGTAAGCTTCATGAGCCTATGTTTTTAACAGTTGTTGTTTATCTGCTCTGGTTAGATAATTTGAATTATCAAAATGCCTCAAAATTGTCTAATTCAAGATATTATTTATTTAAATTTGAAATTTCATTACTAATACAACAAATATTTATTTTTACCTTAGAAGTTACTAGAGTAGTATACAGCGGGAATTGCTGACTGTTAGGGGGTTAGTGGTGTCCCAATTTTCTACGACATAAACCGCCCGATTGGGTAAACAGGTTAACTGTTTGATGTTTTAATAGCGTATTCTCAAGAGACGGCACCAGAACTTGTTAACAGTTTATCGTCTTGGCCAAGATGCGGATTTTTATCTCGACGATTTACTGCTATTTATTCTGATCAGCAAAGTAGGAAAGTTGTAATGGTGTTCTGGTAAACAAGGATCAGAGGTTTGCAAATAAGGAATAAAAACAGGTACAATTCAAACATACAACGCGGTTGTGGTGGCGGTAGAGTTCGTGCATTATAATAAAATTACTATGACAGATCATTGCAATAATTTATTGACGGACGGACATACAGACAAACTGAAACGTGAATGATCTCCCAAGGGTTTCGTTGCTTCCGTTTGGAGTACTTTACCAAGTCGTGCCTGGCATATTTTAGAATTATGTACTTCGATGACTACATTTATTTAAGAGTTATTTCATGAACCGCAAAACTTCTATGCTTAATATTAGAAAACAAGTTAGATTAATATAAAAACACAAAAAAACAGACTGTGAACAAAATTAGAGAATACAAGCTTACCGCCCGCAAAAATAATCACTCAAATTTTGTATGTGTGTGTCTGTATGTGTGTATATTTGTAAGTTCTTCACGCTTAAACGGCTGAAGGGATTTGTATGAAATTTTTTGCATATATCCTGTATTAACACATAGGTCACTTTTTATCCTGGGAAAAAAATATGGTTCCTGAGGAAGCGGGTGAAACCGTGGGGCGTAGCTAGTATTTATATATTTGAACAATGGCGAACTCCCATACATACTTTTATGTCAGTAAAATTCACGGCGTCTTTAGACAAAAAATATCGCTCCTAATTCAGCATTCTTTTACTAAGATTGTTGTCTAACATATTTTTTTGGGAAGGCCAGGAATAATTGTTATTATGCTTCAAAGTTTTGTATGTTATGTTACTGTTAACGACCTTTGAAACAAGTCTTAGAGATTTTAATTATTTTATCTGCTTAATTAGGTAGGCAAGTAAGTACTTATGCGTGATAAATATAATGTTTAAAGATATTGTACGTACCTACCTATTTAATTACCTACCTGGTGTAACAGACTAGGCTTTTGAATAATAATTATTTGCAATCTGTTACTGCCTAGCGAGATTACAAAACAATAATTATGTTTAGATATGTTGCTGCGGTTTCACTGTGCAGGGAAAAAGTTGTCCCATTTTAGTACAAATATTTTGCAACAATTCTTCACACAAAATATTTTATTTACAGAAACCTTTGTTTCCTTTGTATTTATTGTTCAATACTTTAAGCCGCACGCCCTATGTAGGTACTAGTATTTCTTTCACGACCTGGATGACTGGTAGATAATGCTGTTTAGCATGAAGTCCTTTATTGTACCTACACTATTTTTGTGCAAAACTAAATTAACATAACCTATTCTCCATAAACTAATTACATAACTTTAAATACATTGTATTCCCTTTGCTACGAGTCTAAATGTTTTGTACAGAGGTTTTATATTTACGTACCATTTTGTCTATAGCACAGTCTATATTATTATTCTGTTTATCGCAAGGAGGTTGAATTAAGCTTACTGTTAAAAATTTTAACGCCAGTAAGCTTAATTCAACCTCTTCTGGTTTAAAAAACCAGGTGGGAAGAAAGCGTAATTCAACCTCCTTTGGTTTAAAAAAAACTGGATGGGAAGTATATACTGTGTTGACAATTTTGACGTCCAAACCGGAAAAGTCATTGTATTATATATAATTTTTCACCCGTTGGACATGCAACAAGGCCGGTAAAACATTGTAGGAAGGAAATGAAGTTACAACTTCTTGATTTTTTTAATTGATTTGTTAACCTAGCGTTTCCTAGCTTACAGGCTATGTTGAAAAAACGTAGAAAAATAATTATTTAAGTTCTGTAGAAATTATATTTAAAGACGCTGCAAGATTTATCGCCCTTGTTCTTTACTGCGGTACTTTCTAGTACCGTGACACTGATTTTATCTTCGAACGGTTTTCGTTTTTTTTTTTGAGAGAACGCCTTAATTTAGTTTTGTTTTTCTTGTTCAAGTTGAAACCTATAGATGTACGAGTATATTACTGTGACTGAAGCCAGATAACCGACAGGCTATGTCACTCGCAGGGAAACTTTGCAGTGAGATGATAACATGATAAATTAAGTGAAAACATACGGAAATGGTTCACAAGTCACAAAAATCCATATGAAAAAAATGTATTGAAGACTAACTGATGCCCGTGGCTTCGAAAGCGTGATCATTTCTGTAAGTTAAAAGTAATCTTTGTGCTATTCCAGGACCTAAAATACCAATATACCAACATTTGATCAAAATTCCTTCAGCCGTTAAAAATATTTTTATCGTTTGCTCGGCTCCTACTCATCAGATTGAGATACGAGTATAAAGTACCCCATTTTTTTTAAGTCAAAACTACATAAGCTATCCAACAATGAAAACCGCATCGCAATCGGTTCAGTAGTTATTAAGTGATGCGCGAACGTTTGTTCGCACAGACGTTTGTTCGTTTGTTTGTTTATACAGACAGACAAACAGACAGGCATGAATTTTAAAATGTTATATTTTTGTTCAGTAACTTATTTTATGTACCCTTGACCATTTCTTTTTTAATTAAATTTAATGTACAACAGACTTTTACGTTCCTATTGCTTTATTATAAGTATAGATTGATGATACACAATGTACATATTTCTGTCTCTAGTTTGATGTTCCGCGTCAATATCGCCGCGGCTTTAGTTTTTGTGAGGTTTCAATCAAGGATCCATTATTTGAAGAGCACGTAATGTGGATCCCCAAAATAAAAGCGTGTTCGCTAAGTATGTCTACTCATTTTCTCTGCTGCATTCATATTCCTGAGTGCACACGCATCGTTACGTCAGTTATTATCTCTTCAAAGTAAGAAAACCTCATTTATATTTCCATTTTTAACCCCCGACGAAAGAGTTGTTGAAGCCGCGTAATAATTTTAAACGTTATTTTGCAATTTTTTTTGGTAACAATACGCTGAAATCGGAAATACAAATTATCGACAGTTTCGAGGGTGGTTTGTATAAAACCAGATATTTTTGTTAAATTATTTTTATCTAGTACCTATTCCATAAGTTGTATTGCTGCTCGCTGGTTTGCCCACAAGTTCTCAACCTACGTCGACCTGTGAAGCATGCAAAAAGCTCTCAGGATCCTCGAATCGACCTGATCTCGAAGGTTGCAGCCCCGTCAGTATAGGGCTTCGTCGGTAGTGCTCCGCTACATCCAGAACAATTTAATTTGGGCAATAGTTTTGTATGGAACGTTCGAATTGTGATTTAGACATACGAGTACAATATGGACGGCGCCGTCTACGCGAGAACCTGAGCTGGACATCTTGAGTGCTTGCGACTTTATTACTTCTTCACTGAGCTATCTAATCTAATTGATTAGTTGGTACATCGCATTGGGCAACTCCCAAAAATACATGCTCCTTGGATTCGCGGAGGAGCTAACTGGAGTATATACAAGTTTAGGGTGTGTATGCATATGTGTGTCTGTCTGTGGCATCGTAGCTCCCAAACGAATCGACCGATTTTGATGCAGTTTTTTTCTTGAAAGCTGATATGATCTATATGGTTCTTAGCTGTAATGGGGAGTTAGGGGGGGTTGTGTATTTTGTTGTGTTTGCTTTTCTTACAGTATCGCCTACCTTTGGGTTTTGTAAGATCATGATCCGAGGCTACATACTACTACAGCTACTCTTCAACGAATGTAGGTAAGTACGTCCCAAGTGTTCTGTAGTTATACGGCTCCGTGTATTCCCTGCTGCAGTCGTATACCGTGCATCCCCGCCCACGCTTCGTTACTCCGAGCAACGCGACAAGGGTTTTTGTCTCCTCAAAGTAAGAAAACCTGCACATTTCTGTCTCCATTTTGTTTTTGCTATATTTTTTCCGTCAACATCGCCACGTTGGCGTCTTTGCTTAATTAGTGGATGGGAATGATTTATACAGAGATATATTACTTGTTTTTTAGAGCAAGGGGAATTACTCGTTACGCTAGGTTTTTATACTTTTATGGGCATTTTGTTTTCTTATAATAAAAACTAGCTGATGCCCGCCGCTTCACACGCTTGGTCATTCCTCTAGGTTAATAGCACTATTTATGCTATTCCAGGACCTAATACTAATATATCAAACATTTGATCAAATTCCATCTGCCGTCAAAAATATTTTGACCGGCTTCTACTCAACGGATTGAGATACCAAGTACACCAAATTTAAAGTCAAACCTTACGCTATCCAACAGTGAAAACTGCATTGCAATCGGTTCAGCAGTTTTTACCTGATGCGTGAACAAACATATAAACAAACTAACAAACAGACAGACACGAATTTAAAAAATGTTCTGTTCTTGTTCAGTAGCTTATTTTAAGTACCCTAGACCATATTCCATTTTTTCTTAATTATCTTCATCGTACAGACTTTTTCGTTCTTATTGCTTTATTATAAGTATAGATAGATGAACTAGATATAGATGAGCTAGCTAGCTGATAGATGTTAGCTATAAAGAAGCAGAATAAATGCTTACATAGTTTCTCGACAAAATTTCATTTGATGCACAGAGGTTCAAAAAACTTCAAATGTAGTATAACCTTGTCTTAAATTATCCAAGAGAAGATATCTCGTAACCATAATAAAAAAAAACATTTTTAGCGGTGACGTTTGCAAAACTATGTATTCAAAATTTAATATATTTTCAAACATATATATTCAATGCTCCAATTAAAATTTCTATTTACTATAGTACCTAGCCAAACGCAAAATCATTATTAATTAGTAGGTTAAGAGGAAGTTCATATGTATCTATTTTTTTCTCAGACACAGACTCACCTCATGGACGGGGCCAGACATACGGACGAACGGACTGGACTTGTTCGACTACAATCCTTAAAAAATGTACGAATATTTAACAAAGTTCTACTCATTTATACAAGCTGTACTTTAAACGCAGACTTACATTTCCCATTTGGTTTATCTTAGTTTCTTAAAGTTATATTACCACGTTTTTTTTAAATCCCAGTATCCAAACAAAAATGAGTAAGAGCACTAACAAACTTAATAATCTAAACTCTCAACTGTACTTAGGGCTGAAATGCGTCCCTGTGTCGGCGTTACAGTTTAATGTGTCGCCAGGGCCTCAATCCGGGCCTGGGATGGGCAGGCCCGCGGATGGTATTTAGGTTCAGAATTAATGTGACACAGCGTTGCAAAGAATGGAGAGCATGTAATTTCCTGAATGGTTAAAAGGAAGCTATCTGACATAATTGCGGTCAGTAGAGTTATTGTATTGCACCAAAACAGGATAACGCTGCCAGAGCTATCTGCTACTTTGCGTGTGGGAAAATTTATATGAAGATCCTGGCTCGTAATACAAAAATTTCAATTATTTATATCTCTTTTTCACAGGGAAGATGCATTTTTCTAGAGCATTTTCAATTTGTTAGACCTTTCACCTTAAATGGCGTTTTTTTCTACTTATAGAAAAAAAACGCCATTTAAGGTGTATAACTTTGAAGTTATTGAAAAATTGAGAAAAACGAAGATCTATAAGCGTAGTTAATTAATAAGACAAATAAGCGCTAAAAATAAACAGTTGATACCTATTTATAGGGTATACAAGTGTTTTTTCTTTTTTTTGTATGGACAAGGGCTGAATGGCCACAGACATGACCCAATGAACACTGGTATATACATGGTGGTCGCGATTTTCAGCCATACAGGATCGAGTAGAGAGAGAAAGAGAGAGAGATAGAGAGAGAGAGAGTATAATATAACTAGCACTAGCTATGCCTGCGGCTACGCACGCGTGGTCATTTCTCTAGATTAAAAGTACTCATGTGCTATTCCAGGACCTGAACTACCAATATACCAACAATTGATCGATCGGCCGTCAAATAGTTGTTATCGATTGCTCGGCATCTAATCACTGTTTTGAGATACCAAGTACCCCAGTTTTTAAGTAAAATCCTAAGCTATCCAACAGTGAAAACCGCATTTTAATCGGTACAGTAGTTTTTTCGTGATGCGCGAACAAACATACAGACAAACAAACAGAAAGACACGATATAAAAAAATTATATTTTGTTCAGTAGCTTCTCTTAGGTACCCTAGTTTTTTTTTATTAGTTCACACTTTTTCGTTCATAGTGCTTTATTATAAGTAAAGATTGATAGATAGAAGATAGATAGATAGAAGATAGATAGATAGAATATTGCCAGTGCCCAGAACATTCCAGCACTATGTCAGACGTAAAAGTAAATGTACAAACCATTTACTTTTCACAACCATAAAACTAAATTTTCTTAGGTGTTCCAGCTAATGTAGTAAACTTACTCGTACGTGGCTATGTGTTTGTTAAACGTAGCTTTCATTAGCAGTAATTACGTTTGTAATTGATGTTGTACAGAGCTAGTTTGTGAGGATGGCTTTGCTTGAGTTGAATTTCAATTTCGTTGGCGTAGGAAGCTTATCTGTGCCATCATTCATGAAACAAGATACGAGACAATCTCGATATAAAACATATTCTATATATTTATTGGATTGTGTGATGTAATGAGTCGAGCTGGTCTCTGGCCTGATTGTAAGCGTCACCCCTGCCCATAACAATTGAAGTACCACCGAGAACTTTGGTAGTCAAACCCGTTGCGTCGCTGCACTGCGCTCGTCACCCTGAGACATTGGTTTTTAATTCTCTTTGCCCAGTAATTTCGCAGGAAACAATGCGCTTCAAACGGAAATACAGAACAAGATGATGATAGATACAGATACAAGCAGTAGTATGCATACATATGCATACTACTACTTGGTGGGAAATGAATATACGACATAGTTGTGGTCAAGCATATACCAAAAATTATATATAGGTGAATGTTTGTATGTATGTTACTCCTTCACTCTCAAACAGCTGAACCGATTTAGATGAATTTTGGTTCCAGGATAGCTTATATCTTGGATCAACACAGTCTTTTTATATTATCATCATCATCATTTCCACGCGGGTAAACCTGCGGGGCGTAGCTAATACGAGGTGTATTGAAAAGTAGTCAGCCTAACCAAGAAAATAAACACATTACTAAATCAGTTATGTTTGTATTTTTCTTCATAATCACCATCAAGTTCAATGCTCTTTTGCCACGTCCTCTTCCAAGCATTTAGACCCATGAAAAATAAAGATTCTTCCTTGTCAAAATATTCGTCTACTGCTTTCACCTCGTCATTTGTCAAAAATCTTTAACCTCCCAAGTGCTTTTTTAGGTTAGGGAACAGAAGTCTGATGGTGCCAGATCAGGTGAATAGGGCGGATGCGATAACAGTTCAAAGCCACAGTTGTGGATTTCAGCCATTGACTGCACAGACGTGTGAACACGGGCATTATCTTGATGAAACAGGACTTTTCTTCTGAACATTCCTCGACGGTTTTTTTTATTTCCTCTCGTAAACGATGTAGTAGATGCAGTAGTAATCAGAGTTTATAGTCTGACCCCTTTTAAGATAATCAATCATAATCACACCTTTCGAGTCCCAGAATACTGAAGCCATCACCTTATTTGCCGACAAAATTGACTTGGCCTTTTGAAGGGATGGTGAACCAGGTCTTCTCCACTGTTTTGATTGTTGTTTTGTTTCCGGTGTACAGTAATGAACGTGTTTCATCCAGACTAACAAAAAGATTCAAAAATCATCTGCATCGGCTTCAAATAACTCCAATAAGTCGCGTGAAAAGCCAATCGCGTCCTTTTTTGTTCAACTGAAAGCAGTCGCGGAACCCACCTCGCAGACACCTTGTGGAAACCCAACCCGTTAACTATGATGTTTTGAGTTCGTTCATAAGAAATGCCTATAATCTCGGCTGTCTCTCTAATTTTTAATCTTAATATTTTTGGCAGTAGTGGACGTCGAAGGCCTTCCAAAGCGGGGTTCACCTTTCACACTCTCTCTACCACGCTTAAATTATGCTATCCATTTTTTGATGGATGAATATGACAGAGCAGAATCCCCTAATGTACTGACCATATCGTCATGGATGGTTTTTGATGATAGCCCCTTCGTATGGAGGTACTCAATGATGGCACGCTGCTCGATTTGCTCCATTCGCGGAAATAATGTCCGATTGCTTTGTTAATAAGTTTATAAAATCACAAATAATTATCGCACACGTTTTGAACTTCACACAATTAACTAATCTGAACTGAAGTAAATAATGTGACTAGATTTGATTTTTAGAATTGAAAAGATCTGTGTTATACCAAGTACTTTTCAATGCGTCCTCGTATTTGGAGCTGTATTAATATTTTAGCAACATTTAAATAAAAATTGCCCAATAAAAGCGCATGGTTTCATCCCGAGGTCATATTTATGTAGTTCTACATTACATTTATTCTATTCACGCATGTGATATGTATTTAAGCTTCAAAGTCTGGCGCATCGACGTGAGGTATTCGTAGCAAGCCTGGTGGTATTCTACAGATTGCACTATGGAGAGTGTGCAAAAGGACTGCACAACCTGATTCCCCCATCACCTTTCCATCACCGTACGACTAGACGATCAGCAAAGCGCCACCCTTTTATGGTTGAAATACCTCGCACAAGAACGAAGCGTTTCGCTTCTTCATTTATTATAAGAACTGCAAAGGAGTGGAATGCCCTGCCCTCGTCAGTGTTTCCGGTAAATTATAACCCAGGTGTGTTCAAGTCAAGAGTGAATAAGTATCTACTAGGCAAGCGTGCTACACCTTCGACCACAACATCGCTTTCCATCAGGTGAGATCGTGGTCAAACGATTGCCTAGTCTTTTCTCTAATTATTATTATATTATTATCTTTTTAATAGGTGTCTGAAGGACGGAGTATTCCCTGATACGTTGAAACTAAGTAAAGTTTCACCTATATTTAAGGGAAAAGGAAAACGGGAAAACATCGATGGCTATCGTCCGGTATCGATAATACCAGCGGTAGCGAAGGTCTTTGAAAACGGTCTGAGTTCTCGTCTAGTGACTTACTTAAAGTCTACAGATGCACTATCCGATCGACAATACGCATACCGCGAAGGTCGATCGACGACGTTCCTGACTCGTGAGGTGGTGCGCCTCATCATACACGGCCGCGAAAAGAAGCAGCACGGAGCAGTGCTATGCTGCGATCTCTCGAAGTCGTTTGACGTGGCGAATCACAATGTATTGTAATGTAACAAGCCGCTTATGTTGTTGATGGATCTTGTACGTGGTCGTTCTGATGATAAGATTCTGATTTGATAAGTTATCTGGTGTTATGTAACCAAATGAGCCCAAACTCGAAGGGGTTCCATTATTTTGTTGTGGAGTTCCTGTGACTATCTTCCGGCTCCATCACCAGACCCTGAAAACCACATAATATCATAGAACTCATCAAGACAATCCAAATGAGCTCAAACTCGAAAGGGTTCCATCATTTTATTGTTTAGTTCCTTTGAATACCTTCCAGCTCCATTATCAGACCCTGGACACCATATAACACCAGAAAAATCACCAAGACAAACCAAATGAGCCCAAACTCGAAGGGGTTCCATCATTTTGTTGTTGAGTTCCTGTGACTACCTTCCGGCTCCATCATCAGACCTTGGATACCATATAAAACCAGAGAACTCACAAAGACAAACCAAATGAGCTCAAACTCGAAAGTGTTACATCGTTTTGTTGTTGAGTTCCTGTGACTACCTTCCGGCTCCATCATCAGACCTTGGATACCATATAAAACCAGAGAACTCACAAAGACAAACCAAATGAGCTCAAACTCGAAAGTGTTACATCGTTTTGTTGTTGAGTTCCTGTGACTACGTTCCGGCTCCATCATCAGACCCTGGATACTAAATAACACCAGAGAATATATTTTACTTGGTTGTGTTGAGTAGATTCATGGGTGAGATGATATGTATAGAATGTGAGCCACATATTAAGTATTTATTTGAAATAATATATATGAAACTAACATGGAAGTATTTTATTTTTATATAACAGTAAACAGATAATGCATTATAAACTAGCTTAAAGGACATTAAACGATTTTTGCTAAGTCGCGCTGTGCTGATGGTTAAGGCAGGGATTCTTCGTTTTTTTGCTAAAAAAATGTTACAATTCCGGACCCAAACAAACTAGGATTTTGCCAAACTAGTAGGATTTTGCCTTCACTCGGGACTTCGCTGCATTGAGCAGATTCTTGTTTTCAGGTGTAAGATGCTCATTCACACTTCCCAGGCCAATGTCGCGCGTATTTATGCCTCTAGTTTTACGCAGGCCCAATAATATCTGGTCTTTAATCATCCGGTTTTATAATTTCACTACAATTGGCTTAAGGCGGCCCTCAACTTTCTGCATTGGCTGGACGCGATGAGCACTTTCAATATGATCTGGGCTGACTTCAATACTTATATGCTTGGCTATATCTTATTGCCAGATCCATAAGAGATTCACAAGGAGTTTCAGGCAGCCCCACAATTTCTATATTAGACAATCTGGCCCATTGTTGTTGCTTGTTGTATTCTATAGCATTCTCGTGATCAATACAAATCCAATGATAACTCATTTATCAAAATCCATTAAGCCGTTTAGGCTGTAAGACGCGCCTAAGAAACGTACAAACAAATATAAATACAACCAAAACACATAATCCTCCTCAGTCGGGTAAAAAAAAACAAACCCGCATCGAATTCGGACGATAATTTTTAACACCCGTCCGGACTTAAATAAACGAAGGTGTAATTAACAAGGAGTTTATGTTTGTATTTATTTATCCGTTGAGACTGGCACAGAATAAATAATAGTACAAGTACAGAAGTATAACTGAGTAAAGTCATTTAAATACGTAGCAACTCTCGCTACAACGCAATAAAGTGCAATTTAACTCGCACAGCGCTGCGATCTTTCAATTATATTTACCTATAAGGCGCTCACCCATTGCGTGCAGGCTAGAATGTACCGTATCACAACGCGCGAGAGCTTCCATTGCTCTAAGCGTATCAGAATCGTTCTGTCACTTTTTTGTTCGGCAGGGATGTATCAAAATATAACTAGGTACTTGTACTAGTAATTATTCTGTGATATGATATGACTTAGATATTGTAACAGAATAAACAAATAAGTAATAATGTATATTTTTTTACTAATTATTATAAATGTTGCTAGTTCTATTAACTACATATAATTACATTCTTATCAGAATAGACCTAGTACCTCATTATTTGATTATATCTTAATAGGTATTGCACTTTGATGTATAAAAGGTGACTGTCTGAATTCCATGCACAACAATGAATGAAAAAGAAGTGGCTACCTACGTAATAAAATGTCAGTATGTAGGTATTTTACGAGACTTGTCAGACCGAATGCTGTGCAATTCATTCTAGGTTTCTTCTTGGTACTCATAATTAAGAACAGAATAAAATTTGACAAAAACTTTACGTAAAAAGGTACTTTATCGTAAGCTCACGGCGCGCGACTCATCGAGCGCACGCTTGACACTCTACTGAATTAACCGCAATATTGCGGCCGCAAAGTGTAGGTATAATATTTGTACTTGTTGCGGAGTGTGACTGGCCCTGACACTGGGTAGTAAAGCCCCCTTTAACTATGCATTTTATCCAAGACATATAGGCAAGTTTTAATCTCATGTAAACAAAAACTGGACTAGATAGTTACAACTAAAGGCAAACACATCCACATAACTACATTCCCACCGTTGGGCTTCATTTGCAACAACAACAAAGATATAGAGACATTCGCAGATTCTAGCGCGAATCAGAGTCACTGACAACACGTGCTGCACAAATGGCACTCTGATTTCGACTAAGGCAAAAGAAGGCCAAAGGTGTGCGATGCACCTAATTTATGCAGTCAACGTCCGAGGAGCTAGTACCTTATCTTTATACATACTTACAATTAGAATGATCTATAATAAAATGGCTTGTTTTACGCTCTCATTGTACAATCTACTATTGAAGGGCAGTGTCACAAGAACTAAGAATGTTCTAAAGTTTACAATACATTTTTAAAATAAAACCAAAATCATAGCCCTGACGATCCTTTGTAATAGCCATTTAAAAATCGCAATTATAATCTCCATATTCATGCTGCTGAGAATAGAACGCGTTTATCTTAACATCCCTGTAGGGAACGCCAGGTTTCAAATCAAATCAAATTGTTTATTTTCCAGAACACAGAAATATAAAAAAGATCTTAAAATAAATTATTTTGTTGTAACACTGTATTCAGTCTGCAAGCAAACGTGCAAATGTTTACAATACCTACATATTTACATACTTAATAATTTGTAGTTTAATTTTTAATATTGTTATTTACAAAAATCTCTAAATTCCTTAACACTATAAAAACAATTGCTGGTGGTTTACGGGGATTTAAGAGTATATGTTTAAGAGAACTAATAATATAGGTACATTATGCTAGACATAACACGAAGTATGTATGGTTGGGTGGATTATAAACAAAATGTTGGAGCTTGTTTTCAAAGGTTTTTGTTAGAAACCTTTTAGGGCATTGTTATCTGTTTGGAAAAAGTTTGATGTTATCTTATTCCAACGACATTTTTACCGCTTTAGTTAATTTAATGATGGGTTTTGTTATTCAGGATCTGTTTGTGGCAAGCTTTAAGTTTTTTGTATATTCCTGTTTTTTTCATGTTTCTTCTTCTTCTTCATCATCGTCGTCATCTTCGTCATATTCCTTTTCTGACTAATTACACTAATATTATAAAGGCGAAAGTTTGTATATTATGTGTGTTTGTTACTCCTTCACGCTCAAATGGCTGAATGGATTTGAGTGAAATTTGGAATGCAGATACCTTGTATCCGGATTAACACTTAAAATACTTTTCATTGTCATCATAAATTTTCATCATCATAAAATACTTTTCATTGTCATCATAAATATCATTGTTCACACGGGTGTTATCCAGTATTTTCATCAGAGTGCTGGGTAGCCCTTGCAAGACTTTGCCTTGTATTCTTCACTGTAAGGTTTATGATCTTGTTCCACCTTTACTGATTATTACATAATGGTGCTGGATTTTTGCTATCCATAAATTAAAAAAGCATTTCCTGGCAAAATATGTATTGTACATAGGCATTTTATGTATTGTACAGAAAAGAAAACTGCGTCCAATTTTGTCGGAATTTGCTGTTTCGACAACAATACACTGCATACCTGGAAAACACAATTTTAACAGCCGTAGCGGTCACAGTCCAAGCAGAAGTTGAACAACGCGAAAAAGTGTCATTCACGACAACAAGACGACAATCCCGATATCAAATGGCTTAGACAAGCATATTTCATCCCTACTAGGGTAATTTGCACCTCATTGTCAAGGAGTAAGAGTTGTGGAGAGAGTCGTGAGTGTAGTATGAGTTGTTATCAGACGGTCAGCTTTATGTGAAGCTTAGTTACACACAGTTGATAAAAAGTAAGGGAACTTCATCGGCAAGCAATGAATCCGGGTTAGTCAGAAACGGCTAAATAAACATCCCAAGCTTTTTTGAAGCGACGAGAGTCTTTGCCAGTGTAAATTGTCTGCCCAGCAGAGCCAGCATAAATCTTATCGATCCCGACACTTGTTGAAATTCAATGTCAGAAAACAATAGGTACCATAATCGGCACAACTTTTTTCTCGCGGTCTTCAAATTAAACATGGAATTATCGATTCTAGACAGTGTAACAAACAAACCTTAATAAGACATGTACGTTCAGCTCTGAGCTTTGTCCGATCCGAGATATAGAGGTTAGGAGTTCAAGTATTCCTTTCATTATTGTAAGGCAGGTGGCGCAATTATTTTTTACACGGCCTCTTGGATTATTTGTACTATAAATAATTGTAAACAGTCTATACCTCTAAATTCAGTCCAAACCGAGATATAGAGGTTAGAGATTAAGATAAACCCATGACTCAGGGTGACGAGCGCAGTACAGAGACGGGCAAAAGTTCTGGGTGGCACTGCTGTTATGACCAGATGTATTAGCCAGCCCCTGTGTTTTACTTTTGTGGACAATAAGAAGGACTCCGCTGAAACCTGGGTGGTTCTGAAGTATTTCAAGTGGATTCAAGTGAACTGGTGATACATCGTTATGCTGAGATTTTTGTGTAACCTGCGACTGTGAGTGTCCAAGTACAAAACCAGCAGTCTTAGCATATTCAACTGCACAGGGGAGTGAGACGGGGATTTTACCCCAAAACTGTTCATAAAACTGTTCACTAATGCTTTGGAGGATATGTGTAAGCTGCTGGTTTGGAACGGAATGGGCATCAATTTCAATGACGAGAACATCTCACACTTAAGATTTGCCGATGATATCGTCCTAATGGCGGAGTCGCTGGAAGACTTGCAAAGTAGTGCTGACTAACCTACGAGTAGCTGAAACTTCTCAACGCATCGAACTCGGAATGAAGATAGATAAGACCAAGATCATGTTTAACGATCTTATCGACCCGGAAGCGATTGCAGTCTAGTCTACACTTGAAGTTGTCCAACAATGTGTTTACCTTAGGCAAATATTGCAATAAGGTAAGAATACCTTTGAGAAAGATGCCTACATTCGGCAAGCTTCGTCTCGTCTTCCATACCATAGTGCCTGAAGACAAAAGTCTTCAATCAGTGCGTCCTATCAGAGAGAGCCTAAACGTGGACACTCTCGGTAAACTAGTCCACAAATGTAAGGTCGGTCAGCGAGCTATGGAGAGAGCTATGCTTGGAGTTTCTCGAAAGGACAAGATTCGTAATAAAGATATCCGATAGATAACCTAGGTAACTGACATAGGGCGGGTCTGGGTTTATCCATTAACAGTTGCATAGTCCTAGCTTGCATGCTTAGCGCTGCTTGTTTTGGATAAATCCAAGCCTTCCTTACTCGTCCCGGATGTGTAAGGAGGCGTCGGTCTTGGGGGAGAGCGCAGGTCGTGTAGATCCCCAAGGCAAGTCTGGTGGTTATGCACATTTGTTGACCTTCTGTTGACGATGTGTTCCTTCTTGTGGTTGCTGCCTGTTTTGTCTACTTCCTTCAGAAATAGACGTAACTGAAACCATTTTTTTTTCTTCTTCCTTCTCACCCTTTCTCTCTTCCCTTTACCTCCCCCCTTCCCCCTCCCCTTTCCCTCCCCCTTCCCCCTCCCCCTTCACCTCTCCTCCCCGTACTTTTCCTCTTCCATCCCCCTTCCTTTTCCTCTTCCCTCCCCCTTCCTTTTCCTCTTCCCTCCCCCTTCCTTTTCCTCTTCCCTCCCCCTTCCTTTTCCTCTTCCCTCCCCCTTCCTTTTCCTCTTCCCTCCCTCCCCCTTTCTTGGCAGGATGGGGGCCTCTGCAAAGAGCTTCTATCTTTGTAGAGGTTCTCATCTTGAGAGCCTAGACGGTGGGGTGAGAACCTCTACGCTGCTTTTATCCATGTGTGGGTTCTCACCCTACGTTTGTGGACCGAATCCCAAGGTCTTGGTGCTCGCCGAGGGGATGCATGGCCGGGGGGAAACCGGCCGTTAGGGCACCACACAACACACAATATGGGGAACCTAACCCCTAAAAATAGGACAAAGCAAAAAATGAAAGCGGCTTTGAAAAATATACTACCTGAGGAGGGTACCAACCTCTCAGAGGTTGGAGAATCCCTCACCGGCTCACCCGAGCCGGTCTGCTCCTCATATTCTGGGGGGAGTACAAACCGCTTTGAGGTCCTAGCCTCGATGTCAGTGAGAGGGACAGGCTAGCGTCTGATTCAGACGCTAGCATAAGGACAGTGGCATCGGCCCGGTCAAGCTCGGGCAAGGGTGCCTCTAAACGGAGGAGAACTCTCGACTCAGCTTCGTCAAGCGAGGGCAAGACCGGGACTCCTGTGACCTTTAAGAAGCCTGCTTCGGTGGGTGCCTTGAAAACTTCAGGTAGCTCTCGGAAGGAGGAGTTCCTCAAACGACGCGCTGAAGACAACATAACCCTGGACGAGATCGTCCTGAATGCCAGCGCGGACATCAAGGCTGCGACGGAGGCTTTATATAACCGGACCTCTACCCAGGAGACCACAAAACTACAGGCAGACAATGCCCATCTCCAGGGTGAGGTGAACGATCTCCGTAAGGAGATGGCGGAACTTCGGGTGGAGTTCCAAAGAGGAGTGGTGCAGGCTACAGGGGGACCTTCTACCTCTCAGGTCATGGAGGTGTTGGAACCTGTGGCCTCTAAGGACTTCGGCGAGGAGCTCACGCGCTCAATCATGCTGCAAGTAGGCGGCATGGTGAGCGCGCGTCTAGAGGGGCTGGAGGGGCGACTCATGTCTGAGAAGCGCCTCCGTCTGCGGTGGCGAAGCGAGGCATCCGCAAGAAGACTGTCGCCCAACAGGCAGTCTCTGTTCCAAGTGGTGCGGCCCTTGCGAGGCCCTGAGGCCAGCTGCCGACTAAGTTGCGTCCCCCTCGGTCCGCGGCTGTGGTGATAACGCTGCAGCCCGGAGCCGAGGACAACGGCGTTTCTTACGTGAAGGTGCTCCAGGAAGCGAGGCCTAAGATTGACCTTGCTTCCTGTGGTATCACCGGCATCCGGTTCCGGAAGGCGGCCACCGGTGGCTGTATTCTGGAAATACTGGAGGCGGCAAGCGGTGACAAGGCAGATTCCCTGGCCGCTAAACTCAGGGAGAATGTGGATGTGGGGATAGTGAAAGTATCCAGGCCAACGAAATGCGCAGACATGCGCGTAGGCCTGGATGACTCTGTCTCCGCCGGAGAAGTTATCGCCGCTATTGCGCAACGCGGTGGCTGCCCTGCAGAGTCAGTGAAAGTGGGAGTCATGCGACGAGACTACCAGGGCACCTGTAGCATTTATGTGCGCTGCCCGGTGACCGCTGCCAAGAAATTGGATGAGGGAGGTCACCTTCTGGTCGGGTGGGTTGCTGCACAAATTAAGTTGCTGCAGCCTAGGCCGATGCAGTGCTTCAGGTGCCTCGAGAAGGGGCACGTTCGAGCCCAGTGCACTGCAGAGGTTGACCGCAGCGATGAGTGTTATCGCTGTGGTCAACCCGGTCACAAGGCGGCAACGTGCTCTGCAACTGTGCCAAAGTGTTATCTTTGCGCAGCTGCAGAGACCGGCGGAACATCGGGTGGGAAGCAAATCTTGCTCCCCACCCAAACCAAAAAACGGGGCGAAAGTGGGCGCAGGAGCCACAAGGTCTCTAGCAGCGCCCAGCCGTCCCTCGCTGGAGGGGGTCACTCTCCCCAAACCAGCGGGGGAAGAGGAGACGATGATCACTAATCAAGACTGATTATGGCTCATCGCTTCCTCCAGGCGAACATCAACCATTCTGCCCACGCGCAGGATCTTCTCCTGCAAAGCATGGCCGTGTGGTTGATTGAAATAGCAGTGGTCTCCGAGCCGTACCACGTCCTCTCCCGGGATAACTGGGTGGGTGACCTGGATAGTTTGGTGGCCATCATAACATCAAGTTCTGCTGGTGTCTCGCTCTCTGTCCTTGCGAGGGGCAGAGGTTACGTGGCGGTAAAGTGGGGGGAGACTGTTCTCGTTGGGGTGTATTTCTCACCCAACAGAAGCCTCGCCGAATTCGAGTCGTTTCTGGATGAGGCCTTCTTAGGGCAAATCCTGCCTCGCCCGGCACTCGTTGCTGGGGACTTCAGTGCCAAATCACAGGCTTGGGGTTCCCCTGTGACTGATGCTCGCGGCGAGACTCTCGAGGAGTGGGCGACGATGACCGGCCTTGTGGTTCTTAGCCAAGGGACGGTCTACACGTGCGTGCGACCTAATGGGGGATCCAGAGTGGATATTACATTCGCCTCCCCTGTTGTCGCACGCGTTGTACGGGAGTGGAGAGTGGTGGTGGATGCGGAGTCACTGTCTGACCATCGGTATATCCAATTTGACATTTCCGCATCCCCAGATACCCCGAGTCGTCCTAGGAGGTACATCCCAACGACACCCAAGTGGACGTTGAAGAGCCTGGACAGAGAAGCGCTAGTGGAGGCTTCTATTGTCCAGGCATGGCAGTCCCCCCTAGAAGGGCCAGTAGAGGTCGAGGAGGAGGCGGAATGGTTCCGGGAAGCCATGTCGCAAATTTGCGATGTAGGCATGTCCCGAGCCAAACCGCGGGCTCATAAGCGTCAAGTGTACTGGTGGTCTCGAGAGCTAGCCGAACTCCGTGCCAGATGCGTGGAGGCGAGATGCAGTACTCCAGACAGCGTAGACTGCGACGCAAGGATGAGGAGGCTGAGGGACGGCTGTATGAGACCTACAGGGAGAAGGTTAGGGACTTACAGCTGTCCATCAGTAATGCCAAAAATCAAGAGCTGTTGGAGACTCTCAACAGTGATCCGTGGGGTCGCCCATATAAGGCGGTCAGGGGAAAATTACGCCCATCTCTTCTCTTCCTACTGCTGCTAGCCGCTATGCATATATTGTCGCTTCTCTTAGCCGGATGGTGCCCTACACTACGTTTGCCGAGTCGCGGTCTTCACCCAAAAACAAGTCTACCCCAACGGTTATCAGTTCTTCAAAAAATGTCACCCTTGCAGCTTCAGCTTACTTATCCTAAGGGCTATGTTGACAACTTTAGTCCTCCGCTGGATACAGGAATAAGATATATTTCATGAATAATGAATATATTCACATCCTTTCCTCAACAATCATAAGAAACCGCAATGAGCTTACACCCAAAACCGAATTTTGAACCCCGCATAACAGCCGTACCAGCGGAACTTCCTGAAAACTATTTAACTAAAAGTTACCCGTTTTGAAAACATTCCCTTAGAAGAATTATTAAGTACTTAACTGAAGTATGAAATGCTTCTTGGCTTTCACTGGAAACAATAGAAAATGTTCGAACAACTTTAATTAGCTGTGTCACGTTTCGTGCTCGTACTCAGTGAATGGATGACACTTTGATAGAATGTGAGGAAGTTAGAGGAGTTGAAGATTGTTCAGTATTTTGGATTAGTTAAAATTTTTAAGTATTAGATTACCCTAACTATAATTTTGTATGAGTGTTTGTTAGCATTCAGCTCCATGAACGGATTCTGATGATAGGTTTAGGTCAAGGAATAACCTAGAGAATAATTTACATTATGTCTACGCGGGTGTAGTCGTGGAATGCATCTAGTAATATTATATACTCGTATATGAGTGAATGTATGTAACAATGTGTGTTCCACACGTCTTACCTCAGACAGGCTTAATTTTTTTTTAAATTAGTTCAGCCGGCAAATAGTTTATATCGATTGCTCGGCATCTAATCATCAGATTAAGATATACCAAGTACCCCAATTCTTAAATCAAACCCTAAGCTATGCAAAAGTGAACCACATTACAATCGGTCCTTTGTAAAGAACGGTTGCTATTACAGAATGGTATGTGATTGCCATGGAAACGAAATAATAAGTCTGTCTAAAAACATTGGTGCTACACCAACTTTTGCATTAGTTTTTAATATCCTAGGAGAACATAGAATGCTTTTTTTTTTCGTGATAAACAGTACCTAGTCCGCGCGTACGAAGTCGAGGGCAGGAAAACTAGTATTAGATATTTTAGTATGAAAAAATATGTCGGTTTGTACTTGAGTTGACAGAAACGTCTGCCGTTCGATTAGGAAGGAAACTCTTTGGCATTTTGCAGTTTGGTGGAGCGTTGCAGCAACTACGCTGCGACGCGACGTCCGTTTGGTGGAGCGTTGCAGCAACTACGCTGCGACGCGACGTCCGTTTGGTGGAGCGTTGTAGCAACTACGCTGCGACGCGACGTCCGTTTGGTGGAGCGTTGCAGCAACTACGCTGCGACGCGACGTCCGTTTGGTGGAGCGTTGCAGCAACTACGCTGCGACGCGACGTCCGTTTGGTGGAGCGTTGCAGCAACTACGCTGCGACGCGACGTCCGTTTGGTGGAGCGTTGCAGCAACTACGCTGCGACGCGACGTCCGTTTGGTGGAGCGTTGCAGCAACTACGCTGCGACGCGACGTCCGTTTTCTATAATCAACGACTAGCCAATGTCAATGTATGTGACACCTCGTCATTAGCAGGTTGAATACGAATGGTTGCATTCGTATTCAACCTGCTAATGACGAGGTGTTACATAGCGTTCCACAAGTTTTTCACGGGGACGAGTCTCCGTGATATGGCCGAATTACGCAATGTCACTTTGATGGTTCACTAATGTTATTTTTTTTATAGGAATATCTCCATGAATTATGCTAACGGATCGTAGCTATGATAACCTGTTAGAAACAAACCTTAGTTTTTACCCGAATACAGCAAAGCAAGGGAAGGGTAATGAGTTTAACAGTCTATGTATGTATGTACGTATGTATATATCTATGTAAGTTGGTATGTGGATGTTCCTCCATAGTGTCACCCCTATTTTTTAGATTTTGACATCGAGTTATTTATACTTAGGATAAAGAAATAGGAACGAAAATGTGTGTACAAAGAAGATAATTAAAAAAGAAATGGTCTAGGGTACATAAAATAAGCTACTGAACAAGAATATAACATTTTTTAAATTCGTGTCTGTCTGTTTGTCTGTCTGTATGTTTGTTCGCACATCACTTAAAAACTACTAGACCGATTGCGATGTGGTTTTCACTGTCGCATAGTTTAGGATTAGACTTAAAAACTGGGGTACTTGGTATCTCAATCCGACGAGTAGAAGCCGAAAAATTGATAAAACTTTTTGACGGCAGAATGAATTTTAATCAAATGTTAGTATATTGGTATTTTAGGTCTTGGATAGTACATAGAGTACTTTTAACCTAGAGAAATGACCACGCGTGCGAAGCTGCGAGTGCAGCTAGTCAATCGATGTCTTCATCGAAAGAGTATAATTTTTTACCCGACCACAGTCGTGTTTTAGTTTTTTAACTTATGTCTTGTTTAGGTTTCAGGTTACGTCTGGTAGAAAATGACACTGTTCATTATTAAAACGTGTAGTTCCATAGATATATTAGGAACCGGGTGTAAGTGCTCATGTAAATAATCATTTTTATATTTCACTCTCTGTATATCCACAGGTATATCTTAAAAACCCGTGTCCCACTAGTGGTTTCGTATCAATGACTATGATATCAAAATCACAAGATCACCCTTTATCGTTTGTTCGATAGACGACCATAATCGATATTCAGAATTTATATTTTCTTTCTGTTACATAATGTCTCCTAAATGTAATAAAGATAGTAAAGATAGTACCTATGTGGCTCCGCCTACCCATTACAGTTGCAGCGCCACCCAAAACTTTGGTTGCAAAATATTCGTCGTCACTGCACTGCGCTCGTCACCCTGCGACATTGGTTTGTAAGTCTCATTGCCAAGTAATTTCACTGGAAACATTGCGTTTCAAACCTTAAAACAGCAGTGTTTGCACACTACTGCTTGGCGGTCGAATAGGCAACGAATTTATTGTAAATAGGCAAAATAATAGCACTTTTACAAGTCAAAACTAATATCTCATGAACAAGGAGATATACATAAAATATTATAACAAGATAAAAACAATAAAATTTAGATAAACTAAGAATGCTTTGAGTTTGAAAAGGAAATTTCCCATTCATGTTCCAACAGAGTTAAATCTCTCACAGGAAAAGAAAATACCCTACTGACTCTACCAGTGCTTCGAAAATACGCCCGTTAGAGAAGAGAGCACTAAGAAACTCTTCGGGGATTTCATTTTTTTCATTAATATCTGAGAAAAGTAGTACATCCTAAGGCGAACTTTTGCATAAGAGGCCTACCTCTACATAAGCTTATCGCCTTCACCTATCCTGGCATCAAGTTCCATTCAAAAATTGCGCAAATAAAATAATAAGTTTAAAAAAAAACATTATCAGTATATAGCTAAAAGCGTTTTCGAGTCCACGTGTGAAAGCTTTCTTTCGGATGATGCGGTAAGATGGCGGCCTTCTTAAGCTGGGAATTTAAACTTGTACATTGGAAGCCTTGATATAGATTTGGGGATGTGTAGCTGTGAAAGAAATGTGATGTTAAGCGATAGAGGAGAAAAGTTTAATTCTCGTTGTAACATTTATTCGTGACGTCACAAAATATGTCAAAATTTTCAATGTCGTCAGTTTTGTTTCTCTCAATATAATCATTCAAACATTTTATTACTTTATCTGGTGACTTTTTGACATAGTGCTCAGAATATAGAAGCATCTCAGCTGAATTATTTTGGATATCATGAATATTAAAATTATGTTTCCACGACTGGACTGGAATGGAATGAGCATCAACATAAACGGCGAGTACATCTCATTACTTGAGATTCGCAGACGATATTGTCCTTATAGCGTAGTCGCTGCAAGAGTTGCAACAAATGCTGACCAGCCTGTTAGATGCCTCCCAACGTATTGGCCTCCGCATGAACATCGACAAAAGAAAATTGATGACACATTACACCGGAACCAATAGTCATTAGTGGCATGGCTCTCGAATTTGTGCAGGAGTATGTCTACCTCGGACAAACTCTTATAAATAAAAAAATAAAAATATTTGGGACATTTACACACCAATTACCTAGCCACAAACTAGGATACCCTGTACTATGGGCACTAGATAACGGATAAACATACATAGATGAGAATATTACATCCATTACTCGGAAACAAACATTTCTGCTCATGACACAAATGATTGCACTTTGCAGGATTCGAACCCGTGACCGTTCGATTTCGTACCTAGTATCAAGGATCACATGTACAAGTTGTCTTTCAATAAGTCACACAGAAAACCTACAAAAGAAAAATCACAAAATAAAACAGAAAACTGATAAATAAGTCGATTTGGTGACATCTTGTGGCCACACAGGTCACCGGATCTCACCCCCTTGGAGTTTTTTAAAAAGACTTTTTTTTCAAGGCAAAAGTATACGAAGCACACATTCTTTAATTTTAATATTGGTCCATACTACAGTTTGGTCCATACTTGTGGCCAGGCCTGTCTCGTGTGTAGTTTCTAAAGGCCTTATTTATCAATATCACCGTGAAACTAAAATAATAAGGCCCCGTGACATGGCTCCCAGTAGAAGGTAGAAGGTATATATTTATATAAAGTTAGTAAATGTAAACATGTTGGAAAACATGGAATAAAGTGGCCATAAATTCTGACGAGATCTCCGACGGCCACTTACCGCGAGTAGCCATGCATCAGTCAGGGGTAAGTTTTGCGCTAAGTGTACGTCACGAATAAATGTTAGAACGAGATAAATGAAATGTAGGCGGGAGCAGGGAGCGGTGGTACCACTAGGATGTGCGCTTTACAATCCAGTGGCACCCAGCTTGAAACCTCAGCCCTAAACATCTAAACATGACAGTAAGTTACCTGTGTTTACCATACATCTCTCAAAATAAAGCGAAATAATATAGATGGACTCTTTATTGAACTAGCACATAGTATGAAAACATACAATGAAAAACTTTATTCTAACAAAGAAACTTTATTATTGTGGGACTTATCGCTTAAAACTATATTTTCAGACACTCGCCTTGCATGGAGAAGAGAAATAATGTCAACAAATTATAAACATCGTGATCTCTCACAGCATGTTCAAGAACCTCAAAGGGGTCGCTTTTAGCGATAAGGTGCCCATCGCTGCACTTCTTCTACTATTGTTCCTAATTTAATGTTAAGGGTTTCGTACCGAAAAGCAAAAAAGAAACCATCACATGATCACTTGGTCAAATGATTGTCTAGTCCACTGCATTGTCACGAAGTACATTGCAGGTACAGTTTACACCTACTCGAACTGTTGCATTACATACTTCAGAAGTTGTACCTACACCCGCGGTACTAACACTCGCCTTATACCTTATTCCCTATACATGTCACTGTTCCAAATTAAAGTTTAGAGAATAATGAATATTAATAATGAAAACATGCATTACTTTTTCTCATTACATTACGCCCAGTAACGCTATCCTAGAGGAAAACAGTTTCTCAGTTTTTTTTTCTATTTTTTAAAACCTGAATCCGTGAAAAGTCCGCTCCATTTCTGTCCCATCTGACCTTCTTTTGTTTTAGAATAACACATTTGAGTAAATAAAAAATCCTTCAGATTGATGCTGTTGATTGCCATTTTATGACTTTTTTTTATTTGGTTTGTATCTAAAGGCTAAACACAAGCGGTAACTCTGGGTACCCTTAGGTACACTACAAAAAACTTGTTCTACACGAGCGCTCGCTTTGAGCCCTAACTACCACGCGCACGACCACGCGCATACTGCGCATAGTATCAAAAATATGTGTGTTTATAAATTAGAAATAGAATGGATGTGGATCTTTGAATAGCTGGACCTAGATCTTGGAAAAAAATTAGAGATACATTAAAATAAAAATGAGATTTATAATGCATGTAAAATACATGGTTAATTCTCATCGCCACGATTCTCATTGTAACTTTCGTGGCATATTCTATTTTTTGTTTAATTGAACAATTTTTGTAAAAATCTTATGCCGTAACGGCTCGATAAGATGAGTAAATTCATATGTAAATTTATCAAATCGTGAGTATCGTTTGGAAAAATAATGGTTTTAAAATTATAGATGCCACGAACGTGACATGATGAATCACGAAAGTGACTCAGTAACTTTACAGACATTATTTGTTCACAATTTACTACTGTTTATGATACTAAATGTTCATGAGATAACAACAAAATCTTATTTTCATATTTGAACAGGCAAATTCATGATATCAATAAACAAAAGAGAAAATTATCAGTTTAGTCCTATGTTTGGTCATCTTACGAAATAGGTATACTGATATGCTAAGAATTTGGACAGCGGAACCAAAAGCGTCAACGATTGGCCGACTTCATGAAGAAGGAGGGACTCTTTATGATTAACTCCTTTTTCAAGAAGCGCCCGTCCAGGAAATAGACGTGGCTGCACCCCGGCGGTCATAAGCACGAGATAGATTTCATTTTGTCGACCAATAGGCATATAATCAATTATGTATCTGTGATCAACAGGGTTAAGACCGGCAGTGATCGGCAGAGTAAGAGGCTCATTGAATATCAACGCTAAGCTGGAGAGGTCTCGTTTGATGACGTCTTTTCGCTCAAGTCCTGCCCAAATCCAAAACCCCAAGAGCTTTCAGTTGGAACTCCAAAATAACTTCCAAATCCTTACTGAATGCGATACAGTGGGCGAATTAAACAACGGGCTGATGAAAATTGTTCACGCCTTTGGGTCAGAATTAGAATCATCAGAAGACCCACCGCAAAATAGAATACAGAAACTCTCTCAGCATACACTCAAACTAATAGGAAAAACGGGGTGAGATGACGCTGCAGTCTTCAGTGTATATGTCTAGTTACAGCTTGCTTAATAAACAGATCTCCTAGTCAATGCAACATGATTTGCAATCCTATAATACTTATTTTATTGTATTAAAAACGCAATAGAGCGGAAGAAGCGCTCCAAAGGGTTTTTCAAGAGATCTGCCTATTGGACAAAGCCTGTTGACGAAGTTGAAGACGGATTGTGGCAGCATCGTCTCGTCGAAACCAGAGATTTTGAGTGAGATCGAGAAGTTCTATGGGCAATTATACACCTCATCGCGTAGTCCTCCTAGCATGACTAGCGATACAAGAGCTCGTTTGACCCGACATTATACCAAATATATCCCGAACGTCAGCCAATACGAGATCAAAACGGCTCTCAAACAGCTTAAGAGCAACAAGGCACAAGGGCAGGATGAAACAACGACTCAGCTACTGAAATCCGGTGGAACACCGGTACTTAAAGTCCTTCAGAAGCTGTTTAACTCCGTTATCTTCGAGGGTACTAAGCCAGAGGCGTGGCACACGAGCATAGTGTTGTTCTTTAAGAAAGGTGATAACACCTTCTTGAAGAATTATAGGCCCATTTCACTGCTGAGCCACGTCCATAAGCTGTTCTCAAGAGTAGTTACAAACCGCCTCGCTCATAGGTTTGACGAATTTCAGCCTCCCGAACAAGCTTGATTCCAGAAAGACTTTAGCACCGTAGGCCACATCCATACGCTCCGGCAGATTATACTGAAGACCGAATAGTATAATCGGCCACTATGTCTAGCGTTTGTGGACTACGAGAAAGCCTTCGATTCAGTCGAGACCTGGGCAGTGCTACAGTCATTACAGCTGTGCCAGATTGTCTACCGGTACATTGAAGTGTTGAAGTGTTTGTACAGAAAAGCCACCATGACTGTCCGTCTGCAAGATCGGAGCATGAATTCTATCCAGCTGCAAAAAGGTATGAGACAGGGAAGCGTTATCTCTCCGAAACTGGTCACCTCTGCACTGGAAGATATATTCAAGCTTCTGAACAGGAACGCACATAGTGTTAACATCAATGGTGAATTCATCACTCACCTTTGATTTGCTGATGATATAGTCATCATGGCAGAAACCCTGGAAGACCTAAGCACAATGCTCAGTGACCTCAATATTGTTTCCCAACAAGTGGGTCTTAAAATGAACATGGGTAAGACGAACATCATGTCAAATGCCCATGTCGCACCCATGCTGGTTTATGTTGGGACGATATAATCGAAGCTGTTGATCACTATAATGTCTACTTAGGACGATCCAACTGGGTAGATCCAACTTCGACAAAGAGATCATTCAATGAATTCAACTCGGATGGGCAGCATTACGCCATATCTTCTCGTCGCAGCTACAGCAGATCCTTTGCGCAGACTACTGAACTATTGACTACTGACTACTTTCTACTATCGCGAAAAATAACATTATTTTTTTCTTCTAAGATACTAAAAACCAATACAAAAGTAGGTATAGCAACAATGCTCTTCATACTTTTTGAAAAACTTGTTATATCTTTTCCATGGCAACCATGCCAACCATTCTGCGATGACAGCCGCTCCTTACAGTGAGTAATCAACATTTTCCAGTTTTCCCGTGGAAACTTACACTTTTTCGGGATAAAAAGTATCCTATGTTTTATTCTTGGGTGTACCCAATTAAGCTATCTCCATTCTAAATTTCATCAAAATCCGGCTAACCGTTATCGCGTGAAAGCTCCCCAAACAAACAAACAAACAAACAAACAGACAACGTTTCACTTTTATATATTGGTATGGATATAAGGGAATTTAAAAAACATTAAAACGCTTTTATGCAGAAGGCATGTCATGCTGAAACTTAGAACCTGTGCTGTTGCCCGTTGAAGAGTTCCTCTTTCTGAAGCTAATCCTGGATGTCGATACATGTCATGTTTACCTCAAGATATAAGTTCGAAAACTAAAACCAACCCAACCGAGTCGCGGTTGGGGAAAAATTAGCCTGACACTCTTGCGATGAAGACTAATCGATTGATGAAATGTTTGATAAAAAAAAAAAAAAAAACGCTTGTCAAAATCGGATCAAGCTTTTAGTTTGAACGCAAAAACAGTCCTTTGCTTTGCCGTAGTCGGGTAAAAAAAAGCATACGACACCATAAATGTAAAAAAATGATTGACACCTGTTTGTCAAAATCGGACCAAGTTTTTATTTTGAACACACCCTTACTTTGCCTTGCCGTAGTCGGGTAAAAAAATATAGCTGACACTATACCTGAAGACGAATCGATTGACACCTCTCTTGTCAAAATCGAACCAATAGGAGCGACGCTATAGTGGAACATCTACATGACCACATACATAGACACATACATACTTACATACATAGATTGTTAAACTCATTACCCTTGCCTTGCTCTACTATAGTCGGGTAATAAAAATTCACTGTAATCGGAATTGAACCAACATAACTCTGTGAGCTGTTGTCCTCGCGCGTACAAACTTTTTTGCAAACAATCTAGCGGTGCACAGTAGCGCCATCTAGTAACCTTATTGTACACCTAACATTAATAATCAAAGTGATCCATAAAACCATATCTAGTGGGTAAAGGGCTGATTCCAATGGTAGAAACCTTTTACACTTTTAGTGAGAAATTTACTGCATTTTGGGGAGCTATTCTGCTCATCACGGCGAAGATCCTTATCAGATCATCACCAAATTTTTTAGACTAATTTAAAGTTACTGTCTTTTAAATAAAAAAAAACCGGAGATATTCAGTAGCCCCCTTTTTCCCCTGTTTTTGGTGGAAGCACCCCCCGACTTATCTATATGATAAGTTGTCTTGGAAGGCTAGTCGAAAGTCCCTTGAGTCACGCCAATGCTCGACGCAGCTTGTGACAGAGCGGCACAGTTCAGCCACCTTCAGAGGAAGTTTCCGTTATGCTGCGTCCAAGTGTTGGAATAATATCCCACCGCCACTAAGGAACCTGCAAAGTATACATGGGTTTAAATTTAAGCTGAAAAGATTTATATACGCGCATCAAAAAAGCGAAGAACCTCTAAAATACGATACCAGTGCTTTTTAAACTCCTTATACTTACTTGTATTTTCCGTGCAAGCATTTTTTATATACATAAGTTTTGTTCTGTAAACCATCAGTTTTTGTCTGCCAACTTCACTTTATTTTGCTGTCTGGTCTGTGGGCACATTAATACCTCAGACAATTTAAGATATATGGAATATGCCTCACTTCCACAGACTATATAGGAGACACTCAATTCATATTTTAGTTTTTGTGTGGAACAGTGTTGCCAATTTATATATTAATTCGTTTGTTCCAATTCCTATTTACTTTATATTGTATTTTTGTACCTAATGTGTAATTTTTATTATTGTATTTTTTTATTTTATGTGACATTTCCGAGCGCGACGTCACCTGCCGTTCCCAACGGAAGACCAGCGCTGGTTGTTATTAACCAGCATTATGCTGAGTTGGGGCCGGCTTATGGCAAAAAACTTAACTAACTACTTAAGTACTAACTTATTTCTTCAATGTTTTTATTTTGTGTACTTGTTTTTTGCCATAAATAAAGCTATGTCTATGTCTATGTCTATGTCAAATCAAAAATCCCCGACAAATTAAAAAAAAACTAAAAATTTGTTCAACCTGTATACCAGGTTTCGTATAGATCGGTTGAGAAATACGACCTGTAGAGAAGAACAGCCGGATAGACATCCGGCCAGACATCCGGACGAAAGATACCAAAAGATTTTTTGCCCAAGCTGAAACAGAGACGCTTTTCTCGCGCTTCGCACTCGCTCGGTGAATGAAGAAGTTCCAACAGTTTTGACTTTGTTAAAGTACAATGCCGTCTTTTGCATGTTTTATTCACAAGATGCTTATCCCGCTAAATTTGCCCCTATCCCCGCCAACATGAACCCAACAGGAAGCGGATGTGGCCTGTCCTGTCCTGAGCGCTCACTTTCCGCGTTCTATTTTTAAAATGGTGGTTTGCGTTAGTTTTTTTACTGCCACCATTTTGGAAACGCTCCGGTTTAGCGCTTGAAGCATGTCCATACAGTAATTAAAAACTGTTTTCTGAATAATTAGAAGCACGTCCACAATCCGCCGATGCTGAAAGATTATTTTATTTTTTACAAATGAATGTCCCTTTTTATTACCCGACTGAGGAGAGTTATGTGTGTGGGGTGCATGTTTGTACGTTTTTAGGTGCGTTCTACAGCCTAAACGGCTTGATGGATTTTGATTATAAATGAGTTAACATTGGATTTATCTTAATCACAAGAATGCTGTAGGATATAAAAATGTGGTAAAAAAACTGCTTACAGCCGCCATACTATAATTGCGTCGAGAGAAAAATTTACTAAAACCTATGAGAGAGATATCAAAATGAAGGGCTTTATAAGACCATTCAATATATATATAATTCTTTAACTTAAGCAGGAGCAAGCTTCTTACAAAACTTTAATTTAGATTATTCAAGTCGTGTAAGTAGTATAGTCCAATGTTGCAATTGCAACTTTTAAAGTAAAGTAAAATAAGTAATTAAATAGGAAACATTACATATATTTACTACTAGCTGTACCCGCGGCTTCGCACGCGTGGTCTTTTCAATAGGTTCAAAGTACCATAATGTGCTATTCCAGGACCAATATGCCAACATTTGATCAAAATTTCTTCAGCCGTCAAAAATACTTTTATTCACAATACACACATACTCACCGGATTGAGATACCAATTACACCAGTTTTTAAATCAAGCCCTAAGCTATCAAACAATGAAAACCACATCGCAATCGGTGCAGTAGTTTTTACGTGATGCGTGAACAAACAAACATACAGACAAACAGACAGAAAGACACGATTAAAAATGTATATTCTTATTCAGTAGCTTTTTAAGCACCCAAGACAATTTTTTTTATTATCATGTTTGTACAGCCTTTTTTTATACCTATTGCTTTATTATAAGTATAGATAGATGTCTGTGTCAATTTGCATCAAAAAATCCATCCAGTAGTTTAAGCGTGATTGATACGTGTTCTTTTTAATTAATTTCTACGCCTATCCTAAGGGAATCCTTAAATTTCTCGGGATGAAAGTATCCTATGTCCTACCTCGTAGTATGAACTCAAATCATACCAACTTTTATTTAAATTCATTCAGTAGTTTCGGCGTGATGCTTAGCCAAGATACAGACAGACATACAGATAGACAGACAGGCAGACACAAATGAAAAAAAGTACAGTTTTGGCTTCAGTATCGAATATGGAGTAACCTCCAAAAGAAAATTTATATATATCTTTAATGTACAGAATTGGACCCGTTACAGTTATAATATAAGTATATAGATTATTTTTGCGAGCGTTCATCTCGCATTGCATTGCGTCCGTCCGCTATCGCGGCTGAAAAGCAAAAACCCGAAATAGCATGTGAGTTGTTTAAAATTTTATACAATAGAGACACACAGTCGGGTTTTTGTATTTTATAATATTTTTACTTGTTTGGCAATTATTTTAATTCCAACCCTAAGGTTGTCTGGAAGAGATTGCTATGAGATAAGACCACCCTTTGTATCTACTGTTCATGTAATTTCTATTTTTTTAAATATTTTTTTAGCTGTGTGTCCATAAAGTGTTATTGTATTGTATTGTTTTGCATTGAAAGTGTGTCGTTCGAGTAAAGTGTAAACAAACTGACTCTCTTTCTCTCTCTTTCTCAAGTAGCCTGCTGTGGTCTCTGTAGCCACAGAATAAATAACAGCTATAGTGTAGCATTCCTGTTGATCATTGAAATCAATATGCAGTCATGTTAACATGAAAGCCGAAAGAACAAACATAAAACCATTGACAAATTTGAGAAAAAAATGTACTATATTAAATGTAAATTATTACTTAATATAGGTACTGAAGTAATATTTACTAATGGTATATAATTAAGCATATGTATAAAAGCCGACAATTTTAGGCTATGGTCTAGCAAAATATACAGAAAAGAAAAAATTGTGATAAGCAGAATCCGACTATCGCAGTTGATCTGGCTTCTGCAAATTTAATTTATAATAGAATAGTTTACATTTTTATTTGCAGATGCCAACAACCGCAATGGTCTAGTTTTGCAAAAATAATTTTGCCAAATGATAATATTTTTGCACGATAAAATTTCGTCTGTTTTGATCTCGCGTAGCATCATCATAGGGGGCAGAGCTATGGAAGAAACTCAGGCGAGCATAACCGTCCTTGAATCGTTATGGTTTATGTTATACGGTTCGTAAACATTTTGCGGAATAATACCATTGATTTGGCTTTGCATATCTTTCGGTTTTCGTCTCAACCTCAATAAGCTGAAAGAGACTATTACGATAGACGCTTTCTGCAAAACCCTAAATAATGAATTGTTGCAAAAAGCAGAAAACAACTATGTGTTTGACTCAAAAGTTTATTAACAAAACTAATCAATTTGGCAGTTTCGAATAGCTAATTTTATAGCTTTTGAAGTATACTTCGACGAAAGTATAACATTTAAATCAATTATGAACTGTAAAAAAAGACCCAGCGGAAACCCCTTTAAACGGCTGTATCTCAAAATGCGTTTTTCGACTATAGTCGCTTTCTGTTTAACTACGCTCCATTAGTGGTATATAATTATATACTAATTATTAGTGGTCGAAGTTCTGCCAAAAATGTGGGACAACCCCTACTAACCTCTATTTCCTGAACGTTGTACTGCCTCCGTTTTGCCTTCCGTAACCATTCAGTTAGGCATTTCCTCCAAAACAAATAATTTAACATCCTCACTATTATCCATCAATAGCATTGCAACTAAGAATTGTAACAATTGGGCGTTTCCGCATGCTACCTACTTAAAGAGTTGAAAAACTCTATAACACCAAAAAAAAACAGTAAAGCTGTCAACGGGGAATGAGGCATTAAAACTGTCACCATAAATTGAGGTTGGATGTTCATTTAGAGGATAACATTATGTTATTTTTTGACTCTGGATGTTTGCCGAATTATGAGGTAGTGCTGACCTCTGGTGTTCTAGTTTGCCGGGCCGCCCAAGTTCCACATACTATCTTTACTTATAATAAAGCAGTAGGTAAGTAACGAGAAGTCTGTACAATGAAGATAATTAAATAAATGGCCTGAACTAGTATTTTTATATATTTGTGTCTGTCTGTTTGTGCATCACGTAAAAACTACTGAACCGATTGCCATGCGATTTAACTGTTGGATAGCTAAGGTTTTGACTTAAAAATTGCATGGTGTACTTTGTGTATCGTTCCGAGGAGTAATCGATAAAAAGTATTTGTCGAATGGACAAATTTTGATGTACCTAATATAGTAACGGGTGTTTTTTTAGAGGTATAGAACTTTGAAATGGAATAAATCAAAGATGATTTTTTAAATTGACATGAAATTTACTGTATTCGAAAGATAATCTTCTGGCATTATAATTTAAATATGACTTCTGGCATATGACCGCCACGGCTGGCTCGGACGTAGTCCAATCTGGAGATCCAATTTTCGATGACCTTTTCCAATATTTGTGGCCATATATCGGCAATAACGCGGCGAATGTTGTCCTTCAAGTGGTCAATCGTTTCGAGCTTATCGGCGTAGACTAGCGACTTCACATATCCCCACAGAAAATAGTCAAGCGGCGTTAAATCGCAGGATCTTGGAGGCCAATTCACGGGTCCGAAACGTGAAACTATGCGGTTACCAAACGTTTCCTTCAATAAATCAATTGTGGCACAAGCTGTATGACATGTTGCCCCGTCTTGTTGAAACCACAGCTCCTGCACATCATGATTTTTCAATTGATGAACGAAAAAGTCAGTAGTTATGGCTCTATAGCGATCACCATTGACTGTGACGTTCTGGCCAGCATCGTTTTTAAAGAAGTACGGACCAATTATTCCACCAGCCCATAAAGCACACCATACAGTCAGTTTTTCAGGATGTAACGGTGTCTCAACATAAGCTTGAGGATTATCATCACTCCAAATACGGCAGTTTTGTTTATTGACGTATCCATTTAACCAAAAGTGAGCTTCATCGCTAAACAAAATTCGCTTATGAAAATCGGGATCAACGGCAATTTGGTTTTGCGCCCATTCACCGAATCTACGCCTTGCTAGGTGATCGTGTGGCTTCAATTCTTGCACGAGTTGGATTTTGTAAGCACGCAAACCAAGATCTTTCCGCAAAATCTTCCATAAAGTGGATGGACACATATCCAACTCCTGTGCACGATGGCGGATAGACTGATTCGGGTCTTCCTCTACGCTACGCTCTACAGCAGCAATTACTTCTTCTGTACGCACTGTACGACGTCTCTGTGGATGCGTATTATCATTTAGAGTAAACGTGGTCCGAAAACGTTCCATAGTTAATCGGATTAATTGCTCTGATGGACGATTATGTTGACCGTAAAATGGACGTAGTGCGCGATACGTATTTCGAACAGAACCATGACTTTCAACTTAAAGTTCTATACCTTTAAAAAAAACAGCCTATATTGTACTAATATGTTAATACAAAATTTCGATTAGCCGTCAAATCGTTTTTTATCGATTGCTCAGCTTCTGCTCATCAGATCAAAATACAAAGTATACCAGATTTTAAGTCAAAACCTAAGCTATCCAACAACTAATAAAAATCTGAAACGCATTGCAATCGGTCCAATAGTTTTTACGTTGAAATTGTGTCTATCTTTCTGTTTGTCTTTTCGCGCATCATTATTTACAACATTATTTCCCCTAGACCAATTATTTTACAGTAGGTTTCTCTTCATCATCAGCATGTATTCGTCCACTGCTAGACGTAGGCCTTTCATTTTGAACGCTATTGAGCCCGATCTTCGCTGTAATTCCGTTGCTGCTAGCCGTCTTTTGCAAGTCGTCACGCCACCTGGCTGGTGGGCGCCCTAAACTACGTTTGTCTAAACGCTGTCTCCACTGTAGAACTCGTTTTCCCCAACGGTTGTCGGTTCTTCGAGTTATGTGACCAGCCCATATGTTGTTAAGTGTCAGTGTATATCGAATCCCTCGCTTTGTTCAGGATTCTTCACTCCGCTCTGGATTCAAAATAGCGCCCTCGCCATCAAAATATGATTTTGCTCCCTACAAGATTGGTTTTATATGTAGGGCTAGTCACATTGCTTGCAGAACCTTTAGCTTACATAATATATGGACATAAATCAATGTAACAGATAGTAAATTTTTCACTGATTAGCACGAGCGTTAGGTATTGTCGTGAAATTGTCGCTTCTGTTGTACATTACTTTTTTGTTCTATGATGGAAGATACAGTTCGCTCTCTTTGCACTTGTTGACTGGGATATTTTATATCGTACTCTATGGTTTTTGGTTCTGTCAGAAGTTAAATATTTTAGTTTTTTCTGGAAAATATGGCAAAAAATAATTTATTATGTAAACTTACGCATTTAAAGTGATCTCTTGGTTTTTCGAACTCATGCTTGTGTAATTTCCACAGCGTCGGATAACACAGGACGGCATTTTTATTTAATAAATACGTGCAGTGTTAGTTATCAACGTTTTCGCGCTCAACGTGGCTTTACAGCCACCTTTATTGTTGCCGTGTTCAAGCGCATGAAAACTCATTCTTCCTCTTTTTAATATAACATCATTGAGGACAGCTCCTTGGGTGTGCACCGCATAAATGAGGCACACAATTAGCCTTCTTTGACGTTCTGTTATATCTTCCCTCTGCATGTGTTAGTGCAGTATATGCACACAAACCTAATAGATCATCATTTATTGTTTGCAAGTATATTCAGTCATAGAAATAGTACTTCAGTCTCCCTCCACCCTCTGATGCGTAAAAGCTGCATAAGGATAGTTTTTCATACTTTGCGACACATTTTCTATTTTCAAAAATCAAATTATTTCATTATAGTTAACAAATTTTTTTATAAACGCCTTTTCTATAAACCTGCGTAACATAAATAGTGCCAGCGTAAAGGGATCAAATTAGGGTCCCATGGTCCGTCTCCAATCTTCTAACTGAACCTAAATAAGTAAATCCCAAAAGTGGAAATATAAGTGTCAAAAACGGTATTCTGAAAAACTCGAAATCCTACTCTCTATATACTGCTCTCTGTATCTAACTCGCTATATCCAGCTTGCTGTTTCCTGAAATAAGATCGCCGAATCCTTCATATACTTACTTCATATTCATTCTTGAGGGAAGAGACTAATCCTGCATCTCGTCGTCGCTCAGCTCTACTGTGCATCAACAGGTCACAGCCACCCCCGACAGTTGTGGTTGCGACCCCGTCCAGCACCAAGCTCCGTGTTCCAGACTCCGGATTCAAGGTTCCTTGGTAATCAAGGTTACGCCGTGTCGTCGTGACTTTGCCCGAGAATGCATCTTATCGCGCCCGCCTACGCGTTCTGTGTACTGTAAGTCTTTGGTTTTTGTTTTGTTTCGTTAGGGTTGTAACCTTCTAAATCCAATTCATTTTAATTCAATTTGTATAGTTTGATTGTGTCTAATTTATTAATTCTCTGAATTCAAACATGCCAACAGAGGCTAAAGACGAACCCGTTAGTGTACTTGTACCTAATCAAGAATCCAGCGGGAGTAGAGACCCGTCAAAATCTAACAGCTAAGAACCTAATCCTACTGGGGATTTAAATATTCTTACACAGTTCATTGGCAAATTCGATGGTAACCGAGAACAATTAAATCCATTTATTACCAATTGTAAAAATGCAATTAATCTAGCCGCCCCATGGCAAAAGGACATCCTATTTTAACTTATTCTTTGTAAATTGGAAGTCAAAGCTCAAATCGCGTGTTCTATAAAATAATTTGACAACTGGAACCAATTTTGGAAGAATTTCTTAAAACACAATTTGGGAGAAAAAGCATTATTCTCATTTGCTTTCCGAATTACAAGCATGTAAACAATTGCCTAACGAGTCAGCCAATCAGTTCTCACTGAGAGAAAAAAAACATGTTAAGACAGACCACAGAATAAATAATAGTACAAGGCCAGACAAATTACTAAGATCAATATATCCATTCCGACTAAACGTAAAATGGAACTGAGTGATCGAGTCGAAGCCATGGAGGACCTTGCCCTTCATACTCTCATTACAGGGCTTAATCCTAAAATTGTAACAATTGTGAGATGCCGTAATCCTGAAAATCTTAAAACTGCTGTAAATTTTGCCATTGTAGAAGAGAAAAATTCAGACAGTATCTCAAAGAAAATTACACTCATCTTCGTCAAATAATAATTTTAATCGTAGTAGAAATCCTCAATCACGTCCTGATGTCAATTCGTATGGCAAAAATGTTAATAATAAATTATTTTGCCGCTACTGTAAATCCGTAGGTCACGTGATCGAAAACTGCCGCAAGCGTGAATTCAACAATAGCCGTTTTCGAAACATCGACCAACGACAACCGTCAAGCTTAGGCTATAACCCTACATAAAAACCATTCCCACGTGTTCATTTCATATCCGATAATTCCGACATGTCCTATGATGGGCCCCAAGATGACGAGGGCTGTGATGAAGTAGATTCTGATCCAAAAAACGAATAAACGTCTCGGCCCGGTGTCGTGCGGGAGCTCACATTTCCAAACCCGACACCTATACTTCAAAATCACTTTCTAAATCCACATCGACTTTGCTTTAAGGTAGTTGAACTTTTTCAAAATCCTAATTGACTCCTCTACATGGTAGTCAATCAAATTCTAAATCCAAGCCGAAAATGTAAACGCGAGCAGCAACGTAATGTTGATCTGCCACAATCGCGAGTCTCTGCATCCAAATGCGAGCAGCAATGCAACGTTGTTCTGCCACAATCGCGAATTTCTGTATCCAAACGCAAGCAGCAACGCAATGTTGATCGGCCACAATCGCGAATCTCTGTATCTAAACGCGAGCAGCAGTGCAATGTTGATCTGTCACAATCGCGAATCTCTGAATCCAAACGCGAGCAACAACACAATGTTGTTCTGCACCAATCGCGAATCTCTGTATTCAAACGCGAGCGGCAACACAATGTTGATCTGCCACAATCCGAAAATTCCAAGTCGCTTTCTACATTCGAGCAGCAACGCAACAACGTTGATCTGCCAAAATAAAAAAATACTGAATCAATTTCTAAATCCAAGCAACCACGTAACGATGTGGATAGGATGATCCTATGTTCTCGTTAAATCCTCTGTATCGGACAATCCTTTATCTTCAATGAATAACATCATTGTTTATCTTTAGTCGATTCAGGATCATCAGTCAGTCTAATAAAAGGATCTTGTATGCAAATTCGTCCCAAACTTACTAAAAAAGTTATCCACTCCCGTTATCTTCAATCATTCATAAACTTAGTCGATACGGACTGTATTTCTAACGCATTTAATATGTACTAAAATGGTGACTTTCTGCCGCACCTGTAGACGTCAATACGTCAATTCACTTTTGATTAACTAGCATTTTTGTAATGCTAAATAGCGTTAATTGACATCTAAAGTATATATATATGTGTGTAATATATAGTGAATCATGAGAGATTCTCATTGCGGAATTTAGTATTTCTTAAACTTGGGAAATCATTTTTGAAATCGAGCATATGTTTTTTACACAATCTAGCTACATTGTCATCACAGGCAATCTTCAAACCCCGAAATACCTGAACCAGCGCCTTTATCAGCTAATTTGCGCGCCATCCTCACAGGAAACGAATTACACAGGAATTCACTGGTTCGATTGAAATTCTGGGCTGAATTCGGTTTGTATTGTACGTGTATGTGAGGCCTGAGATCATGTCATGAATTGGGAGGTAGGTGGAGAAAAATGTAAGTAAGTATGCCAATTTGTGGGTTATTTTGCACAAGCGAATATAAAGTGCTATATTTGAGTTAAAAAATGATCTAGTAAAATATTTTTTTGTGTATATTTTTTTCAAATCAATGTGTTATTTTTTGTTTATTTGGCATAAATAAATATCGAAACCCCAGATCGTAATAATATTGCTTAAGTTTTTTTTGGAATGGAAATATTAAGACATATCTAGCCCCTGCACTCCATAAAAGGTCGTCTTGTAGTGTTCGTCCCTGTCATTAAGACCGCCTTTTGTATTTAACTCTTATGGAAATTCTGTATCTACTTATATAAATATTTTTGCTCCTAATTTTAATGATTGGTGTTCAAGAGACATGGTAAATAGAAAATAGTAGACCGACCACCACGCAGGATTTGAACTCATAAACTTGAATACATTTCCATTTCTTTTACCAACTAAGTATATGTAGGTTGAAAACGGATAGAAATGAAATCAGAGAAGCAGCATTGAAAATTCTTTAACGACCACCGATCGAACTTCTTACAAGAAATACCTTTTAGCAATTTAAATAGAATTTTAAGTCTAAGACTGGCGAAGTTTCAAGTTGATTACGTGATCTAACTTTCAATGGACCCCTTTATATTAGTACCCAAGATACGATTTTAATTACTAAGAAATTAAGTTTTATGTTCAGAAAGAGAACCTAGAAATATTACGTTTTAGTTTAAGAGTTCAGCACTGCTTAATAAATTGAGTTCAAAAATGTGTTGATCTAAAATCTGCTACTAAAATAGAAGTAGCTATGAGAGTAGTTAAATGACTTCTGAGTTATGTGCGGTTTTTCCATCGCTTCGTGCTTTGGAGGGCACGTTAAGCTGGCGGTCTAGGCTCTTATTGATTAATAGCAGTCGGTAAGCCATATCAGAGGCCCTCGGGCGGCTTGACAAACTCAGACATCAGAGGCCAGCACTACCTCATACGACAAACAAACAAACAAACAAGATGAGATGAATAAACTCATGTAGGTATGTATGTGAGTTTCCTTATTCCACGATAACTTTCAAATTTAGATGTATCGTTATAATCCTTTCATCGTCCGGTGTGACAAAGGCTATAACAATTTTTGAACGTTCCTCTTTTGGCACGGCATTCGTGTTTTCTCTTGATGATTTACATATTCCCTTTTTTCTACCTATTTTTGATTATTTTTTGTTTCTAAAGTTGGATAACGGAATTACTACGGGCAGAACAGTAGGGCAGAGCTTTTGGATCCAGCCTTATTATTGATATGTTAAGCCTGGATCGTCATACTACAGGACAAAGGCCTTCGTCCTATTTTTCCACACATCGCGATTTTCTGCAACGCTATGTAGATAGCTGTCTTATGGTTTTGGGCGTTAGCATTATTAGTTACGCATGGTTTAGGAACCCCTGCAAAACCAGGATTTGAACATCGAAACTTGAAATTATAAGGTAAGTTTAATTTGAATTGTCAAGAAAGCGAAGTATAACGAGAATTGGTTGAACAATTCTGTCGCAAGATTTGAAGTAAAGATTCTTTATTAATTACAGTAAACGAAGTTTTCATACAGGATACTGTAGAAAAAAGATTACTATTATATGTATTTTAATCATTTCGGAGCTCAAACCACATTATCCGAATTTGGGTCCAGTTCACGCCGATCAGTTTGTTGGCAGTCATCAACTTGGTAGACTTCGGAAAGGCATTGGATCTGTTGTTTATTGCACATCTCTTGTATACCGAGAGACGTGCTTTAAGCAACAGATCCAGAGATTACTACAGTCTTAGCCCAGTTTGTACCTTAAGTTATTCTGTGACCCAGTCTAGCTCCATAGTCTAAGCATCCAGTATAGACCTTTTCATTTTAAATTTGGTTCCTTATTGCCAGTGCAAATTCAAATGTTTCGAACAAGTGTGGGAGTTTGCAAAGGAACTAGTACATTATGATCCGGAAATCTGTTTGGTTATGTTTCATTTGCAATAGTTTTTGTAGTAATAAGATAGATAAACTATTTAACCACCGTCAGGTACTTAAATGACACCAAAATTATTGTAATACACTATTTTATTTTCGATATTATATACATGATCACGCACGCGCGTTCTTGTACAATACTATTATTTTGTCAGCATCTTCATATCATTTGATGATCCAACTAATATTGTCATCTTATACAAAGAATAGATGTCGCTAAACCTAATTTATGTCATACGTAAACTGTTGGCACTTAACTTGGATATCTCTTGTTTTCCTTTTATGACGTATCCTTAAATATTTTATTGCGTGTGCGGGTATGTATTCTTATTTCTGCCGTGTAGGTAATTTTGAAGTATGTTTTATGGCATACTTGGAAGAAATTATCTGCACTAGTCCCTTCCCCGTGACAATATTATACAGATTTATAATTTCAACCATCGATCCTAACTCCTAATCTGCAGAATTAGGGTTATTGACTGCCTAAGCCATGAGACTTGAGTATCAACTGAAAATGTGCAGGTCTAATTATAAAATAGTTAAACTTAGGTAGGAACCTACTCAAATTTTTTATACTAAGCTATTTATTATAGGCCTTAAAAACCATCAAAAATATCACGAACACGTTTGCTGACTTACCGCTTTAATTTACCCCTCTTGCACAAGTCCTTTGCCGCGGCAGTTTGTCAACTGCCGCGGCAAAGGACTTGTGCGAACAGGACGACTAGAACGAATTTCAGTAAATTATTTAAAAATGATTATTTAATTTTTTGAATAGTTCATAATAGGTATATCACAGACTCATAGTCCTGTAGTTTTGTGTGTTGTCTGTATAATTTTATCCAAAATAAACGACACCACCAGCCGCACTACCAGTAGTGTCGTTGCCAATAAACGTAAGAATGAACCTAGAACGATAGAAGTGTTTAGATTATTGTGGGGGTAGCTGTCTTTCAGTTGGTAAATAAGTCAGACTCCTCTTCACTAGCAATATGCTTTAGTACAAGTACTTAAATAGATACAAGTACCAAATGAGTGTGACTGAAAATAACTTTTGTTCCATTTGCCGAAGATAAAAACCAAGTCCACTTCACAGACCTCGGTAACCTTTACCAGAACAATAGTTATTTATATAGAAAGATGCCAATAACTGAGATCCCGTTATGCGGAAAGAAGGAAGACATGTTATTCATACTCGTATCAAACCAAAAAGTAGCTCGCCGTAAAGTATATTATTTTGTGATATCATCGGACCCAAAAGCTGTAAAAAAATCTCGGCTCCCAAAGGTCACATATTGTAGCCACTCAGTACCGTCACCTCGTTGTAAGGGAACTGTCCCTGAGTTTAATCAACTTAGAATGATGTTTCTCTTCTTTAGATAGATTGTCTTTTTCACAATAGTCTCAGCAAAAGGGATGAAAAACTGATTTGCAAAAATATTTTTACAGCATGTCCCGCAAATCGACCGATGTTCGGACGCCATGCTCCGGAGTTTGCGCAGCAAGGACTGACGCGAATTCAAACTCCTGAAGGTGGACGTCTGTATCGTTGAAACACCGCTCGAACTTTTGACACTGTGAGTGACAGTAGCAGTTATTATAATATATGTTTAAAAATGAGTCACGCTCTTGTTAGTTTAAATAGCAGTATGCTTGATAGCGTCATCGTTGCATGTCTAGCTGGCTAATTTTGTTCCCCGACTTTTCAACCTTAATAGTACTTCACAGTGACTTGAAACATCGATAGAAGAAGCTCAAATTCTCGTCCATAATTAGATACGTTATGAAGGTTGGTGATTATTTGATATGTTTGAAAATTTTAAACTATTTTCATTGAATGTGTAATTATTATTTCTGCAAATTTCAACAAGTAACCAGCTAATAGTTATTTTCTGTTATTGACAAAGAACACAACATGAGAATAGAATATTTCCTTTAAACTCCTCGAAACTGACCTTTTCAATGTTATTTTTGTGCCAAACATAAATAAATAATAAATTCAGTTTGAAATCAGTCAAATAGCTTTAAAATCAAAACCTATATATACATGAAAGTTACTGCCTAATAACCACTCTATCTTGACTATCCACTCGGGAAGTCCTTTAGGGATCTCGCATAAAATAAGCAATGCTTTTACGCAAAATGTTGAGTTCAGGAATATTCTGTGCGGAAACTGAATCGAAATATAATAATAACTCTTTAAAGTGTTACCATCAACGTAAAGAACTATGAAGTATGACCATTGATCTGCTACGTATTTACTAGAGGAGTCACCGCACTTCACAACTATAGGGTTATTCTCAGCACTGGTATACTAACGGTTCAATAGACCAACTTAGAATCCAACGAAACTGGGTTCGGTCCTAGGCTCCGCATCAATGACCAACAAACGGACTTTTCTATGTCATGTGTGGTTTTGCTGTTAGTCTCGGCTGTTATTGATAAATAACAGTTGCTAGCCATGTCATAGGCCCTCGGGCGGCCTGAAAAACTCTGACACCAGAGGCCAGCACTACCTCATACGACAAATAAACAACAATCAATTTCCAGCACTAGGCGTTAGGCACTCACTAAGTGGTTAATTTTTACGTGTTGTGTTATCAGTTAATTTAAAAACAAAAAGCTTTATGCAGTAGCCATGTCATGGTGAAACGTAGGACGGGCTACCACAATTAAATGTGTATACAACATTTCATATGTGTGGTGGTCCTCAACGGTTAACCGTTGAGGAGTTCCCTAGTCAAGAGCATACCCGGAGTGCAACGACTATGTCATGGTAAATTTCAACTTCAAATCGGCTAGCATAATAAAATGCGTACACAAAATTTTGGTCTGTGCTGTTGACCGTTGAAGAGTTTTTATATCTGGAGCTAATACTGGATGTCAATTCAGGTTCTGCTTACCTTAAAAATGTATTGTCATCGGAACTGCACCAACATGCAAAAATTCAACTCCGCAGGATGGAAGTGAGGAAGTGGTTCTAATTCAGCTTGCAAGATTTGACCTCAACAAATATACTTATACATACATACTTATATACCACATATACCTATGCATATATACAAACATTGCAAGTTAAATAAAATGTTTTAAGTAACGAATGAATCCGTCGTTGATGTGCATTAAGTGCAATTGCTGAGCATTTGCTCGAATCGGGCCCTAATCACTGGATTGAACTCCATGACCCGAAGATCCTCTCCACGGAACGGATCTTCGGGTCTACTACTCCAGGATTGTACGTGAAGCGGTTGAAATTAAAAAGTATCCCAATTTCAACCGAGAGGATGGTTTCAAGTTGGCTGCGTCCTGGAATCCCGTGATAAGCAAGTGTTCGCGTCGCGGTTTATGTCAGAAGATATCTGCAGATGTCGTTAGTTTCGTGTGTCGTGACAATTCTGAATTTTTACAAAACCAAATGCGGGTAGTTGGAGACAACGCTCGCCCTTCTCGACGCTGACACCCGCTACTTCAGTCTTCTCGTGACCACGATCAATGCAACTTGATCGAAACGTCGAGGTAAATAAATATTAAGTTTTCAGCGCGATTAAGTCCCGTTTAAATATTTAACTATGTGTATTAAATGGCCGGCGGAGGATGAAATTGTCCATAGAAAATATCTCTAAAATCATTTGTAATCCATATCCATACCAATATATAAAAGTGAAACGTTGTCTGTTTATTTGTTTATTTGCGGAGCTTTTACGCGATAACGACTTGACGGAATTTGATGAAATTTGGAATGGAGATGGCGTATACCATAGAATAAAACATATCGTACTTTTTATCACGGATAAATGTAAGATTTCTAGGGAAAACTGGAAATGGTTTATTACTCGCTATAAGGCATGATTCCCCATGGATAAGAAATAACAAGTCTGACAAAAAAAACAAGAGCATTGGTGCTATACCAACTTTTGAATTGGTTTTTAATATCCTAGAAGAACATATGATGCTTTTTTCGAGATAAGCTGTAGTCCGCGCGGATTAAGTCTAAAGCGGGAAAGCTAGTTGTAGAATATTTCCACCATTATTAGATTTTATTCGGAATCGGCTAATAAGATTACATTTACTATATTTATTTTAATTCCCAATTTTAGGACATTTCGTTATGGGAAAGTATTTAAAAATAAAAATGCTGAGGACTAGATAAATACTTTCCCAATCCAAATTACCTAGAAGAGTTCGCCGATTTCCCCTATGAGCCACAACTCATAAGCAAATTTAAAATTAAGGTACCATACAGATACCCGCGGAATCTTGGAAAGCCCCTCGAAGCCCCATCACGTAAAACAGTTCTTGGTAGCAACTCACCTATCCCAAGACTTTGCAAGCTCCTTAATGAATGTAACGATTATGTTGATATATTTGGAGATTCTTTCTCCTAATTTCGGAAAGATGTTATATATTTCTACAGCGATAAGTAGGTCATCAGGAACTCAATATTTTGAATGGTGCCTTTTATGTAGGTTAGGTGCCTAATACATAGATATATAATTTGTTCTAATGTTTAAATATTTTTACCTAAGGCTAGATTGTGACTGTATTATTTGGGTGTGCGATGCACTTAATACCCTCGTTTTTCGTAAATTATTAAAACATATTAAATATAATTTTTATAGAAATAATGCATGTAACGAGTTATTTTGGTATTCATCATTATTTGCATCAACCTCCGGCAGGCCAAATGTTTACATTGTATTCATTATGCCTAAAATTTGTCATTCATAAACGCATGTAGTGTTTACCTGTAATATATTGTACATATAGAATTTTAAAAAAACTCTATTTTATGCATGGATAAATGTAACAATTGTTGGAAAACCTGAATAAATAAACAAATTAATAGTATCAGAGGCTCTCAGGCAGCCTGACAAGGCCTCTCAGAGACAGCGGTTGGACCATACTCCACCACGCTGGAAGCGCGGGTTTGTACATGTCATCATGTAGTTCTTGGACTTACCGTCTTCCTCACAATTATGTATTTAGGGATGACATCAAAACCAGCATATAGCTTTTTTGGTGAAGGATCGAGGTTCAGATCAGGGACCTTATTCTCTATTGCCACTCGACCACGTAACGCGCCGCGTTAAGATATCTGCGTGGAATTGTTTGTGCATGTTCGAGAATTGCCGTACTTTTCCGAACAATTCCACAGCAAGACGCGTTACGCGTGTGACTGTTCATAGAGAATAATGGCCCAAGGTGCCGTTGAATTGTAATGCTGCCGCTCGGCCACCACCGCTCTATTTGCTATAGTTAACCATAACCCAACTTGCTCCCATTTTTTTATAATTCAATTCATTTTCTATATAAATTTCTCATTGAAACATAATTTAAAATTGAATGCAAACAATTGTGAATCTGCATTAAAACCAAAATACTCATTTCTCATCAAGCTCCAAACTTACAGGCGTACCTACAAACTGTAGTATATTACTGGCACCGAACTAAGCAACTTCTCAGAGTATTACACAATATGGGTTATATAGTTTGAGAGCCTGTTAAACTTTTTGCCCTTTGTGGTGACTTATTTGATTTTTAAAAAAACTCTTTTACTCGCTGGAGTGTAAGGATTCTAACGATACCCCATACGTTTAAATCTGTTCAGGCATTTAAAAGTTTTGGTGAAATAAATAAACTCACATACAAAAATACATATATACAAACATACATACATACATACATACATGATTGCTAAAAACATAAAACTCCTTTTTTTTGGACAGTCGTGCAATAAATCCAATGATTTGGATGAAATATATTGTAATTAAAAATGAAAATATAGATAAATAGAAGATAGATATATAGATAGAAGATAGACAGATGCACAGGATTAGAAGCGTGCTTTAACAGAAATGCATATAAGTATTGAGATACACTGGCCATCAAAACTTAGTACCACACTTTTAATGTCAGTCTGTTCGCGCATAACGTTCAAACTACTGGACCGATTGCAATTTTGACTGTTGTCTATACATAGTTATATATTTAAACGGGACTTAATCGCGCTGAAAACTTAATATTTATTTACCTCGACGTTTCGATCAAGTTGCATTGATCGTGGTCGCGAGCGCTGTCTCCAACTACCCGCATTTGGTTTTGTAAAAATCAGAATTGTCACACACAACACTAACGACATCTGCAGATTTCTTCTGACATAAACCCCGACGCGAACACTTGCTAATCACGGGATTCCAGGACGCAGCCAACTTGAAACCATCCTCTCGGTTGAAATTGGGATACTTATTAATTTCAACCACTTCACGTACAATCCTGTACAATCACTTGCTTTTGCCAAGTTCGGCTGCCGTGACATGTACTCCATGCTTTAATTTAAATAATTTTCAATTTTTCGTCATTTATACATTTGATTAGATAGCCTTATTTTTCTTCCTATTTACAACCACATTAGAATTAGCATCCTAAGCCAGTTGATTTAAGGTATGGTTTTCCAATGGTGTCCAGTTCGTTGGAGCAGTCGTGCAGCAATATATGTACATTCTAGGCTTAAAACAAAGCTTGTTACCGCTTTATCATCTGGCTGCAAACCCAGCTGAGTGAAAGAACCGAGATTTAAAGGTTAGCTAGTCGAGAACGACCATTGTTCGTAGTCTAAGAAGCTTGCAGTGGTTCGATATGCTATGAATAGTGCTGTTTGTAAAACTACTGCAACTACTCCCTTCTACCTGATGTTTGGGAGAATCATGAGGTCGCCTACAGAGACGCAGTATGATTTAAGAGCTATATTGGACAAAGAAAATTTCGTTCCACAAATGACCCCCTATCTGAGGTTATCTTCTCTGATCGCCATCAGAGAACGAGTTGAAGAACAGCAGGACAAGTCAAAATAAGTAGCGGACCAGTTACGACGACCAGGGATCACCTATAAGCTAGGAGATAAAGTCCCATGTTTTAAGTAACGCGAATAAAGGATTTACTGCAAATTTCACGCCGAAAAGAGATGCTTCGTATATTATAAAGGAGAAAGTAAGTCCTACTACTTTCATCATCGCTCCCATTGGTGGTAGACCCGAGGACAGTCTGTGTAAGTATCACACTCAAGATCTGACACCGTTTCTTGCGTCAAGTAACGACGCTCCATCTCCTGTAATCCCCAAGCGACACCGCGGATGTCCAAAGCAGCAGTTGAGTTGTCGGCTTGTGGCGAAAAAACGATAATGTAGGTAATACCAATTTTTAGTCATATATATCATTTGTTTAATCTGTTTGTCCATCGTTTTTTGTCACAATAAAGATATGTCTAAATCTAATTTTTAACGTCCCGCGCGCCGTGCTCGTTTGCCAAACAGACTAAAGATTGCTATATATTACTAGCGACCCGCCCCGGCTTCGCACGGGTAGATATATAAAATTAGTAGGTACTTTATTCGGAAAAATAGAACAACAACAATTTCTTACACAAAATGTTTATGTTTATAGGTTTTATACTCACGTAACATTTCGTCTATAGTATTATTATCTTATATCGATATATTACCATCTGCCCCCACGAACAACCACCGCGTGGGGGCAGTCGGTAATACTTATGGCTATCTGCCCCTACATATGTAAAATAGTGGCAGACGGTAATACATCTATGGCTATCGGCCCCCACGTATGAAAAGTGGGGGCCGACGGTAATACACTTATGGCTATCGGCCCCCACTCCAAATATAATTTTTAATTAGGAGTGAAACGAAATAATAATTTAGTAGATAGTGTTTACCAAAATAATACAAGAATAAAAATTACAGAATAATCATTTATCTATGGTTTTCCAAAGCATTTAACATAAAATAAAACTAAAATAGCAAGAACATGAACTACATCGTAAATTATGATTTAAATTCAAACTAAAACGGTAATATATGTATGGCTCTCAGGCCCAGTACCAATTTTTTTATTAGAATTTAAATGAAATAGTAATTTAGTAGATAGTGTTTACCGAAATAAAACAAAAATAAAATACAGCATAATCATTTATCTATGGTTTCCCAAAGCAATATTCAAACTAATAGCTAGTAACAACATGGAAAATTATGATTTATAGTCAAAATGAAACGGTAATAAGTTTATGGCTATCGGTGCGTCTCCCAATATTCCTGTATATTAAAAGTTAAATGAAATACAATGGTAAACAACAAAAATATGACAAAAAAGTCGCCACTACGGTGGCCTCCAGCTGTTTTTTTATCTTTATTTAAAATCACAAGATAATGCCAGACACCGCGAGTTCTGGTAAAAAATCCCCAAATTCACGCTATCTATTACTTGCCATGGAGTTAAACATACGCCTATGTTATCGGTCAGGCTAGTTGCAAAATTGCTTCGCAGTGAGTGACATCTAAGCCGAGGCTCCTGTTGTTGTTTGTGTTGTGTGACTGTGATTTTTGCTCAAGTAATAAGAATTACAAATTATCTGAAGAAAGTAACTTATTTTTATACATATATTATATTTACATTTTTAGTTTTAACCTTTTATCATAATTTGCAATGGCGTTGATTTATTCTTTTCTCATTTATATTTAATGTTGAATACTTTGAAAACATATTATGTTTCTAGTAAAGTGTAGCTGTTTACTACTTACAGACTGTATTTTTATTATTTTACTGTGAAATTGGTATCTATTGTTCTTTTAATGCATATTTTATTTTCATTTTTAAGTCTGACTGTTAATCATAATTTGCAATGGCGTTGATTCCTTGTTTTCTCATATTTACTTAATGTTAAATACTTTGAAAACACATTATGTTTGTAGTAAAGCGTAGCTGTTTACTACTTACAGACTGTATTTTTATTATTTTACTGTGAAATTGGTATTTATTGTTCTTTTAATAAATATTTTATTTACATTTTTAAGTTAGACTGTTAATCAAAATTTACAATGGCGTTAATTTCTTGTTTTCTCATTTTGATTTAATGTTAAATACTTTGAAAACACATTATGTTTGTAGTAAAGTGTAGCTGTTTACTACTTACAGACTGTACTTTTATTATTTTTCTGTGAAATTGGTATCTATTGTTCATTTAATAAATATTTTATTTTCATTTTTAAGTTTGACTGTTAATCCTAATTTACCATGGCGTTGATTTTCTTATTTTATATTAAATAACATGAAAAAAATAGTTTCGTTAAACACTATCTAACTACTATTGCATTTATCATTGAATAAAAAAATATGGGGCCGATATCCGTAAATGTATTACCGTTTTAGTTTGACTTTAAATAATAATTTAACATTTATTTAATATTCTTGCTTTTTCAGTTTTATTTCATGTTAAATAATTTGGAAAACTATTAATAAATGAATATTGTGTATTTTTAGTATTGTTTTATTTTGGTTAAAACTATCTACCAAATTATTATTTCATTTTACTTATAATTTAAAATAATATTGGGAATAGGGACAGATAGCCATAAGTGTATTACCGTTGGCCCCCACGTATGAAAAGTGGGGTCCGATAGCCATAGGTGTATTACCGTCTGCCACCATTTATCATACGTGGGGGCAGATAGCCATAAGTGTATTACCGTCGGCCACCATTTCTTATACGTGGTGGTCGATATCCATAAGTATTACCGTATGCCCCCACGCGGTGGCCGTTCGTGGGGGCCGAGACGGTAATATATCATTCCATGGAGGTTGAATTACGGTTACTATTTCGTACAGTTTCACAGAGCATTTCCTACGTCAATGATTATTAGATGTTCTGTGATTTCGTTTCCATGGCAACGTTCCATATACAAATACCCGTATCTCCTGCTTAGTTTGTGATGTCACGTAGTATTTATATACTGTTTGGTTTGTGATACTAAGTAATCGAGTTTTTTTTTTGCTGAAGTAATTTTGATCAAATGTTGGTATATTGGTATAGGTCTTGGAATAGTACATAAACTACTTTTAACCTAGAGAAATGAAAACGCGTGCGATGCCGCGGGCATCAGCTATTATAGAATTAAGTACTTACAACCTAGAGAAATTACAAAGCGTGTGAAGCCGTGGGCATCAGCTAGTCGCTCATATAGCGGATCAGTGGAAGGGAAGGAAATAGGAATACATTAACTAAATACCTACTTTACGAAGATCTCGTCAAGTGACGGAAAATGACAATGGGAAATCTGTATCTACAGCCAATGTACTCAATTACGGTCGGTGTTAATAAAAGTCCCCAGACCTTGCTCAAACTTAGTGTGAAAGCATTTTCGTGTCTGCAGAAAGTTGCGTTACACAAAATACAATTTATTACAAAATAATGTGTAAAAATTACCCATAGGTACGCCAAAAGTTCGGCGAGTAATGTACGCCGTTATTTTAATACAGAGAGCTAAATTATAACTGAACGCGATATATTTATGTCATTGAGAGCGATGTTGACGAAATTGCGGACAAAATCATAAATTGTCATAATTGTTGTTGTTGATTTTAGTGTAGCTAAAGATTAATGACAAAAGTGTTTGACTGATGAGATATAATTATATTTTGAGTATATTAACAGGATGACAATTCGACGGCAAAATTAATAACTGTGCATAATCAATTAATCACGCTATTACAGAATAAATTACTTTAATACTATAAATGCGAAAGTTGAGTACCATAGTATATTTAGTCGTCAAGACGGATATCGGCGACGGGCTATTTGTCCTCGACGGAGTACGGCGCGGATGGCCGCAACGGGCACCCGGGGATGCCCGCGCCGCCGGACGCCGACGAAGCAAGTCTTTTTGCTTAGTGTATTTTTACCCGAGTACGGTGAAATCAAGGGAAAAGTAATGAGTTTAACATTCTATGCATGTAAACATGTTGATGTTCCACCATAGCGTCAAAGACAAGCGTGGTATCAGTCGATTCGTCTTCAAGTATAGTCATAGGCTATTTTTTTACCCGACTACGGCGAAGCGAAGAAACGTTATATGTTCAAAGGTCAAACTAAAACTTGGTCCGATTTTGATAAGCGAAGTATCAATAGATTTGTCTTCATGGCATGAATGTCAAGCATTTTTGACACGACCGTAGTCAGTTTTTAGTTTTGAACTCTTGTCTTGTTTGTGTAAAATTCCTAAGACCAAATGGTGTAGCGATACTTTTCAAAAAAACATTATACAAATCGGCCCATAAAATCTCTAAGATATCGATACTAAACAATATTTCAACCTAAACTTATATTAAAGCAATAAGTAGCAAAAAAACAAAACCAAGAAGATAATTAAAAAAATGCTCTCGAGAACTTAACATCTACGAACCGTTTTTAAAAATCTTGTCTGTCAATCTGGATGTTGCATCATGTAAAAGCTATACAACCGATTGAAATGCGTTTTTCACTGATGGACAGCCTAAGGTTTTGACTTAAATTTGGTGTAGGTACTTCATATTTCAATCACATGAGTAGAAGCCGAGAAATCGCTAAAAAAAATTTGACAGCAGAAGAATTTTTATATAATTTGATATGAATAACACATTAGTAATTGGAACCAGAGAAATGACCACGCTGGTAAAGCCGCGAGCACAGCTAGTATATAAATAAAAGCTAATCGTCAAACATCAGCTGAGCAGTGAAGTAACAATAGTCAGGAGTCAGTAGTTCTAAATTGGGAACCTCCTCCTTTTTGTAGTCACTTGAAAAGGGTCCCTTGTCACTACAGACAGATAGAAACTGCCTGTCTGTTCTGCCAGCACTTCTTCGTTTTTATTTTCGCCTTTTGTCCAATTTTCTTGTAAATGACGGTGTCTCTACTTGCGGCTAGCAACCCCTGTCTTCGGTCACCGGCCCTGCCTGCGATAACTACATCGTTTATAAAATTTACAGTGTTATGTGTGGGTACCTGATACTAACAAGGGTGGACGATCGCGAAATTTATAATGTTGTGTTGATGGAAGTGTTGTATCTCTCGGTTTAGCAGAGCTCGCTGCATTTTCCGGGATATACATAAACTGCCCTAGCTAAATACAGTCACCTAGGTATGTATTTTATACTAACTCTTATTCAGGAAGATGGGGCATCTAGTGTGTGTGTGACACTCAAGCAACGTCATGTCTCTCTGAGACACAGGGTAAGTCTGGCGCCGTGGCTACTTCGACAGAGCAGCACAAGCTGCGAAAGTATTCTAACTTCATTACTCATTTCATGTAAGCGGTTTGGTGTTCAGACTCTCAAAATAATTGGGATTTCAAAACCCCATGTGATCGTCTAGTTTGGTCTATGGTCTATCTGACGCGACAATCTATAGCATCTATATAATCAAGTTTTATCAAAATCCGTTCTGCTGTTTCAGCGCTGTAGGTAGCGAATATACAAATAATATTGCGAGTGAGAATCCAATGATACCGGGTTCGATCCTCGACTCCGCCCAAATAATTTCTTTGCGTTTTTCTATTGCTCTGTGCTCCGAGGGCACGTTTGCAATTATTATTGATCAATGGCAGTCGTTGAGCCATCTCAGATGCCCTCGGGCGGCCTGACAAACTGACACCTTGTACTATTATTTATTCTATGCCAGCACCTCATACGAGAAGATAGTATAGGATATCGTAATATATGGTAACATTTCAAAGTTACGCTCAGACTATAGTTATCTGAAGAAGTATTGAAAAATCAATTTGGTTACGGATCTGTGGAAACACCGTCAATCTAGCAGGAGCCTTTCGTTCACCGTATCTAGCGAATCCCATATAAGTCGATGTTTTCCAGTGGAACATGAAAAATCTTTTAATTTCACTGGCGAGACACTAAGCCACATAAATCAAGCTAACTAAGATATACTGGTCCCTTGTCCACGTTCTAAGCCGGAAAATATATTATGATGAAAAAAAAAACTTTCACCTTCGAGGTAAAATTACAGAAACTGGGCTTGCACCTACAAATTATTAGGATTCTATAAACATTTTACCCCAAAGTTTTTCTTAATATTTACAATATTTTAAACAAATAATACGTTTCATACGACCACCAAAACATTTCATAGTTTTGTTGTTCGTATGAATTTTATCGTCTTTAAATCTTTTGTCTTAAAATAAATTTAGTTTTTTGTCGTATGAGGTAGCGCTGACCTCAACTGTCAGAGTTTTTGAGACACCCAAGGGCCTCTGACTTGGTTTCACGACTGCTATTAATCAATACCAGCCGAGACCGACATCTTAACGTGCCTTCCAAACCATGGAGTGATGAAAACCACACCTATATTAGAAAAGTCATTGGTTGTGCCTACGACCGAACCCGGTATCTTTCAATAGTGCGACTAAATAATTATTATTGTAGTGTCAGATGGAAGTAAAAAATTATATATTTTGAGAGTTTTTTGAGTTAAACACATTTTGGCTCATTTTGGCAGGACAGGGGTAGGTGATGCCAGGAGGCCCGCTGATGGAGCGAAGCACGCAACTACTACCGAAGAAAAACCCGAACGAAATAAAAGTAAAGAGTCCAATCCTGATTATTTTATACATCATTCTAACAGAGGTAGTAGCTTTTTATTTTTCATATTTTATACATTATTCTAACAGGGAGGGAGGTGCTTTTTAGTGTGAATTGATTTAAGATATTGTTTGGGTACTATATCTTCTAAGCACTTTACTTCTAAACCGTACGTACCGCTTCGCACTTTGCACCAATACTGCACAATAATAATGTCGGAATACTGTCGACGAGTGCGACAGTATTCCGGCACCGTTTCATTACTATTACTTATTCTGTGGTGCCGTCGACTGAAAAAGTAACTTTAACTCTCTTACAGGATCGTCTGGAATCAATATAGTAAAATTTGTGCGATGTTCGTGTTCATGTCTAGTAGTTTATTTTTGGAGTAAATGAAAATGATTCCTTCTCTCTGGAAAAATATCTCTGTAGGCGAAGAAATACTTATCAAGAATAAAGTTAAGTTATAGTATCTACTAGAATTACTAACTTTATCTAAGACGATATTATTATGAAATTAGCTTTGCCCGTGGCTTTACACGCGTGGTAAAAAAAACCGTCTAGGGTACCTAAAATAAGCTACTGAACAAGAATATAACATTTTATAAATAGCGTCTTAGTTTGTCTGTTTGTTTGTTTGTATGTTTGTTCAAGAATCATGTAAAAACTACACGACCGATTTCAATGCGGTTTTCACTGTTGGATAGCTTAGGATTAAACTTACAAACTGGGGTCCGATTAGTAGAAGCCGAGCAATGGATAAAAAACCTTTTTAATTGCTGAAGGAGTTTTTATCAAATATTGATATTTTTGTTGAGGGTTTATTGTTTCCTCGCGTCCGTAGGATTCAGCCCTCGGTGTCCTACACGTGACCCTCGGGTGGTGCCAAAAGAGCAACTGAATCACCTGGTGGTAGGCTGCGGCCGCCGGCTTTTTATATTACCACCCTCTGGACAAAGTCTTGATGCCAAACGATTTGTCGTGTTCCATCATGATGTTCAGGGAAGCCGTCCGGGTGAGTTGTAGGATGCAGTTGTATTGGAAGGGTGGACCGTGATCGGAATCATGGTGTTTCTGCGTCGGAGGCCTTGCTTTGGAGGGTAGCGGGATCCGAAGCACGGTGTTCTCTGCTGGCCGACCGCAAGTTGTAGGGGGCCCAAGTAGTAGTTTAGCCAGCTACGAAAGGCTGCCCCGCCGCTTGTGAAAAATCCTGAAATGATCCATTGGGCCAGCTGGCGACCGGATGTGAGGAACTGATGTATTATCTCAGGGGGGTTCGGGCGTCCCCGCGGTCTCCACGCAAGTTCTACAATGGCGTAGTTATGCCTTGACTTCCGTGGGTTAGCCATTCCGACATCTCGTTTGCTCGTCCAACCTATTCACAAAATCACATCATGAAAAAAGTCCAAAGAAGATATAAGTTAAAACGGCAGATGCACGTCCTCACACTTAAAGTGGATCTTGCGAATATTCGCGGGATTCACTCTAATCTCCAACCGGTCCATTATCATCTGGAGACCTCTAAGCCCCACTTGTTCTTCTTGTCGGAGACGCAGATAGGATGTTCAGCTGATACGGCGTACTTGGATTATCCATGCTATATCTTGGAGCATCTATTTATCCCAAATGCCGGCGTTTGTGTATACGCCCGTGATGACATTTGCTGTCTGCGTCTCCGAAATCTTGAGCACCCTAACTTCTCAGTGATTTGGGTGCTGGTGGACACAGGCATAGAGAAAATTATGTATGCTTGTGTGTACCACTCACACAGCGGAGATCGGGGGACGACTTTATTGGTAGACTATCTAGGTGAGGTGGCAAGTGTGGCCCAACAGCGTTACCCGTCTGCTCAATTGGTGTTTTTGGGGGATTTTAACGCCCACCACAAGGAGTGGCTTTTCCCATACCAAAAACCCGACCACGCTGGTAGAGAGACGCGGAAGCTTGCTCTGGCATTAGATCTCTCTCAGCTTGTGCAGGAGCCGACACGGGTACCTGACCGTGACGGTGACACTGCCAACTGTATCGACCTGTTGATGACGACTGAACCAGATCGATACTCCGTATCAGTATCCCCACCTCTTGGTAGCTCTGATCACTGCCTGGTTAAGTCCAGTCTCAGTGTATTCCCCACCTGATCCTAGCCTTAAGGGAAATAGGCGCGTATGGAGATACAATTCAGCAGATTGGGAGGAGATGCGGCAATTCCTTGCATCGTACCCTTGGCGGCAAACATGTTTCATCTCCTAGGACCCATCGACTTGCGTGTCTGCTGTTACACAGGTAATATGTCAGACAATGGAATATTTCATTCCATTCAGTGACAAGACTCTTTCCAGCAAAGCTCAGCCTTGGTTTGGATCCAGCTGTGGTCATGCTGTGGCTCTAAAGCGTGCGGCATATCTAGACTGGGCTGATGCTCGAAAGCGCAAGTCTTCTGATATTCGGGCTAAGAAGAGAAAATTTAACGTTGCCGCTAAGACCGGCAAGAAGATACTTAGGAAGGCCCATTTTGATCACGTAAGTCGAATTGGGGCCAAACTGGCTTCATACCCCGCGGGTAGCAAAGCTTTTTGGTCCCTGGCCAAGTCGGTCGAAGTAAACTTCTGCCGCCCCTCACTGCCACCATTGCTGAAACCTGATGGATCACTAGCTCACACTGCTGGAGACAAAGCGAATTTATTTGCTTCTCTTTTTGCAGAAGCCTCGCATCTAGATGCTTCTGGCAAGACACCTTCTTGCCTTCCTCATTGCGGGGTTTTTATGCCTGAAATTCGCATTCACCAGAAGGAGGTTCTCAGAACGCTTCGAGCTCTAGATGTGAACAAGGGTAGTGGTCCTGATGGTATTCTAGCGATTGTGTTGAAAAACTGTGCACCCGAATTGTCTTCCATCTTAACGCGTTTGTACCGCCTCTCTCTTCACTCAGGTAAAGTTCCGAAGAGCTGGAAGCTTGCCAATGTACAATCAGTACCAAAGAAGGGTAGTCGTGCTGATCCGGCCAATTATCGTCCCATCTCGATTACCTCCTTACTCTGTAAGTGTATGGAGCGTGTCATAAACATTATGCTCTTGGCATACCTTGAAGACAATGATCTTATCAGTGACCGACAATACGGATTTTGCCGAAACCGGTCTACTGGGGATCTTTTCGCGTATGCCACTCACGTACTGACCGAAGCCATAGAGATGCATGGTGAGGCGCTTGCCGTCTCCCTTGACATATCGAAGGCATTTGATCGGGTCTGGCACGATGGCATTTTAAACAAGCTTCCCTCATATGGCTTACCTGTTGGCTTATGCAATTGGATAGTTGATTTCTTGAGGGAACGATCTATTTGAGTAGTCTTAGAGGGCTGCTCGTCTGATCAAATAGCTATCAATGCCGGTGTACCTCAGGGATCGCTTCTCTCGGCTACACTGTTTTTACTGCACATTAATGACCTTCTGAAGGTCAGGTCTTTCTGGCGGTACCTTTGGGTATGCTAATGACAGTACTGTAGTTGAGAGATACACTTTCAATGCTCAAGCCAGCTGTGACGCTGTCCAGTTTCAGAGAGAGGCTATGGTAGACCGTTTAAATTTAGCCTTAGAAACCGAGTCCGATTGGGGCGATGCTAACCTGGTTAAGTTTAATGCTACTAAAACGCAAGCGTGTTTGTTTTCTGCTAAAAAGAGTCCTCTACACCGATCTCCGCCTATTTGTAAAGTGTAACAATACCAATAGGCGACCATTTGGAGCTTTTGGGTGTCGAACTCACATCAAACCTGAATTTTGGGTCTTATATTGAATCCAAAGCCAAGGTAGCTGCAAAAAACTTGGTATTTTGTCTAAGGTTAGGCGGTACTTCACACCGGGACAGCTTTGAATCTTTATCAAGCACAGGTCCGATCTTGTATGGAGTACTGCTGCCACCTCTGGGACGGTTCTGCCAAGTATCAGCTCGAGTCTTTGGATTCAATTGAAAGACGTGCTATCAGGCTCATTGGGGATGACACTGGTAAAGAGTAAGCTTCAAAGTCTGGCGCATCGACGTGAGGTAGCAAGCCTGGCGGTATTCTACAGATTGCACTATGGAGAGTGTGCACAAGAACTGCACAACCTGATTCCCCCATCACCTTTCCATCACCGTACGACTAGACGATCAGCAAAGCGCCACCCTTTCATGGTTGAAATACCTCACACAAGAACGAAGCGTTACGCTTCTTCATTTATTATAAGAACTGCAAAGGAGTGGAATGCCCTGCCCTCGTCAGTGTTTCCGGTAAATTATAACCCCGGTGTGTTCAAGTTAAGAGTGAATAGGTATCTACTAGGCAAGCGTGCTACACCTTCGACCACATTATCGCTTTCCATCAGGTGAGATCGTGGTCAAACGATTGCCTAGTCTGTAATAAAAAAAAATAAAAAAAATAAAAAAATGGTTTAGGAATAGCACAACGAGTACTTTTAACCTAAAGAAATGACCACGCGTGGGAAGCCGCGGGCACAGCTAATTATATTATATGTAATTCCAGAACCAAAAGTATCTATGGTACAATAAACCAAAGAACAACGGCGAAATTTTATGTGATAAATCTTGCAACGTCTTGAAATATCATTCTTTCATTGTCCTAAGTATTTGTATAAATGTTTTAGTTATTTTTGTATTTTCATTCTATGTGGTGTACAATAAAGAATTATCTATCTATCTATTATTCAAAATCCTAGTATGTTACACTAGGTAGGTAAATGAATAGGTACAATATCTTTGAACATTATATTTATCACGCATAAGTATTTAATTGCCTACCTAATTAAGCAGATAAAATAATTGAAATCTCTAAGACTTGTTTCAAAAGTCGTTAACAGTAACATTACCTACAACACTTTGAAGCCTAATATAACAATTATTCCTGGCATCCCCAATAAAAAATTTTTAGACTAACAATCTTGGTGCAGAATTACTAGCGATATTTTTGTGTAAAGACGCCGTGAATTTTACTGACATAAAGACATGTATGGGAGTTCGCTATTGTTCTTTCATTCAATCGTCAAATGTTTTTTTATCGTTTGCTCGGCTTCTACTTATTGGATTGAGATACCAAGTACACCAGTATTTAAGTCAGTACAATTCTATACAATAACACTTTATTGACACACAGTTAAAAATAAATTACAAAAATTGAAGTAACATAAGGTATAATGGGCTGTCTTAATGTTTAAGCTATGTATCAATGAAAACCGCATCGCAATCAGACCAGTAGATTTAACGTGATTCGCGAACAAACAGACAGACAAAATTAAAAAAAAACTTGTTGAGTAGATGCTAATTTTAAGTCCCATAGACTTGTTTTTTTATTTATATTCATTGTACAGACTTTTGTTACTTACTGGTTTATTATAAGTATAGATTTAAAAGAATACGCATCTTTTATCACTGTTATAGAGATGTTAAAGATCGAGGAGAAGAGGTTTTGGATACTGTTTTTTTAAGTAGTATATAAAAGTTATTTTTTAATGAAACACTAATGAAAAATCGAGGTTCCCCACATGTTCCACTAGCATAGGTGATAATAACATGTTACAAAATCAATGAAGAGAAGAACTTACAGATGGAAAGACGGATGTACAGACATACGCACAGACAGACGGTTGGACGGACTGACGGACGGATTGACTGACCCCGGACTTTGTATTCCGAATCCGTGATAGAGTAAGTCAACTTTAATGAGCGCCCTTTTGGGCCCTTATGACATTTGATTATTTGACTGGATGATCTTATAAGGGTTCCTTATAAGATACGGAACCCTAAAATGATTATAGATAAAGATAAAAGATAAAGATAGAGATGATTTATTTGTGAATGCAAGGTAATAAAAAAGAAGATGAGCTACATGTTTTGCCTAAAGAGAAATTGCCAAAAAATTACAATGTATAAAAATTAAAACAAAGCACATAATCAATTATTACAATAAAAGATAAATATAATTTAGCGATGATAATTATCAATATTAAATATAAAATACAAGAAATTAATGTCAATAAATTAAAATTACAGTTGACAATTATCTGGTATACATGAATTACTAGAAGGACATACTATTAAATATATATATTGTATATGATATTTTATATGATTATAGGTAAGTAACGATAACCTAACATTAGAGTTTCCCATTCTAGAGAGTATTATTGCTGTGTTCATAGAGTGCAGTGTTTTGTTAACCCATGCATCTACCTCCAGTGCTAATCCCAAGTGTAAAATCTAAGTGCAGTTCAATCATCAGAGCAGAGCACGATTCGGACGCCAATGGCGTCGCCAAACAGTATAATAGTCTTTGTTTGAGCTTATTGCTATAAAATTATATATCTTAATTTGCTCTTTGTATCTAAAATATTCACAGACCTTTAAATAAGAACTCTTTGTACACTGTACAATATTCAACATAATTATTGAACTTTTCCATCTAAGTAGGTATAGCTAGCGGCACGTAAGTCTAGCGGTGAACGAAACGTGGCGGGGATCTTGGCACAGTCAAAGTGATGATTTAATTTAATTTAGTTGGTTACGGCACTTTTTTGAGTGAGTGACTGTAAAATCTTTTATTTATTCTGTGCCAAGGAATATAACATAGTACTCGGTACCGATGCATTAGCGCGTTGGTCTCTTGCTTGGAGTGCTAGCCTTCAATATTATAACAAGTCTTATTCTAGCTTAACACTTACTGCTTTTAAACATGTTTTATTCCCTGTTCGGGCATCGACAATTCTAAGAAGATATGAATGTATGTACAACTAAGTATATGCGCCTACTAAATTATTTTATTATTTTCTAGATAGTTTCAAAAGATTCGTCTAATGCCAAGTTGGTAGCTGTATATTTTGTTCTGAATATTATTGAAAGTTGTGTCATAAGACGGGCAGTGTAAAAAATGCTGATGATCTTTTCTTGTAAATACTAAAATTGTGTGACGATTGACTCTAAGAACTCTGAAGACTCTAAATAAGTCTTCAACTCGCAATTGACTGGACCACTAGCTTCCTGACTATTTTGCCATTTTGGATTATTCCATCCTATGCCGATTTAAAGCGATTGATGCAGGTGGGAAGTGTAAAACAATTTAATCGGATATCGATACTCAATTCAAATTGATATCGATACGTTAACTGTTTTCATTTATAGTAATCCGTTTGGTACGAAGATTAATTTGATCATATTTCGGGTCTTTTTTCATATAGGCTTTTTTCAAAATGTACTAATGTGGCTATAGATGCATCCTAAATAATCTATTTAAATATTTAGGATGCATCGATAGCCGGAATGCAAGTCACAGAGCAGATCATATTTTTTGGACGCCATATCGTAGAATCTTGGAATCTTGGAATCTAGGCTGACGTTTAGGAGTGCAGCCTGACGATGAATATATTTAAATATTTAGGATGCGTCGATAGCTGGAATGCAAGTCACAGAGCAGATCATACTTTTTGGACGCCATACTGTAGAATCTTGGAATCTTGGAATCTTGACTGACGTTTGGGAGTGCAGCCTGACGATGAATATGTTTAAATATTTAGGATGCGTCGATAGCCGGAATGCAAGTCACAGAGCAGATCATATTTTTTGGACGCCATATCGTAGAATCTTGGAATCTTGGAATCTAGGCTGACGTTTAGGAGTGCAGCCTGACGATGAATATATTTAAATATTTAGGATGCGTCGATAGCTGGAATGCAAGTCACAGAGCAGATCATACTTTTTGGACGCCATACTGTAGAATCTTGGAATCTTGGAATCTTGACTGACGTTTGGGAGTGCAGCCTGACGATGAATATGTTTAAATATTTAGGATGCGTCGATAGCCGGTATGCAAGTCACAGAGCAGATCATATTTTTTGGACGCCATACCGTAGAATCTTGGAATCTTGGCTGACGTTCGGGAGTGCAGCCTGACGATGAATATGTTTAAATCAACGTTTAAACATTATAGAAGTGCAATATGTAATACTGATTATCTAGACTTGGTATCTTCATTTCGGTAAACTTCACTAATATTATAATCAGAAAAGATTTTACACTAGTTTACACTAATATTATAAAGAGGATAGATTTGTTTGTTTGTTTTTTGTTTGTTTGTTTGTAATGGATAAACTCAAAAAATACAGACCCGATTTTAAAAAATCTTTCACATAAAAAAGCTAAATTACTGCACTGCAGGATTATATTTATTAAAAAATAAGAGTTCCCTTCGAAAATTACAATAATGAAACCAGAAGTATTAAATTTTGCAAAAAATCTCGATTACTTAGTATCACAAACCAAAGAGTATATAAATACTTCGTAAGATCACAAACTAAGCAGGAGATACGGGTCTTTGTATATGGAACGTTGCCATGGAAACGAAATCACAGAACATGTAATAATCATTGACGTAGGAATTATATAAGCTTATACACGAAATATTAAACGTAATTCAACCGCCTTGCGTTAAACAGAATAATACTATAGACGAAATGGTACGTGAGTATAAAACCTGTAAACATAAACATTTTGTGTAAGAAATTGCTGTTGTTCTATTTGTCCAAATAAAGTACCTACTAATTTTATCTCTCTAAATATCTACACGTGCGATCAATTAGGGTTCCGTTTGATTCCTTTGAAACCTAAAAACTGTAGGTATATAGTGAAACAAGAACCTCGAAAACCACCGAGTTTGGAGCATTCAACAAACTCGGGGTCGAGAGCGCCGAGTGAAAAAGCCTGAAAACGAGAATATTAAAACAGGCTACTTGAATTTCAATTTAAAACTGGACTTTAAACTTAAATAACCGCAAAATGGCCGTAGTTCCTAGCTGTAGTGGGGAGTAGGAAGCCAGTTATTGTCCCAGTTAGCCTCAAACTGCGTCAAAGGGCCACTAATTGCTAATTAACGGAGTGTGGTGAGTTATATTACCACTGTAACCATGTCAATGATGTTACTCTGATAGCTACCGACTGAATGTCTAGGTACGAGTGTGACACACTCTGCTTATCAAATCAGACGTTTTAGTTCGCCGCATATCTTTCTTTCTAAATACTTATAATACAGAAGTAGCTAACAAAAAGTCTTAACAAAGAAGATAATTAAAAAAATATGGTCTAAGGTACTTTTAAAATAAGCTACTTAACAAGTTTTTTTTTAAATCGCTTCCGATGTTTGTTTGCCCATCAGGTAAAAAAGCGTTTTCAAAATAAAGTGTACCCCCCGCTTTTCTTCTGTGTTTGTGGTTAAATAACAAGTAAATTACATATGTGTCTAATTATTTTAATGATTGAAAGGCATTAAACACACTTTAAACTAGTTAAACTCAAACAATAATTTAATAACACCTTTCGTATGTTTAAATAATGACAATGTATAACACCAAGGCGTCAGTTTTTGGCGTGTCCCCCGCTCAAATTCCTCGACGTTGAAAGCGATTCTGAAAACTTTTTGTACTAGGGTAGCATGACTTTTGGTATTCCTTTGAAATACTCTGAGTCGCCTATCATCGCCGGTAGTTTAAAATTTAAGTTTTAGGCAATATAAATACAATTAGATTTCTAAAAATAACGCTAAAAGTGGACATGTCGCCTTTTTCACGGCTAAAACTGCCATTTGAAAATGTACGCAGATTATTTTATTATTTGAAACGGCATCACCAGCCTTTAAATTCACCAACCGCCTTTTTAAAAAAGCTAGTTGTCTATTACTTTCAAGACAAACTGTGTTTTGTGGACTTCACTACGTTTTTTCTACGTTTCACGGGTTTGGGACACTTTTTTTTTACTGATTCAGGTTAGTTAACTTAGGTATTTAAATCTGTTGTTTGAAGATGAACAATTTCCTAATGTAACGTTATTTACATTTGACAACAAACATCGGTAAATGATTTCGTCAGAATATAATAGAGTTTTTTCTGGTCTTGTGTGGTTTCCAGGGTCTGATGATGGAGTCACAGGAACTCAACAACAAAATTATGGAACCCTTTCGAGTTTGGGCTGATTGGGTTTGTCTTGGTGAGTTCTCTGGTTTTATGTGTTATCCAGGGTCTGATGATGTAGCCAGAAGGTAGTCACAGGAACTCAACAAAAAAATGATGGAACCCCTTCAAGTTTGGGCTCATTTTGTAAGCCTTGATGAATTCTCTGGTGTTATGTGGTATCCAGGGTCTGATGATGGAGCCGGAAGGTTGTTTCTCAAATCAGGCAGAATATATATATCTCCGTAATTACAAAAACAGCTTGAAAGTTTCTCAAATCAGGCAGAAGCTACTCTCCGGACTTACAAAATCTCAAAACAGACAAAAGGTACATTTCTCCGTCATTACAATTTCATAACGTGTTATCATCAACTCTGAATATTACACCGTTGATTATGAAAAGTCTCTAAACCTCTGAACCACGTCTTTCTCCCGAACTTTATCTTAATTGGCCAATAAAACTCCCCTTTCTAATTAGGGGTCGTTCATTTTAAAAGGTGAAAAGGTTATAAAAAATAGTTTAAACCATAACCAGAGGCTCCCTGACAGCAGATAATTTTCTAATTAAAACTTCCAAGCAACTCTTTCAAAGGAAAAAAAAATACTAAGTAAGAAGTCATTTCAAGTTGTATTAAATTAGTTTAACCGCTCGTTTTAGGGAAGCTTTTGTACTTTAGAAAAATATGAAGAAGATGGTTATGAAGCAACTGATCAAATAGAAAATGTTCATTTCACTAATTTATTGTCTGTTGTTCTGTAGCAAACCGAGGATAAAATAGAAATAATATCTTACTGGTTGAGAAATAGATTCCGATTGTGGTAGGCGAGTTCTCGAGTGGAGACCACGTTTAAGCAATTGTAGTGTAGAACGCCCTGTGGCCACAACCTGCGAAAAGCTAAACTGAATTCAGAGAGTTGACTAAACTCAGTGAAATCAATTATAAGAGGTATACATCTAGTAGTGGATAAGTATAAAATAGATGAAGTCAGTTAAGAGTGATTCTTAATTTGCGAGTGGATTACAAATAAGTATATTTAAATTTTATCTGACCAGGGCCATTATTCTTTATGAACAGTCACATGCGTAACGCGTCTCGCTGTGGAATCGTTCGGGAAAGTATGGCAATTCACGAACATGCACAAACAATTCCACGCAGATATCTTAACGCGGCGCGTTACGTGGCCGAGTGGCAATAGAGAATAAGGTCCCAGTATTCCACCACCCTTATTGCGGAATCACTAGCCTTGTATAGGTCCTAATGGGAACAGGTACCGGCACTTGAGGGGCATTCAGTTAGGTTAACCATAGCGCCGCAATCGCACAGGTTTTCATGCTCGCCAGCGTAACCCCACTTACACAAGCTGTCTCTGATTCTGCCAACCTGAGTGCGTATCCTATTTAGAGACTCCCATTTCGGCCAAGGTAGCTTGTGGACAGGTAGAAGCTCTTTTTCAGATGGAACAAAGGTATGAAGAAAGTATATACATCTCGCACTAGGTTGACTCTTGCTTTTGGTGCTTCACCGGTAACGGAGCTAATGCTGGAGAGGAAACTATTCCTGCTTTTAACCGTTTCGGTGCAGAACTACAACCACATGAGGGTGATGTATATTAATGTGATGAATCTTGTCTGGTACTGAATACATTTGCTTATACAAAGTATTTTTTACCTGTTCACGCAAATAAAAATACACTCAATAATATAATTAATTTAGTGTTTATTTAAACTTTTGCTCAACCTCCGCATATTTAAACAAAGCTAAGTAAATATTTTAAAAGGCAACTTTGCACAACAACTGAAAATTGTTTCTGAACATCCCTTCTCCCTTATTCATTCTTTAAAGTGAAACAGTAAGGTATAAAGTTGTATGAAGTTTATTAATGTTACCGGTAAAGTGAGTTTCGTTGGTACTTGCGTTTTTGTCTAGGGTAGTGTCCACGGATCCGCATGTGGAGCTGAGCTGTCGACTCCTTCTCACGAATAGAGAATAGAGAGTAGCCCTTGAATTTCGCAGAATATAATTATATCCTTTAGATCAGGTACACCTAAAAAAAGGGAACAGAAAATCTAATCCGTTTATCTAAATCTAAACATTCTAAACAACGTCTGACATATTCAGTTTGACGTTCCTTGTAATGCCGCACGAGTTATCAACATGCGACGCGGTGGTGATCAACATCCAGATAGAAACTAGTTCTGACAGCGTCACGTCTCGTGGGAAATTTATGGATACTGGTGTACTTACCTATGCAGAGTTTATATGTATTTATGAATACTGGTGTACTTACCTATGCAGAGTTTATATGTATTTTATCTACTACTAGTTTTCCTGCCCGTGACTTCGTACGCGCGGACTAATGTTTATCGCGAAAGAAAGCATCCAATTTTCTTCTAGGATATTAAAAACCAATGCAAAAGTTGGTATAGCACTTATAGCATCAATGTTTTGACAGACTTGTTATTTCGTTTCCATGGCAACCACAGACTATTCTGTAATGACAACCGTTCCTTGCAGTGAGTAATCAACATTTTCCAGTTTTCCCGTGAAAACTTTAAAAAAACCGGGATAAGAAGTATTCTATATTTTATTCCAGGGTATGGCTTTCTCCAATTTAATTTTCATCTAAATCCGTCCAGCCGTTATCGCGTGAAAGCTCCCCAAACAAACAAACAAACAAACAAACAGACAACGTTTCACTTTTATGTATTGGTATGGATGTGACATAGCAAGCACGCAGCTCTTCTAGTGGTAAGCGTAGTGCTTGGTTATAGCAACTGAAATGCTGTCCAGATCTTTGAACTTCTAAGTATTGTGCTGTGTTTTTAACCCTGAGAACACGATTAAAAAACACTGTTACCACACCGACAAACAAACGAGTGAAACAACAAATAGCGGCTGCATGTATGTGCTTGAATAGATAATTTTTGGTTGTTACAAACTTTCATCACGAAAGTCTGCATAGTTTTTGACTTTTCGTGAGAATTTGGCTGCATTAACATGATTAACAAGGACTTATACGGACGACGTCTTGCTGCGCTGTGGCAGTCGCGAAACATGGTGTATTATGTGTCCGTGAGGATTGTTAGAAAGAGCCGGTCGGCATAAAAAAAATAAAATAAAAAAAAACTTGATGTTGTGTTCTGGATGGATGTTGTGCTGAAATTTTGCAATCAATATTTCACCAGGAAAAAATCACGACTATCATGCCAAAAAAACGAACTTTAATAAAATAATGCCTATGTAACTCGGGATGATGTAGGGATTCTAACGATATCCCATACATCCAAATCTGTTCAGGCATTTAAAGGTAATGGTGGAGTTAAGAAACTCACTTACAAACGTAGGTACATTAATTCATACGTACATACATGAACCTTATTTTTTTTTTTTTTTTTTTTTTTTTTTTTTTTAGAAAGGATATGTGCTGTTGGTCTATAACTGACCTCTACAGCGTCACCGGACGGTGGGGCGGGCGCAAAAGCGCTCCGCCGCAATGCGTGACGCAGAAGGCGCACGCCAAGGTTAAGTTTTTGGCCACTTGCTCAAGGGCACCCAGGGGGTACGAACCTCGGCTTGGACAGTTGCCATTGATTACTTGGGGAGTATCGAACTAAACACCCCTCGATCTCTACTGTTAGGTAGTGATCGAGAGGGCCCTCATGAAATGGCTGGAGCCCTTTAAATGAATTGCATAACTGACCACCGATTCGGAATACACCTTCGAGAAGAATCGGCAAGAAACTCGAAGGCGAATAAAGTCGAAATTAATTACGGGACCTTCGACCTCGCATCCGGCGAGGTCGGTGTCTGTGTCTAATTGTGTTGAAAGATGGTGAAGATGACGGAGTGGGCGAATCAATCGCTGCCTGCACTGCGGCAGCGATTTCATCGTCCGGATCGCTCAAGATGTCTCTAGGGCGTCTACGAAGGGGCCGTGCGTCTGTTGTCGCGTCTGTCGTGTAGTCAGAGGCCTGAACTACTAGAGGGTTGGGGTGATGAAGTGCCGCGTCAAAGTAGCGGCGAGAGGCATTTTTCATATATTGAACAATCGAGGGAAGCTCGAGATCACTGTGCAGGTCGATGTTCCTCTGATACCAGGGGGCATCTAATGCACCGCGAACGAATTTATTTTGTAAAATCTGAAGTTTCTCTAGGGAGATGCGGGAGGCGTGAGCAAATGCTACGGACGAGTATGTCATTGTCGGTCGGACGCAGGTTTTGTAGAGTGTCAACTTATTTCTAAGAGACATTTTACTGCGCCTGCCTAGGAGTAACGCGAGGCGGTATAGGTAGAATGCCGCCCTTTTGTGGACGGCGTGGATGTGATCATTGAAGTTGAGTCGATAGTCAAGGGTGACTCCTAAGTATTTAACTGACTTTTCCCACGGTATGGGTCGGTCATTGATCCTGACTTGTTTAATTGGGAAATAGCGTTTAACCCCGTGAGTGAAACGCATCGCTACGCTCTTCTCGGGATTAATCGTTATTCGCCACTTACGAAACCATTCATCGAGCGCTCGGAGCGTTCGTTGGATGGCTCTTTGTAGAATAGCTGGGTTCCATCCGGTGGTATAAATCGCGGTGTCGTCCGCAAAGAGAGCGATCTCTACTTTGGGGATGCGGGGGAAATCGCTTGTGTAAAGCGTGAACAAAAGTGGAGACAGCACGGAGCCCTGAGGGACTCCGGCTCTGATGGGGTGGGGGGATGATCGGTTGCCCTCGACACGATAGCGGAAGCTCCGGCTGGTGAGGTAGTCTTGTACTATGAGCACAAGACGATCTGGCAACCCGAGCTGATACAGCTTGTATATCAGCCCGGCGTGCCAGACCTTGTCAAAAGCCTTCGCCACGTCTAGGAAGACGGCCATCGTGGTTTGGGGTTTTGGTTTCCTATTGAAACCCTTTAGGATGTGTTCCGTGATGCGGTGCACTTGCTGAGGGCAAGAGTGTCTCGCTCTAAAGCCGAACTGCTCATCCGGTATGAGCTTTTTGATTTTCGCGATGGATCGGAGTCGATTCAGAAGGATTCGCTCGTAGATCTTCCCCAGAGAGCTGAGGAGACTGATAGGACGGTAGCTGGAAGGCTCGGATGCCTTTTTGCCTGGTTTGTGAATGCCGATGACGTCGGCACTCTTCCAAGCGTCGGGGAAGGAACAATTGCTCAAGGCTGCATTGAAGATGCTGACTAAGAGATAAACTAACGGGACAGAAAAGTGCTTGAGGACCCTGTTACTGACGCCGTCAGCACCGGGGGCCTTTCGCACTTTGAGGCCCTTGATGATCGACTCAACCTCTGCGGCTTTAACGGGCTCGAGGGGGGGGTCGGTCGGAGGTAGAGAATTCCTACGTTCTATTTCGCGGTCCACCGCGGCGATGTGGACGGGATCAACGTGGTCGTAAGCGGGGGTGCACTGGGCTGCGAGGCTCTCCGCCAAGCATTCGGCCTTCTCCTCGTCTTCGAATGCTGGCGGGAGATCGATTCTATTGAGAGGGGGCATTACGGTGATGGTGTCGGATTTAAGCTTTCGCGCCAACCCCCAGTAGGCCTGGTGGGTCGGTGTGATTTCGGATAATAGGTCTTCCCAACGCTGTGCGCGCAGCTCGCTAATGCGCGTCCTGACCAAACGGTGGTAGTAGCTCAAGGTGGCTTTGCGTTCAGCGTTGGGGAATGCATCGTGGGCTCTAATGGCTGCGTTTCGTGTCGTCATCAGCCTCTTCACGTCCTCAGGTAGGACCCAGTGGCGGATATCCTCCGCTGGGACCCCCCTGGAGCACTCACCGATAACGGTGTTGAGGTGGCTGGTGAGGGCATCGATCGAGCAAGCAACGTCATCGGGGGTGATTATGTCGTCGGGGATACGGTCGAGGTCGGGTGAACTGATAGCTTTTAGGGCTTCCCCCAAACGCTTCCAGTCCACTATCGTCTTTGTCGGTGGATGGGAGGATGGGTCTGTCGGGTCGGGTCCTAGGCGCATAACGACGGGACGGTGGTCGGATTCTAGTTCTTGGAAAACTTCGATTGAGCGGAAACTAAGATTTATATTCTTTAGGAGAGGTATGTCCAGTATGTCGGGTAAATGGTCGGGATTTTTGGGGTAATGTGTCCACTCCGAGGGTGGGATTATATCAAAGACGAGAGATTCGCTAAAGTCGAATAGTCTAGTGCCGTTTGTGTTGAGTCTTCGGCATCCCCAGATAGGGTTTTTGCTATTGAAGTCGCCAGCCAGAATGACTGCGCTTCCCATGGAGAGGAGTGCCTCTAGATCACTCTTTAGTAAGCTTTTACTGGGGGAGAGGTAGCAGGAGGCTATAACGATTGATTGATGACCGGTCATCGCAAGTTGGCAGCAGGAGGCTTCTAAGTTGGTCAGAGTAGGGGTGTCAATCGGGATACAGTGGAGTGAGTTTTTGTAATAAATTAGAGTACCGCCAAATTTGGTGACTCTATCGTTTCGATGGACGCGGTAATTGGCAATCCCGGGATCGCTGTTACAGGGTTTGAGAAAGGTCTCTTGTATTAACATGATGTCGACCTGATGGGTCTTACAGAACTCGTGCACTGGGGCACGCTGTTCTCTTAGGTCGTCAGCGTTAAAGAACGCTAACACTACGGAGCGGGGTTTAAAACGTTTTGGTGTATTATTCATTTTGGTTCGTTAATTGAGGTTACGGAGGGCAGTAAGGAGCGTACGGTGCTCATATAAAAAGTGAACTTTTTCCAAATCGGATTTACACGAACGAAGTTTGGCAGCGAGTACGTCCACTTCGTTCAAGTCGACCGCATTTACGTAGCCGAGTACATAAGACAGGTTGTCTTGACCTGCCTTAGGAGGGGGAGGAGTGGGCAAGGGCCCGAGGGGGGTTGGGACTTTCGCGCGGGCTTGAGGAGGCCGGTACGGACCGGCGGGCGCGGGTTGCGGATTTGGGGTGGGCTTGGTCATGGCCGGAGCCCAGGCGTTGACCTGCGGCTGAGGTGCCGGCATAAAGAGCGGGGCCTGCATGAGAGGCATGGGGGGGGCTAAGGACACCTTAGGGGTGTACCTCTGCAGACGTGCTGACATTGGAGGCTGACTGAAGGTCGCTCGCCGTCCGGGCCCTTTAACGCTCCTTGGAGCCCTTGGACAGCCGCGATAGTTCGCGGTGTGTCCTTCGGACTTGCAAAGAACGCAACTGGGTGGGTCGGGAGTATCGCGGGGGCGGGTGCAATCGGAAGTGACATGAACCTTAAAACATAACACTCCTTTTAAGGGCAGCCGTGTAAAAAAGGCCTATTGTGTGCGTTACACTTAATTTATGGGGTTCACGCCTTTGGAGCTGGTACTTATTCTTCCCTTTTTTTTATCAATTTTTTTTTTGTTTATTTTTGTTTTTTTTTTGTTGTTTTTGTTGTTTGATACAATTAAAGATCTACAGCAACAACAATAAGGTAAGTCTTTTTACCCACATAATAATAGTCTAATGCACCTTTTGCCGAGTACACATTCCTGTACTTGCTGTATATTTACATATCTTGTTCTGGTTATGGACCGCCTCCAACGTATCTATCTATACTTATAGTAAAGCAATAGAAACGAATAAGTCTGTACAAAGAAGATAATTAAAATAGAAATGGTCTAGGGTACATAAAATAAGCTACTGAACAAGAATATCACATTTTAAAAGGTCGTTTCTGTCTGTTTGTCTGTCTGTATGTTTGTTCGCGAATCACGTAAAAACTACTTGACCGACTGCGATGCGGTTTTCATTGTTGGGTAGATTAGGGTATGACTTAAAAACTGGGGTAATTGGTATCTCAATCCGATGAGAAGAAGCCGAGCAATTGATAACTTTGACGGCAGAAGGCATTTTGATCAAATGTTAGTATATTGGTTGTTTAGGTCCTGGAATATCACAAATAGTACTTTTATCCTACAGAAAAGAACACGCGAGCGAAGCCGCGGGCATCAGCTAGTAATATATAAGTTTTGTGAGATAGGAGAACTGTGAATATTCTAGCAGAAATTTGTCGAGTCCGAGCTATCTTAACATGGGAGCAGTCGGTAAATCGGACAGTCTGCAGAATAGCACCCGAGTTATATTGTCGATCGTTTCGACAAGTTTGTCGTAGGAACCAAAGTAATCTAGTGTCTATGTGTGTCTGGATCCTAGTGGTATGCTGCCAATAAAGCTGTTGCTGTCAAATATTTGGTTGTGAACCTCCTTCTTCTGTATGTACGTGTTATGGGAAAATTTCGACCTCTAGTGATAGATTTTGTTAGACGGTCTAAGGGCCTCTGTGCAGACTTAGCAACTGATATTAATTGTTAGCAATTCGGATCGAACAGAATCATATAACTACCCGCAAGAAGTTTCAAAAACACACCGCCAAACAACGAGTGAAGCACATCAAATGACAGCTGCGTATGTGTCCGTGAGTGAATAATTTGGGGTGTTTATTTAATCACAAAAGACTGCATAGTTTTTGATTTTCCGCGAGTACTTGACAGAATTTACACAATCAACAAGGTCAAGATCTTGCTGCGATGTGATGTCCGATCAGCATAACATGGTGTAAGTGTTTGCGTGAGGCTTGCGTACGAGCAGATCGCCATATTTTGGGTGCTTCACTTTCAATTTGGCGGTGTGGACTCCGTCTTTTCTTAAACATTCTTGTCTACCCGTTTACTTGGTTAGGACTTAGTTGGTTATAACTGTTGCTCATGAAATATTTATAGATCCTTGCCAGTCGTGTCAACTGTCATTGTAATATCGAACTGTTACCATCTAAACCATGTGATTAGTATTATGTTTGTTGTTAAATCCCATTAATCCTTTACCAACGAGACGGATGTAATCCAATTTATGTAATTGGCTAAGGCGGCGCAGTTTGGAAACATAATCACAATTCGCTTTGGAATACATTTAGCAAGAATAGCTGTGATAACGAATAGTGAGGTTTTCGTTTGGTCCATGTTAAAAGATATTATGAGACAAGACTCGGCAGTAACAAGGAGATGTGTAAAGTTTTAAACTGATGAAAATCGATTATTCGAGAAAGAAGACAGTTTCAATTCAGGATGTATTATTAATCTACCAACGTTGTCCAATTAACCTCCATACCACACTCCACAGTTGAGTCTTAACTACATATAAATAAAGATATATTATAGTATATCTGTAACTTTTTCTGATCAAGTTTTTTCATCTAAATGTTTAGAGGTACCTAGATAAGTAAACATATAAATAAAGTAGTAAGTACTTTATTTATAGTTTATGGCGTGTATCTGAGTTGTGTGTTTGGAAGGTGATGTGATTGAGGTGGTTATTATCTATAATGGGGTGGGCCGTGGGTACATTTCTATTAAAGTAGCTACTTTATTTATATGTTTACCTATCTAGGTACCTCTAAACATTTAAATGAAGAAACTTGGTCAGAAAAAGTTATAGATATCATATAATACACAAATACTTTTACTAAGCACAAATAAAAAAGAATTGTACCCACGGCCCACCCCATTATAGATAATAACCACCTCAATCACATCACCTTCCAAACACACAACTCAGATACACGCCCTAAACTTATAGCACCCCTCTCTTTTCACGTCGGGGTTTAAAAAAACATACGTAATAAACATTGAAATTTTTAGTTATTATTAATTTCACGAAAAATAACAAACAAAAAGAAGAGATGTAATTTCATTATTTATTCTGTGACGCAATACAACACAACATACGTAATAGAGGCCTTAGCATTAACTTTCAGTAAACAACAAGCACAATTTAAAAAAATATATAACTATAATGAATTATATATGAAATAGTGTATCAACTACAAAAACGTGGAATTTGGACTGGATAATTTGTGTTTTTTTGTAGTTGATACACTAAAATTTCAATGTTTATTACGTATGTTTTTTTAAACCCCGACGTGAAAAGAGAGGGGTGCTATAAGTTTAGGGCGTGTATCTGAGTTGTGTGTTTGGAAGGTGATGTGATTGAGGTGGTTATTATCTATAATGGGGTGGGCCGTGGGTACAATTCTTTTTTATTTGTGCTTAGTAAAAGTATTTGTGTATTATATGATATCTATAACTTTTTCTGACCAAGTTTCTTCATTTAAATGTTTAGAGGTACCTAGATAGGTAAACATATAAATAAAGTAGCTACTTTAATAGAAATGTACCCACGGCCCACCCCATTATAGATAATAACCACCTCAATCACATCACCTTCCAAACACACAACTCAGATACACGCCCTAAACTATAAATAAAGTACTTACTACTTTATTTATATGTTTACTTATCTAGGTACCTCTAAACATTTAGATGAAAAAACTTGATCAGAAAAAGTTACAGATATACTATAATATATCTTTATTTATATGTAGTTAAGACTCAACTGTGGAGTGTGGTATGGAGGTTAATTGGACAACGTTGGTAGATTAATAATACATCCTGAATTGAAACTGTCTTCTTTCTCGAATAATCGATTTTCATCAGTTTAAAACTTTACACATCTCCTTGTTACTGCCGAGTCTTGTCTCATAATATCTTTTAACATGGACCAAACGAAAACCTCACTATTCGTTATCACAGCTATTCTTGCTAAATGTATTCCAAAGCGAATTGTGATTATGTTTCCAAACTGCGCCGCCTTAGCCAATTACATAAATTGGATTACATCCGTCTCGTTGGTAAAGGATTAATGGGATTTAACAACAAACATAATACTAATCACATGGTTTAGATGGTAACAGTTCGATATTACAATGACAGTTGACACGACTGGCAAGGATCTATAAATATTTCATGAGCAACAGTTATAACCAACTAAGTCCTAACCAAGTAAACGGGTAGACAAGAATGTTTAAGAAAAGACGGAGTCCACACCGCCAAATTGAAAGTGAAACACCCAAAATATGGCGATCTGCTCGTACGCAAGCCTCACGCAAACACTTACACCATGTTATGCTGATCGGACATCACATCGCAGCAAGATCTTGACCTTGTTGATTGTGTAAATTCTGTCAAGTACTCGCGGAAAATCAAAAACTATGCAGTCTTTTGTGATTAAATAAACACCCCAAATTATTCACTCACGGACACATACGCAGCTGTCATTTGATGTGCTTCACTCGTTGTTTGGCGGTGTGTTTTTGAAACTTCTTGCGGGTAGTTATATGATTCTGTTCGATCCGAATTGCTAACAATTAATATCAGTTGCTAAGTCTGCACAGAGGCCCTTAGACCGTCTAACAAAATCTATCACTAGAGGTCGAAATTTTCCCATAACACGTACATACAGAAGAAGGAGGTTCACAACCAAATATTTGACAGCAACAGCTTTATTGGCAGCATACCACTAGGATCCAGACACACATAGACACTAGATTACTTTGGTTCCTACGACAAACTTGTCGAAACGATCGACAATATAACTCGGGTGCTATTCTGCAGACTGTCCGATTTACCGACTGCTCCCATGTTAAGATAGCTCGGACTCGACAAATTTCTGCTAGAATATTCACAGTTCTCCTATCTCACAAAACTTATATATTACTAGCTGATGCCCGCGGCTTCGCTCGCGTGTTCTTTTCTGTAGGATAAAAGTACTATATGTGATATTCCAGGACCTAAACAACCAATATACTAACATTTGATCAAAATGCCTTCTGCCGTCAAAGTTATCAATTGCTCGGCTTCTTCTCATCGGATTGAGATACCAATTATCGCGAACAAACATACAGACAGACAAACAGACAGAAACGACCTTTTAAAATATGATATTCTTGTTCAGTAGCTTATTTTATGTACCCTAGACCATTTCTATTTTAATTATCTTCTTTGTACAGACTTATTCGTTTCTATTGCTTTACTATAAGTATAGATAGATACGTTGGAGGCGGTCCATAACCAGAACAAGATATGTAAATATACAGCAAGTACAGGAATGTGTACTCGGCAAAAGGTGCATTAACTATTATTATGTGGGTAAAAAGACTTACCTTATTGTTGTTGCTGTAGATCTTTAATTGTATCAAACAACAAAAACAACAAAAAAAAAACAAAAATAAACAAAAAAAAAATTGATAAAAAAAAGGGAAGAATAAGTACCAGCTCCAAAGGCGTGAACCCCATAAATTAAGTGTAACGCACACAATAGGCCTTTTTTACACGGCTGCCCTTAAAAGGAGTGTTATGTTTTAAGGTTCATGTATGTACGTATGAATTAATGTACCTACGTTTGTAAGTGAGTTTCTTAACTCCACCATTACCTTTAAATGCCTGAACAGATTTGGATGTATGGGATATCGTTAGAATCCCTACATCATCCCGAGTTACATAGGCATTATTTTATTAAAGTTCGTTTTTTTGGCATGATAGTCGTGATTTTTTCCTGGTGAAATATTGATTGCAAAATTTCAGCACAACATCCATCCAGAACACAACATCAAGTTTTTTTTTATTTTATTTTTTTTATGCCGACCGGCTCTTTCTAACAATCCTCACGGACACATAATACACCATGTTTCGCGACTGCCACAGCGCAGCAAGACGTCGTCCGTATAAGTCCTTGTTAATCATGTTAATGCAGCCAAATTCTCACGAAAAGTCAAAAACTATGCAGACTTTCGTGATGAAAGTTTGTAACAACCAAAAATTATCTATTCAAGCACATACATGCAGCCGCTATTTGTTGTTTCACTCGTTTGTTTGTCGGTGTGGTAACAGTGTTTTTTAATCGTGTTCTCAGGGTTAAAAACACAGCACAATACTTAGAAGTTCAAAGATCTGGACAGCATTTCAGTTGCTATAACCAAGCACTACGCTTACCACTAGAAGAGCTGCGTGCTTGCTATGTCACATCCATACCAATACATAAAAGTGAAACGTTGTCTGTTTGTTTGTTTGTTTGTTTGTTTGGGGAGCTTTCACGCGATAACGGCTGGACGGATTTAGATGAAAATTAAATTGGAGAAAGCCATACCCTGGAATAAAATATAGAATACTTCTTATCCCGGTTTTTTTAAAGTTTTCACGGGAAAACTGGAAAATGTTGATTACTCACTGCAAGGAACGGTTGTCATTACAGAATAGTCTGTGGTTGCCATGGAAACGAAATAACAAGTCTGTCAAAACATTGATGCTATAAGTGCTATACCAACTTTTGCATTGGTTTTTAATATCCTAGAAGAAAATTGGATGCTTTCTTTCGCGATAAACATTAGTCCGCGCGTACGAAGTCACGGGCAGGAAAACTAGTAGTAGATAAAATACATATAAACTCTGCATAGGTAAGTACACCAGTATTCATAAATACATATAAACTCTGCATAGGTAAGTACACCAGTATCCATAAATTTCCCACGAGACGTGACGCTGTCAGAACTAGTTTCTATCTGGATGTTGATCACCACCGCGTCGCATGTTGATAACTCGTGCGGCATTACAAGGAACGTCAAACTGAATATGTCAGACGTTGTTTAGAATGTTTAGATTTAGATAAACGGATTAGATTTTCTGTTCCCTTTTTTTAGGTGTACCTGATCTAAAGGATATAATTATATTCTGCGAAATTCAAGGGCTACTCTCTATTCTCTATTCGTGAGAAGGAGTCGACAGCTCAGCTCCACATGCGGATCCGTGGACACTACCCTAGACAAAAACGCAAGTACCAACGAAACTCACTTTACCGGTAACATTAATAAACTTCATACAACTTTATACCTTACTGTTTCACTTTAAAGAATGAATAAGGGAGAAGGGATGTTCAGAAACAATTTTCAGTTGTTGTGCAAAGTTGCCTTTTAAAATATTTACTTAGCTTTGTTTAAATATGCGGAGGTTGAGCAAAAGTTTAAATAAACACTAAATTAATTATATTATTGAGTGTATTTTTATTTGCGTGAACAGGTAAAAAATACTTTGTATAAGCAAATGTATTCAGTACCAGACAAGATTCATCACATTAATATACATCACCCTCATGTGGTTGTAGTTCTGCACCGAAACGGTTAAAAGCAGGAATAGTTTCCTCTCCAGCATTAGCTCCGTTACCGGTGAAGCACCAAAAGCAAGAGTCAACCTAGTGCGAGATGTATATACTTTCTTCATACCTTTGTTCCATCTGAAAAAGAGCTTCTACCTGTCCACAAGCTACCTTGGCCGAAATGGGAGTCTCTAAATAGGATACGCACTCAGGTTGGCAGAATCAGAGACAGCTTGTGTAAGTGGGGTTACGCTGGCGAGCATGAAAACCTGTGCGATTGCGGCGCTATGGTTAATGCCCCTCAAGTGCCGGTACCTGTTCCCATTAGGACCTATACGAGGCTAGTGATTCCGCAATAAGGGTGGTGGAATACTGGGACCTTATTCTCTATTGCCACTCGGCCACGTAACGCGCCGCGTTAAGATATCTGCGTGGAATTGTTTGTGCATGTTCGTGAATTGCCGTACTTTCCCGAACGATTCCTCAGCGAGACGCGTTACGCGTGTGACTGTTCATAAAGAATAATGGCCCTGGTCAGATAAAATTTAAATATACTTATTTGTAATCCACTCGCAAAGTAAGAATCACTCTTAACTGACTTCATCTATTTTATACTTATCCACTACTAGATGTATACCTCTTATAATTGATTTCACTGAGTTTAGTCAACTCTCTGAATTCAGTTTAGCTTTTCGCAGGTTGTGGCCACAGGGCGTTCTACACTACAATTGCTTAAACGTGGTCTCCACTCGCGAACTCGCCTACCACAATCGGAATCTATTTCTCAACCAGTAAGATATTATTTCTATTTTATCCTCGGTTTGCTACAGAACAACAGACAATAAATTAGTGAAATGAACATTTTCTATTTGATCAGTTGCTTCATAACCATCATATTTTTCTAAAGTACAAAAGCTTCCCTAAAACGAGCGGTTAAACTAATTTAATACAACTTGAAATGACTTCTTACTTAATTATTTTTTTTTCTTTTGAAAGAGTTGCTTGGAAGTTTTAATTAGAAAATTATCTGCTGTCAGGGAGCCTCTGGTTATGGTTTAAACTATTTTTTATACCCTTTTCACCTTTTAAAATGAACGACCCCTAATTAGAAAGGGGAGTTTTATTGGCCAATTAAGATAAAGTTCGGGAGAAAGACGTGGTTCAGAGGTTTAGAGACTTTTCATAATCAACGGTGTAATATTCAGAGTTGATGATAACACGTTATGAAATTGTAATGACGGAGAAATGTACCTTTTGTCTGTTTTGAGATTTTGTAAGTCCGGAGAGTACCTTCTGCCTGATTTGAGAAACTTTCAAGCTGTTTTTGTAATTACGGAGATATATATATTCTGCCTGATTTGAGAAACAATCAAGCTGTTTTTGTAATAACGGAGATATATACCTTCTGCCTGATTAAAGAAACTTTCAAGCTTTTTTTGTAAATTCGGAGATATATACCTTCTGCCTGATTTGAGAAACTTTCAAGCTGTTTTTGTAATTATGGAGATATGTACCTTCTGCCTGATTAAAGAAACTTTCAAGTCGTTTTTGGAAATATGGAGATATGTACCTTCTGCCTCATTTGAGAAACTTTCAAGCTGTTTTTGTAATAATGGAGATATGTTCCTTCTGCCTGATTTAAGAAACTTTCAAGCTTTTTTTGTAAATTCGGAGATATATACCTTCTGCCTGATTTGAGAAACTTTCAAGCTGTTTTTGTTATTATGGAGATATGTACCTTCTGCCTAATTAAAGAAACGTTCAAGTCGTTTTTGGAAATACGGAGATATGTACCTTCTGTCTGATTTGAGAAACTTTCAAGCTGTTTTTGTAATAATGGAGATATGTTCCTTCTGCCTGATTTAAGAAACTTTCAAACTGTTTTTGTAAATACGGAGATATATACCTTCTGCCTGATTTGAGAAACTTTCAAGCTGTTTTTGTAATTATGGAGATATGTACCTTCTGCCTAATTTCAGAAACTTTCAAGCTGTTTTTGTAATTATAGAGATATGTACCTTCTGCCTGATGTGAGAAACTTTCAAGCTGTTTTTGTAATTACGGAGATATGCACCGTCTGCCTGATTTGAGAAACTTTCAAACTGTTTTTGTATTTACGGAGATATGTATCTTCTGGCTGATTTGATAAACTTTCAAGCTGTTTTTGTTATTACGGAAATATGTACCTTCTGCCTTATTTGATAAACTTTCAAGCTGTTTTTGTAATTACGGAGATATGTACCTTTTGCCTAATTGAGAAAGTTTCAAGCTGTTTTTGTAATTACGGATATATGTCAGTACATATTATATCCGCCTTCTGTCTGATGTGAGATACTTAAAAAACATAGAAAACTAAAAAATAAGGAGTGCAAAGTGTCTAGAAAACAACTAACAGCATTTTCTTACACAAGAAAAAGAGCAACAATCCATGCAGGACTAGGAACCTCCTTAAAACTTTGATAACTAAATAGCCTCACACAGCTCTTAATAGCTCTAGGGGTGGGAGCGGGTGTGGGTCCATACCCACACCCGCTCGGGGTAGTCGGTGGGTGACCGGGGATTTATAACTTATATTTAGAATTGGCAAGAGTTACAGAAGCCGGACTACGTTGAACTAACTTGGTCGGGCTGTGTTGCGGTTTAATAAGCTTGTTGATTTTATTGTAGCTAATAAAAGGTATTACCGAAGTATTTAGTCTTGCTTTGTGAAGAAATTAAGAAACATGAACGGAGATTAAAATATTGTTTAATTCTAAATAAATACTTAATATTAATTCATTTTGTATTTCTTTGAATCCTCCGGCCACTGCCCCCCTAATAATGCTCTCATGGTTGGGGCTATAGCTTCGAGCTACTATTGCTAATATGTTTAGGTTTAGGCGTTCGTGATGATGCCTGCGGAAAATAGCAGTGGGGCTAATGGTTCGTGTAAATCTGCCGAGACCTATTTTTTACCATCGGAAAGTGCGAGGGTAAGAGACCGAGAGGGGGAAGCCCCATACATTCTGGTAAGATCAAATTCTCATCACACTCAATATATAAGCATGCACTTTGCGAAAATACTATACCAACTTATTTGAAGAGTTTTCGGGCACCATCCACTGTCCCAATGTTTCGAAATCAAATGGCTCAAATATAATTCACTAGCTGAGCCCGCGGCTTTGCCCGTGTAGTTATTTCATTTAAAAGTAGCTCATACGTGTTATTTCAGGACCAAAAGTACCTAACCATTTTTCAATATCCACCACTGGGGGATAGAGCAGCTCATTTGGGGGGGGGGGGATTTTTGACATGGGGGATACAGGAGTACTCAAAATATTATTTTTAATGTAATCTCCCCGACCTGGGAGGGAGACAACAGGAAAATCCTTATGTCTCCCCGAGGGGGGAAATTAGGGGAGACACGAGTCCGGCACCGAAAGTACAATATACTACATTTATTTATAACTTAAAAACTGGTGTACTTAATATCTTAATCGGATGATTAGATGCCGAGAAATCGATAAAAAACTATTTGACGGCTGCACAAATTTTGTAGTACACCAGAAGTACACCTGTTATTAAGCCCTAAACTATCCAACAGCGAATCTGCAGTCCGCATCGCAATCAGTCCAGTAGTTTTTACATGATGCGTGAACAAACATACAGACAAACGATTTAAAAAAAAATGTATTCTTGTTCATTCGCTTATTTAAGTAGGTAGCCTGGTCTTTTTTTTTAATTATCTTCATTGTATAGTCATTTTCGTTCTTATTGCTTTATTATATATATCGATAGATAGATATAGATAGATTGATTACAAGAAGATGTAGCGTCGTGCACTAGAGGCCACCCATCTTCCAATCCAAGGGATAAGGCTTGTACTTAGATAGATAGATAACTCTTTATTGCACTAAAAACTTAAATTATGGCACATCAACAATAACCTTAAAATAGTACAATCGGCGGCCTTATCAATAAGCAGCAATCTCTTCCAGGCAACTTTAGAGTAGAAAGCGAGAACTTTTTTTTATTACGTACTAGGCAATCGTACATGAACATCAACATTAAACATCAAAATTTCGGTATGAACATTAATGAACGATAGTGTGCATTTGCAAGTATATATTTACTGAAACGGATAAATATATATTTTAGAATATAGATACTAAACTTACTTAGGTGATTTAACACGCATCAGACCATTATATTTGAGAACTGCTGCCACATTAGCGCTAATTCTATTAAAGTAGCCACAATCCGACCAAAAACCATAGAACAGTCTGTTTAACACTGGTAATGGTCCACAAGTAATACGTCACGTTTAGCAACCTCCCGTCCACAAGCTTTGACCTGGGGATTGTGATATTTAGCAGTACTTAACATAGCGATGATGGCATAACGGTTTTATAGTGCAATTTAGAATCCAACGATACCGGGTTCAAAACCTAGGCTCCGCACTAATGACTTTTCTGAGTTATGTGCGGTTTTCTATCGCTCCGTGCTTTGGAGTGCACGTTATTGATTAATAGCAGTCGTTAAGCCATGTCAGAGGCCCTTGACAAATTCTGACATCAGATGCCAGCACTACCTTACACGACAAACAAACAAACAAGTATTTAACACGCAGTCAATTTAACCTATCGTTTTACCCAGTGGTGTTGATTAACAGCTTTAACAGAGTACTAAATTTTATGGAAGAGATAAGTATCTAATATTGTTTATAAAAAAAATATCGATCTAGTTAAAGGGGGTAAGATATGGCACGCTTTAATATCACGTAAACTAAAACTGGACCATATATACAAATACAAGCAAACACATCTACACAGCAAGTTTCCCACCGTCGTGCTTCATGTGCATCATCACCAAAGATAGAGCTACGCATTAGAGGTACCTAAGTAGACTGTAGCGCGAAGGAGAGTCTGTTAAACCGTCTTTCACAAACGCCGATTATGAAAAAAGCCAATGAAGGCCAATTATGTGCACTGCATCTAATTTATGTACGGTCCACGCCCAAAGAGCCGGTGACCTAAAGAACAGATTATTTAAGCTAATAATAAAATATATTGTGACAGACAAACGTTCAGACCAATCTCGTCTGTATAGCGAGTGCGGCGACTGGTTTGACCGGTGGGAGGCGCAATGAGATGTCCCACAATCAACAAACAGAAAATTTTAATATAAAAACAAATGTCTAATACGAAACCAGGCTGGACTAGTTCCCACAAGCAGCAATCATTCAGGAGTATGACTTTTGTACCAGCCATCACCCTCTCTACCATTTTAGAGAGAAGCGAGTGACTCAGCACACAGAGCCGCCGCAAGTCAAGACTTTTAGTGAGCATGATCATATAAGTGTAGATTAATTTCCATCAGAAAATTGTACGGAACTTGTAAAGATTCTGTGTTAACAATTATAACGATGTATTGTTGAGTATTCCTCACGAACGTCGTTACTGCAACAGTATCAGACACACTCTGGACTGCCTAGATCTAGGCGGTAGATGCACTCTTTCCCTGCCAGCTCTTGTACAGCTCCAGTTGTGTTATTTGTCCTGCAGGTTTTCTTAACTGTTTTTTATACATTAAATTACTTAAGGGATCTAGTACTTACACGGCTGGCAGATTTAAAACTTTTATAATTAATGTCGCAGAAGGTCCGCATAAGCCGCCTAACGCGACCGCTTTTACGCGGAATCTAATATATATACTTATAATAAAACTGTAACGAGTCCAATTCTGTACATTGAAGATATTTTGAAATATTTTTAATGAGAGTACTCTTTGAGTGATACTGAAGCCCAAACTGTATTTTTTTCTTTTTTGTCTGTTTGTCTGTCTTTCTGTCTGTACCTTGACTGCGCACCACGCCGAAACTACTAAATGAATTCAAATGAAACTTGGTATGATTTGAGTTCATCTTACGACCGAAGGATAGGGGCTGAAAGTTATTTAAAAAACACAAACCACGCACGCGTAACGTGCGGGAATAGTCATTGCGATTAAGGTCCCTGTTAGAGAACGTGGCATCTCATCACTTAAATCTTAGTCACTTAATCACTTTAAGGCCCATTCATCACCACTTTAAATATCTACTTTTACCTTTTCTTTGTTTTCCTTTTCTATTGTATCTAATTAATTATTCTAATTAATTGTATCTTTTATTTTTGTGTGTGTTGAATAAATGTATTTTCTTTCTTCTTTCTTTAATTGTAATAAAAATATTATTATGTGAAATTAATACCATTGAGAGTTATAATTATTTTTATCTAAACGACGACGTATTCTGTCAAACATATTATATACACGAGTACATCAAGCCATCATTGTGTAACGGGGCCTTATTGAATTCTTTAGCGAAACTCCCGCTTTACCTGCCAAATTTTGCTGTCCGTATTAATTTTGAAACTGTAGGATCACTTTTATCCTTTCAGCATAAAATACGAAATGAAAAAACGAGTTTAGTATCCATGACGATAATAGTAGGATTTTTTTGTAGTATAATATCAGATCGATAAAAATACTTTCGTATATAACATGAAGAGCGAGAAGAACCTTCAGCGTTAGGTTAACGTCTTCTTTTGTGTCTATGTTTCAACCTCGACGACCTCCTAGATTGACTTTTTTGATTATAAAATCATTTTTTCAAGATTAGCCTGGCCCTGCAGCTTGGAGTTGCTCGACAGAAATTCGAAGTATTACCACCGCGGGAAAAGAACCCTTGCGCAGTTCATTCCGCATGCCGGTTGTAAAACACTGAGATCAGGATTATAAATGCTGCATATTGTGTATCTCTGAAATATCGCCACCCACTGTGTCCATCAGGGTTTACTTATCAATTCCGATCCTCACTACTCAGACAAAACTCCATACATTAAATTCTCATCCAGATCTACTTTAGTCCAATCCCTGTAATCTAAGCGACCGCCCAAGCCGAGGTTCGTACCCCTAGGTGTCCTTGAGCCGGTCGCCATAATTTAAAGTTTGGCGTCACGCATGTGGCGCAGTGCTTTCTCACCCACCCTCCTAAGTCAGGTGAAGCTGTACAGGTCGGTAGACACCAACAGCACCCTTCCTAAAAAAATACAGTCCTACATTGATTTGCTCGTTTTAAAAAAGGAACCCGTATAGATTGCTGGTGTGTCTGTCTGACTATCTGTATGTCATTCATAACCAATTGCTCCGAATCTCCTGAACCGATGAAGTTAAATGTGTGTGTGTGTGTGTGTGTGTGTGTGTGTGTGTGTGTGTGTAATATTATGAGTTACGATAAATTCATTTACAATATGGGGACAAATTATAAAAAAAAAGGAATGTTTTGGGAGCTATGTCCGTGAAAAATATCAAATGAAAGGGCTTGTTGTAAGGGTCACATATGATATATAATTAAAAAGTTTTAAACTTATTAAAAAAAACTGTACTTTATCTTCGCACTATTATTGAGATCGATGCAGGAGCACTGCTTAAGGTTATATAATATATATATATATATATATATATATATATATATATATATATATGTATATAATTATATGATAGATGCCTATCTCCTGTATATATTTTGTCACGTATGACCCAAAAACTGCATACCCCCGATATCACGGAGTATTTTTTTTAATGATTTTTATTTATTTCATACTTTTGACAAGTTTTTAGTTTTGCCAATAAATTATATTATTTTTAAATGCCATGTGCTTACCAGGGCCTTCCATTTGATAACCATATTATATAATTAGAAGGAAAAAATACGCATTGACATAGGAAATGTCTATGTTTTTTTTTCATTTACTATAGAATTAAAATAAAAAATACTAAAAAAACACGCTTTATATAGAAAACTAAAAAATAGAAAATAAATTTTAATAGTGTAAATAAGAAAAAAGGTTTTATTTTATTTCTACTTATTTTTTCGATTTATTGCAAAATTTGCATGAAATCTGACCGTTTAAAGTGGGTCAAAATAGCGTCCAAAGGAGTCGGTTACAAACATACAAACATACAAGTGAAGCTAATATAAAGCGTATAAAAAAAAATTAAGCTATGTTACTCGGGATGACGTGAGGATTCTAAAACTCACATACATACAAACATACATCAATCCTAAAAACATTACTCTTTTTTGGGGCAGTCGTGTAAAAACAACTGAATCAATTTCTATATCCATTTTGTAATAGATGTGCGCTCGGCTTTGCTTCATGTTCATTTCACTGTAATCTATCTGTTATTCCAGAGCCAAATATTTAGCCATCAAAAAGGTTTTATCGTTTGCTCGGCTTTCATCTGAGATACAAAGTATTCATACCTACACCAAATTTGAAGTCAAAACCTAATGTATCCATCAGAAAAACTGCACTTCCATCAGTCCAATAGTTTTTAACTGATGCGCGAACAGACAAACTGACAAAGAGGATTTAAATAATGTTTATTCTTGTTTATTAGCCTATTTATAGGAACCTTAACCATTTTTTAATAACTTTCATTGTGGATACTTTTGTTACATACAACTTTATTAAAACTAGGTTTACGGTCACCATGGAAGTGCATCAACTATTTAAAATTAAAATAACTAGCTGAGCTAGTAAAACACGCCTGCCCTACCAAAAAAGAGCTTTTGCCAATAAATTATATATACTGTTGGAATGTGCTTATCAAAACCTTTAATTTGGTACCCATATTGTAAACTAACGATACCCCATACGTCTAAATCTGTTCAGGCATTTAAAAGTTATGGTGGAATAAAGAAAGTCACCTGAAGTGGCCTCTGATGTCAGAGTTTGTCAAGCCACCCGAGGGCCTTTGACATGGTTTAACGACTGCTATTAATCAATAACAGCCGGGACCGACAGCTTAACGTACCCTCCGAAGCACGCAGAGATGGAAAACCGCACATAACTTAGAAACGTCATTGGTGCGGAGCCTAGGTTTTGAACCCGGTATCGTTGGATTCTAAGTTGCACTATAGAACCGTTAGGCCACCATCGCTCAACATACATATTAGAAACAATACACTCCTTTTTTTTGGCTGTTGTGTAATTACACCTAAATCTGTTCAGAAATCCTAAAGATATGTCTGAACAACAAAATCCTAGAGATATGTCTGAACAACAAAAACAATCAAAATAGAGAACGGCCTCCTTTTTGAAATCGATGAAAGAATATAAAGTTCCGTTTCGTCAACTGCGCATAATCGACCTTACCCAACTATATTTCATATTTTGACCTAACCTAAATCCCATACTACCTTTTACCAAAGCATCAATGGCACAGTAATAAGATACCATACCTGCGGAAGTTTCAGAATAACGTTATGGAAAATCGGAGGAAAACCCGACACCGGATATTACTTACCTTTACCGACGAGACGACAAGTTTCCTCCCAGCATGCACGCACGTGTCTGTCCGCGCTATAAACCGACACAACTGTAGAACTAAAACATAATAACAAAGTTATCTATGTCATCAAAGTTTAGTGCTATTGAAGAGCGATATTTTTCGCCAACTATGGTTCCATTTGACAACAAGCAATTTCAGTAAGTTGAAGCTATTATATCTTGTAAATACTATCAGTATACAGGTTGTAGTTTTCCATCCCCGCCATATTCGCAGAGTCGATTGTAATAGGTATACCTTAATCAACTAAGGGCCGGTCTTTCAATTGCAGTATAAATGAATGGATAACTAACCAAAGAATAAATTTAACTGATCCTTTATCTGCTTGTTGTTTTTATTTGGGTCTTTCATTTCGAAATTAATGGACAGTTAGCTAACAAAGGTTTATTTCTTTAGAGTGGCAACAATTTATTTGCGTCTAGCGTCTCTATGTTTGTAATGATTCAGGGAATTTTTATAACGTTTTTTGTTCGGCATTATATTGTTGGCATCCTTGTCGCACTCGAAATGTATAGATATAGCCGTCCTGTAGTCAAACGAGCGAGGCGGCCCCGGAACATCTGTCTAATATAAACAGATTCACGCCAAGGTCGCTTCGGTTGTGTTGTGTTGTGTACTTTGTTTTTAATTTTAATTTGAGCATAAAACGAAGTATTTTCCAAAAATGAGTGAGAATAAAACTAGAAGAGAAAGGGCGGTAAATTTCACGAACGAAGAAGTGCGGATTTTAATGGGTTTAATATGTGCTAACAAACACATATTAGAAAACAAAAAAACAGACGCAATAACCAATAGAGGTAAAGAAACAGCTTGGAACAAAATAACAGAGTCATTTAACGCGTCCAGTGGCTCAACAACACGCACGTCCAAAAACTTAAAGCTTAAATATGAATCAGTAAAAAAAGATGCTAAAAAGAAGTCTGCTTCAAACAGACAAGAACTTTATCGAACGGGCGGAGGGGATTCTTCGCAAACACCCTACACAGATGCTGAGAAGTCTGTTCTGGCCATTTGTTCAAATATTGGAGGACTTGAACCAAGAAACGATAGTGACACATTACCAGGTTCGTACCAGGACTTACCTATATGGCTGTGTTCGTGACTGAATACTGCCATGGACATAAAACATATTTTTTCGACTTTTCATTGTTTTTTCTGCCCTACTACAATATTTTTTCTTTCTACAGGATCAACAAATACTCATGCAGAACCTAAACTCGCAGAAAATACGGAGTTTAATATGCACATCTCTGAAGCAGAAAATTTATTTATCCCTGTGGAAGTTGTAGACATTTCTACTGATGGTATGTCTCGAGAAGATACAATACATACATTTAAAAACTAAAACCCGACTAAGGTCGGTAAAAACTTGCCTATGACACTCTTGCAATGAAGACAAATTGATTGATACCTTGCTTGTCAAAATCTGACCAAGTTTTTAGTTTAAACAGATAACCCTTCCTTTGCTTTGCCATAGTCTGGTAAAATAAATAGCCTATGACATAATATCTGAAGATGAATCCATTGACTACTCGCTTGACAAAATCGGACCAATATTGGTGACTCTTATGGTGAAACATCCACATACCCACATACATGTACTATACTGTACATACATACATATATATATACATACATATATATACTATATATATATACATAGACTGTTCTTCACCGTTGTGGGGTAATAAATAATATTCAATTGTGAGACGTGCTATCAGGCTCATTGGGGATGACATTCTGGTAAAGAGTAGGCTTCAAAGTCTGGCGCATCGACGTGAGGTAGCAAGCCTGGCGGTATTCTACAGATTGCACTATGGAGAGTGTGCACAAGAACTGCACAACCTGATACCCCCATCACCGTACGACTAGACAATCAGCAAAGCGCCACCCTTTCATGGTTGAAATACCTCTCACAAGAATGAAGCATTAAGCTTCTTCATTTATTATAAGAACTGCAAAGGATTGGAATGCCCTGCCCTCGTCAGTGTTTCCAGTAAATTATAACCCCGGTGTGTTCAAGTCAAGAGTAGGTATCTACTAGGCAAGCTTGCTACACCTTCGACAACATCATCGCTTTCCGTCAGGTGAGATCGTGGTCAAACGATTGCTTAGTCCGTAACGGAAAAAAAAACCTTGTAATTATAAACATTCTCATGTTTTTTTTTTAATTTCATAGGTAATTATTTTGTTATTATTCTACACATTTTATAGTAACACCTCATTAAAAAACTATCAATACTGGCCCTCTTAAATATTACACAATGTAAGTATTACAAATCAAAATTTTATTTTCAGAAGTTATTCCTGGACTGCAAAAAAAGTCTGCACAAGATATTGCAGAAGCAGAAGAAAGCAAAGTTATTGGTATTTTTCTCATGTTAAATGTTGTTGTCTCATGTTAAATGTTGAACTCATTTTGAAGTAGATCTGAATCTATCTAGGGTTATGAGCAATACCTATCCTAGTTAAATTTAAGCATGTTTCAATAGTCTTGATAGTGTGTTGATGGAAACACATTTGGTATTCTGCTAGTCATTTAAGACCAGTGGCTTTCCAATGACTTTCCATCGAACTGCCATTCTGCTGCTATTGAACTATTTGGTATTCTGTACTTATTATTAAATAAACGCAGAATACCTAAAAAGTGAAAGAAATTTAGTTAGGCCCTCCATACAAAAACTACAGGTTTTACAAATCATATCTAGTACCTTAAACTTGCCTACTATTTATTACTTATTTATTTTTAGACTGGAGAAATTGGAATCCGAAGACTCTGAAATCGAGAAAAAGCAAAGTTCTAAATGTTCTAAAAGAAAACCTGCATACCAAATTTAGTTCAATTGCATCAACTCGTATTGAACTAGTAAATTTACAGATAGAAATTGCAAAGGCAGAATTAAAATTTAAAGAAAAATGTTATGAACAACAACTTTTAGAGCACCAGGCAAGAATGCAGATCATGCAGATTGAAATAGAAATTGCTAAAAGCAAATTAGTAAAGGAAAAAAATAACTAAATAATATTATTGTTACAATTATTTTATCAACATTTAGGACCATTGTTCAGCCACGAGCAGAATATTAGCTTACGGCTGTTTGTTTGCTTATATTAAGAGTTTTAAGAAATATTAGTTTATTTTTGTTGCATGCATTGGTACCTTACAGATTACAAATGATCTGTCCTTACAGATCATCTGGAATTTGTAAGATTCTGCAATTTCTTGTTTGATGCATTGTATATTATTATGGATGAAGGGATGCGATGACCATTCATCACATTAGCTATTTCATTCTATCCCTGACTGGTCACATTCATGATACACCACTTTGTGCATCCTGTCAGTTTCCTTTATTCATTTCTTGCTGTATTACAACTCATTCCCAACTCATGCGACTCATGTGTCCAATGTTTTCTTGCCTTACTGTAACTTGAAAAATGCATCGGACGAGTTTGGAAAGAGTCCAAATACAGCATGACACGAGCAAAGGAAACTGACTAGATGCACTAAGTGACATATTATGAATGTGACTTAGCAGGGATAGCAATGAAATAGATAATGTGACAAATGGTCATCGCATCCGAATGAAGCAATGCAGCTGTTTTGAATCTGTTACGTATAGGCAAAGATGATCTTTCTGATCATCTTTGGTATAGGCAATCGAAACTTTCTGTACAAACCACTGTTAGTCACTTAGTTTTATTAGCCACTTCACAATTAGTGGTTACCATGAACATTCAAAATTTATATCAAATTGGATATAATTTTGGATATTTTTTTAACTTTATTTTTCACTCTGTTTATTATAAGTACTTTTCAAAACGTTGTGATAAATAAGAAAAATGTAAAGTAGGTACTCATTATTTCTTCCCCTATGTGAAACATTAGTTTGTAAGTTACGAAAATAACTTGAGTAATTATCACATTGAATATCATTTATTTGAGAGCATATAATAGGAGAAAGGAGTGTTGATTTGAGTCATTTTGAGAAAAATAAAAATGCCTTTTTAAGATTTTTGTTTTATTTTTAAAGACTAGAGAAATAATCAATCAAATTTATTCTCACATTGTCATTTTCGATTAGTATGTTTTCATCATTGTCAACTTCATTACCAATATTAACATCATTATTAGGGCCCTCATTTGGTGGCTCAGGATTATTTTGTAATCGTGCAATGTTATGTAACACAGCAGTTGCAATGATTATATCCTGAGCCAGAGGTATTTTGCATCTTAGCCCCAATGAAATTACAGGGAATCTCCGCTTCCAAACACCGAAGCACCTCTCTATTACATTTCTAGTTCTAATCTGTGATTCATTAAATAGAATTTCAGCTGGGGTAGCTGGATTTGCAAGAGGTGTGACTAAATAGTTTCTAGATGGATATCCACTGTCTCCTAACAGCAGGCCATTGCCCAACAATCCATCTTCAAACTTTCTTCTGACTGCAGAGTTATCAAATATATTGCTGTCATGGCTTGAGCCCGGCCAACGAGAAACAACATCTGACAGAATTAAATCGCTGTTGCACATTGCCTGGGTATTAATGGAAAAGTAACCTTTCCTATTTCTGAATATTTCAGCATTATCTCCTCCAGGGGAAACAATGCGAACATGAGTGCAATCTACTGCAGCCACAACACGGGGAAATCTTGCAATTCTGTAGAACTGTTGTTGCACGCGTTGTATCTCCTCTTCAGTGCTTGGAAGTTTTACATATCCAGGTCGTAATGACGCTATCGAAGAAGTTGCGGTTTTTATAATTTTACCAACAGAACTTTTGTGGATGCCTCCAAAATCTCCAATAGCTTGATAAAAACTGCCAGTGGCAAAGAACCTCAAAGCCATTAACAGTTGGTTCATTGGAGGAATCGCATGGTTTCTGCAAAATAAACAAGAGTAGATTTTATCATTGTAGCTTTTAAAGTAGTTCTCAGTTGCTTTGTGAAACCTTTTTGTATGTACCTTTATGATTATGTGGTAATGTAACTTTCTTACCTGTTTGTGGGGTGTTGAAAATCGTTTACAGTCTGAGCTAATAAAAATTCTGCACTTGATTTTGTCAACCGAAAACGACGCAGAAAATCAGTTTCGTCCCATTCTTCCCAATGATCAGTGCGATTACGAACAATGTAATCTAATCGGTAATCAGGGTAAAAATTGTTAAGCATTTCATATTCCTCAATTATCAGCAAATCTTCATCAAAATCCAAAACTTCCATTTTTTCCTCAACACGCACTCGCATGTAGGTAGTTTGACGCTGACATAATGTGTTAACTGTAGAATAATAGCCTTATCTGGCTTTGAAACAGTCTGTTAAATTTATTCTTCGGATACGTGTTTTATTCTTCCGTTAACTCGTAACTGTTATTTGAAAGACTCAAATTTCTTATATCTGTAGAATAAATCTTAACTAACTCTTTAACAATAGAATATGAACTTTAACTGACCATTGAAAGACCGGCCCTAACAATACTATTTAATTCCTACATTTAACTGGAGGTGGAATTTTTTATTAAATATTTTATCGATAAATTGTAGTAGGCCCAACTTTGTTTTGGAGTAGAACCCCACGACACACACACACATGTATGGTAGGTATGTGTGCGCGCTCCTATAGACGCGCCGCGCGCCGCCGCCGCCCGCGCCACAGAATAAATTATTAGTTGGTATAAATAAACTTAATGCAAGTGAGAATGTATCATCAACGTTGACATTAGTTAAAAATTGGAATCAGCTTATTTATAGTTCGATTGGAATGAAAAAATTATGAACAAGTTTACAATTTACGTTACCTTGATACTCTTCAGTATCCTCCTTCATTTTCAATGCACAATTGAGCACGATGTCTTAATGTTTTGTGTAATTTTTTTAACACGTTCACATTGAATTAACACCTGGAATTGCTCGGTGTGGCACCTAGAAACACGTCGCGTGGGCAAAAATAAAAAACAAATGAACCATCAAAACAAATGAACCATCTCCCTAAGTTCGACATTAGAAAATTGCTCCATTTTAGCATCGAGCGTATTGCGGCGAGCGTGAGTGATCAAACAGCTGAGTGCTCGGGCATTACTTCTTTATTCTGTGGCTCGGGCAACGACCGGGGCAATGACCCGCGCCAGCCTTGGGGTGCTGCCGCGCCGCACGCCGCGGCCGGCGCGTAGTGTGCGTGAAACAGGCAATACACGCGATAAGGCTTCATTATTGTGTGTGGACGCAAGCTCTCGCCACACTGGGTGATTTCAAATTAGGGTCGCGTACACATATCGCTTTTTATACTTTACGCTTACTTATTTTATTAATGATTCGTGTTCTGTAAGTGGAGTATACCTACCTCTGCAAATATGGCGGGGATGCATAACTACAACCTGTATAATTATAAGCTTCTTGATACCATGTTAAACATTTCCTATGTTACTGAAACTTTTATATTAGACTTGAATTAAAAAATTGCACAACTTTATAGAAAATTTTGATCAGTTATTGAATAAAGGAATTGAATCTTACCCAATGATAATTCACGATTTTGTCAATTTCAAGTCAATATTGTCTGTGAATCGAGGAGATTGTTCTTATGAGGGAACCTAAGAATAAAGCCATTAAAACTGAATATTTGAGCGTAAACATGAAGTTCCTCTGCATTAGTGCCCGAGTTCCGAACAATAAGAGTGATCGAAAATAATAATATCTTGAGAACGGCTGCAACAGTTTTTTTCAAACAAACCTAAGAAAATTTGCTTATAACAGCATTCGAATAAAAAATACTTTATTGAAATTGGTCCAAGCGTTGAATAAGAGCTATGATGCCACGCACTTAAAGACAAAGGCCTCCTGACCCTCTCTTTGAGCTTTGGGGGCTAAACAAGGTTTTTTCTCTCTTTGGCTGACTGCACAATGGTATTTTCAACAAGGAAAATGTGGAACGTGAGAAAAATACAGACAAGCGTGACGCGTGGGCAGAAGTAGTGTAAATGGTATTGTTTGTAAAGGTCACTGTGACATTTGAATTCAACGGACCGCAAATGTAAGGTTACAAAAACTTTATGTGCGATAAAACTGAAACGGGGAAGGTCATTCTCCTCTTTGGCATTTGTGGAAATAACGCAAAAGAGTTTAGATTTTTTTACACGACTGCCCATAAAAAGGAGTGCATTGTTTTTAGCTTTCATGTATTTATGTTTGTATGTGAGTTTTTTATTCCACCATAACTTTTAAATGCCTGAACAGATTTAGACGTGTCACAAGGCGGTCCTAGGGTTTGTTCCAGTAGCCCAGGGACCAAACCTCAGTGGACAACATAAAAGTACAGGAACAATTAGGAGCACTCGGAGATGTTCATAATCAGAGATCTTGCACTTGACTATTCTATTCAGTCTTCTCCCAATTTAATATATTTACGTACATATTTTATAAAATATTATTTCGTAAAATTACAGTTTTTGCTAATCCAATGACAATGTGGGAATGACATGTTATTTGAATTTAGAATTAATATAGACAAACTATCAAAAAGGTATGATTATGATGAAAGAGGTTTGACATCGTCACAGACGTATGGAGTATCGTTAGAATCCTTACATGCCCCCATGTAACACAAGCTTTTTTATTATGAAAACATCAAAATAATAATAATAATAATAATAATAATAATAATAATAAGGGGTGTAAGGGAGTTAATAGGGGGGGGAAACTCCAAGTCAACCTCACCTGCACGTGGTGCACCCTGCTTTTAACTAACGAGGCTCTGGCGTCCGATTGGTGGCGGCATATCCATCAAGGGAGTAGGAGGGGCAGAAAGGCTAGAAAGGTCCCCCTTTCTAGAAGGAGAGGAATTAGAACAGGAATAGGAAGGAGTAGGAGTAGCAGAGGAAATAGAAGGGATAAAATAAGTACTTAGGATTAGGTACGTGTAAGCAAGATGGTGGGTATGTATGATAACGTCGTCATAATGATAGGCTACTTTAGAGCTCTTGGACGTGAACGTCCTTGAGAGGTCTAGGTAGGACAGACAGCATTAGTGTAGGATGTTGGCTATGGGCGGTGGCGGAGGAGTATCCGGTATACCAACGGTGGCGCCCACGGGCTTAGTTAGGTAGCTCACTACACGCTTACACGCTCCGGACAGGTGTTGTAGGTTTATTTAGTCCAAAAACCCTCATAAAAATGAATAGCACAAAAGAAAACAGGCCCCAAGTGCCCGGGGACTCTAGGGGGGATGTTGATGACAGTAGGCAGGTACCTCATAGGGTCAGGGGCGAGTTGAATCTCCGGGTGGGATTCTCAAACTGTCAGGCGACTATTGCACGTAACTCGGACTCCGATATAATCTTTTCGTTACCGGCCGAAGATGTTGTGCAAGATAATCTTGCATCTACTAAGGCCAACCAGCGTCCGCGAAAGAAATGGACCGAAGAAATGAATAAATTCATCATACGGACATACTTTATCATTACAAATTTAGAAAATGATACTAGATCATACTTAACCGAACTTCACAAAAAGTTCACACATACATTTCCCGATATACAAGCTTCCAAACAAAGGATAGGTGACCAACGTCGAAGAATTCTGCGAAATAATTTACTAACAACAGACCAAATAAATAAAATTAAAAAAGACGTGGAGATATATATAAAACACATAAATACTCCAGGCGTAGAAGAACTCGACACTGACCATAATTTAATAATAAGAGAAGATAATAGAAGTCTTAGTTTAGAAATCATTAATGAGGGCACAAATGGACAAGTCCTTAATGGGATATCTGAACAAAATCAAGGTAATGACAATAGGAGTATAGAAGATGAGTCTCACCAGACTCTCCCGGCTGAAAGTGCTTCGCAGGTAGCTTCGGCAATGAAACCTGCGACCACCAAAGCTGGTAAACCACGTGTGCGCATGAAGTGGAGTATAGATGTTAACATATTCATAATGCGCACATATTTCAAAATAACTGAACTTGAAACAAACTTAACAAGTTATAGACAACAACTTTACCAACAATTTAAACAAAAGTATCCAGATGCAAATATATCAGAACAACGACTAGCAGACCAAAGAAGAGCTATAGTTAACAACAAGTTTCTTACAATAGAACAAATAGATGAAATAAAAGCTGAAGTGACAAGAGAAATACAATCAGAAAGTGATCAAAATAGAACACAGACACGAATACGACATAACACACATAGTCAGTACCTTAGACATAGACGACACCCCAACAATGATAATTCAACGCCTTTGCAAATAACTCAAACTGATGATATCATAAGTATGGACTCTTTGACACAAACAAATATAGGGTTATCTACGAACCTTAATCAACAACAATTGGACACTTATGAAGAAGAAATTCAATTTGACGTAAATGAACAATTAGTGACTAAATTAACCAGTAATTTTAATGAAAACATTGCTAAATATGCTCAAACTGATCCCATAACTAGGCCTACTCTACCAAAAGTAAGGCAGTCGCAAAAACTAACTGAAGTGATTTACATATTCAATAAAGTAATTTTACCACATCACACACCTCAACTAGAAAATGTAAAGCAAACACATACTCTTGTTTATTGTACTGCAATGACCATTATCGAACATTTTAAACTCAATAGAAATAATAGAACACAACCTCAAGAACGTATAACAAATACAAAAAAAAACCCAAGTGGCAAATACGACTAGAAAAAGATATAGGAGAATTAAGGCAAGATATAGGTAGATTAACACAATACAAAAATGGAAATAGAGGGAAAAGATTAACAAATAATGTCAATAAAATCCTAGAAAAAACTCAGCAACACAGTACACATGATGACTTCAACAAAAAAATAGCTGATAATTTAGATACACTAAAGCAAAAACTAGCTGTAAAAACGCATAGGCTAGCTAGATATAAAAAATCAATGGACAGAAAAGAAAATAACAAGATATTCCAAACTAATGAAAAACAGTTCTACAGAAAACTTAAAGGAACTACTGAAGTTAAAGAAATTCCTACAGAAACTACGTTAACTGATTTTTGGTCTAATATATGGGCACAGAATGAAAGCCACAATAAAAATACTGAATGGATTGATAGAGAGGTCAAACGGATGGAATCAATAGTGCAAATGGTATTTGACGACATAAGTGCAGATGAATTTACAAATATAGTTAACAGAACACACAATTGGAAGGCACCGGGATGTGACCGAATACAAAACTACTGGTTTAAAAAACTCATATGTTTGCACAGTACATTAGCTCAACAAATAACAGATTTAATAAAAAATGATAATAATATGCCAGATTTTTTTATGAAAGGCTTAACATTTATGCTGCCGAAGAGTGAAAGAACCCATGATCCAAGTCAATACAGACCGATAACGTGTCTCCCAACACTTTACAAAATTATAACTTCATGCATATCAAATAGAATAAATAAACATATAGAATCAAACAGCATTTTAGCAGAGGAGCAGAAAGGGTGTAGACGTCATCATATGGGATGTAAGGAACAATTAATAATAGACTCAGCAGTGCTTAATTACGTTAATAAAAATAAAAAAGATCTTTTTGTAACATATATAGACTACCAAAAAGCCTTCGATAGCATACCACATAGCTGGTTATTACACGTATTAGATGTTTACAAAATTAACCCGAATATTATTAAATTCTTAAGAAATACGATGCAATTTTGGAGAACTACATTAAACCTACGCTCAGAATTATCTGAAATAACTACACTCGAAATTTCTATTAAAAAAGGTATTTTTCAGGGTGATTCTCTGAGTCCATTATGGTTCTGTTTGGCCTTAAATCCATTATCACAACAACTTATAAACAGCAATCTCGGTTTTGATATTAAAAATGGTAGGCAAAAAATAGCCCAAATAACTCATTTAATTTACATGGATGATCTTAAATTATACTCAAGTAATAATACAGACATGACTGAACTATTAAATATTACAACAAATTTTTCTAAAGATATAAAAATGGATTTCGGTCTTGACAAATGCCGCAAATTAAACATAAAGAAAGGGAAAATAGTCGAAGGTAATCATAATATTGATGAACAACAACAAATAATAGCAATGACTGAACAGGATTTTTATAAATATTTAGGATACAATCAAGCCAAAACTCTAGAACATGCTACTGTTAAACAAAAACTAAAAAATGAATATTTTAACCGTCTAAACTCACTTTGTAGAACACAATTAATAAGTAAAAATCTGTTTAAATCTATTAACACATACGCAATTCCAGTTTTAACTTACTCGTTTGGCATAATCAAATGGACTAAATCTGAACTAAAAATGTTAGAAACTAAAACTCGGACCACCCTGACTAAACATAGATACCATCATCCAAAATCTGCAAAAGAACGTGTTACTATCCCACGTAAAGAAGGTGGAAGGGGTTTGATTGACATATCACTGTTACATAACAAACAAATACAGAAACTTAGGCACTTTTTTAACTATAAGAAAGTCTTCAGTTCAATTCATAGAGCTATAGTTGCTATAGATAAAACTTTGACACCGTTAAACCTCAATTCTGAAAATATCGAAGCAATAGAAATAGACAAATATAATCAGGAAAAACTCAATAGCTGGCACAATAAGGAGCTTCATGGACGACATCCAAACGATTTAAAACAATCAGGAATTGATAAAACAGCATCCAATAAATGGCTTGACTCTAGTGGACTGTTTCCAGAGACTGAAGGCTTTCTGATGGCTATTCAAGATCAAGTTATAGCTACCAAAAACTACAGAAAATTCATAATGAAGGATAGAACAGTAAATAATGATCTTTGTAGAAAATGTCGTAGTAAACCCGAAACAATACAACATATAACAGGAGCATGTGTCACACTCACACAAAATGATTACACACATAGACATAACCAGTTAGTAAACATAATTCACCAAAAAATTTGCATCAAACATAATCTCTCAAGGTCCTCTCCTATACCCTATTATAAATACACTCCTGCAACAGTTTTAGAGAACTCTACTCACAAAATTTATTACGACCGCACCATTCTCACAGATCATACTATTTACAACAACAGACCAGACATAACGATTATAGATAAAATTAATAATCACGTTGATATAATAGATATTGCAGTCCCTAACACAAACAACCTTCAAAATACTGTAACCGAAAAAATTAGGAAATACACAGAACTACAACAAGAGATAAAACGATTATGGAAAATGAATACAGTAACCATAATACCTATAGTGATATCTACGACAGGAGTTATACCCAACCATTTGTTTTGGAGTTTGAATACACTAGGACTGAACAAATTCTCGTTTATTCAATTACAAAAAGCTGCTGTACTGAATACATGTCGCATTGTCCGTAAGTTTTTGCAACTTGACATGGACAATGTTGACTCAACACCTCTCCAACCAGAACTAGAGTAGCACTTGGTACCCACCCGTGTTACTCTATTAAACCAGGTATAAAAAATCCTGAGAAACATAATGTTTACCCCTAAATGATAATAATAATAATAAACACTTTATTATACCATATAAGGAACAAATACAATAACTTTTTTTTTTTTTTTTTTGAAAACATTTAATGTGGCGGCAGCATGGCACCATTTTCAAAAACGAAAAAAAAGCTTCGGAATTTACAATATGGGTATCAAATTGAAGGCCTTGATAAGCACATTCAAGCAGAATATAATTTGTTGGCAGAAGCTTTTTCTTGGCAGGGCAGGCGTGTTTTTTTAGCTTTTAAGCTAGTTATTGAATTATATATTTTAGGGTTTTTTCTGTGTCCTGCGGTTTTATTATTGTGGACATTTTCCTGTTATAAAAGTGGTTTAACGTTATTCAAGGAAATTTATTTACATACCTACCAAATTTGATCAAAATTCGTTCAGCCGTCAAAAAATTCATTATTGATTGATCCAATTGCAATGCAGTTTATCCAGCAGTGTAAACTGCATTGTAATTGGTCTATTAGCATTTGCGTATTACAAAATTTGAAGTCCCCTAGGCAAATATTTTTTTTTGTTCTGCTTTGAAGCCGTTATTTTTCTGTTGCCAAGAGTATTAATGCTGGTACTTATTTGGCTCATCAAATTAGCATTGCAATTCACTGGGGCAATGCCGCCAGCATGTTGGTCTGCCTACTGGACACTTATACTACAAGACCTACAAAGCTGTATTAGCTTTTGGGTCGTCTGTTTCATGTAGTAGTAGTTAGCTACTTATATATTATTTTAGTTAGTGGTTAATTAATAAAGCCATCTTAATTATTATAAAGTGCCACAACATGGCATTGCGTGGTCTTGCGAACCACTGCAATTCACTGTGCACTTCTCATAAAGTTTTCGAATCTCGTAGACTTTATCAGATTTTGGATTAAATTTTATACAAATTCTAATTGTTCTATTAATAATAACCTCGAAAATACCTCACCAAATTTTAATAAAGTCAAATTAATTGTGTATAAACAATTAATTTACTTGATCCTTCACAAGTTCGAAATTGTCTCGGCTTAGAGTAATAAGGATCGCCGTTTGTGTTCTTGAGATAAATTGCTTTCATATAACCAGATAATATTAGATGTACGAGACTGCCATAATGGATATGAAACGGCTAGAGATGCAACTCCAATGACCGGTTGAGGGACAGTCCGGACACTTTATAATCATGCCTATTCGGCTGATTCTGGATTTTGAGTGTGGTTACCTATTATTGCGGTGGATTGACGACCTGGGAAGTCGCAGGAGGCCAATGGATTCAACCAGCGAGCAACCGGTCGCTATGTCGTTCTACATGGAAACCCAAGAATGGGAGGCCTAAGTTCAGCAATGAACGTCTTTCGGCCACATTGATCGCGCTGCTTGAACTGTCATTATCATGACATTGATGTAAAGAGAAACATGAAAGTAATATTTAAAAAAAAAAACAAAAAAATATGCAGTTTTGTCGCCGATGTATTCATTTGCTAAGGTTCCTAACGTTACTTAAGACAAATAGCGACATTAATTAATTTCAAACTATATAGAGACTATAATACAGAACTATAATTTCATTATCTTAATTTCACTACATAAGATAATAATAAACTGCTAAACAAAATATATAATGCTAAACTGTCCCTAAATGTTCATGTAGACAATATAGTCAATAAAGCGTTTCAAATTTATGGTTTTGTAATGAGATCATCTGCTGATTTTGAGCGCACCTCTACTTATCTGTATTTTTACAAAACCCTAGTACGCTCTTAGCTTGAGTATGCGGTACCCATCTGGAACCCTTATTATAATCAATATATTGATGCCATTGAGCGTGTTCAACGTAAATATCTACGTACTATGCATTATAGGTGTCACAGAAGATATTTGTCTTACTCACAATTGCTCAGCAGATACAATATGATTTCGCTTGAGTCGAGATGTCAATATTTAGAAGTTGTCACACTATACAAAATTGTTAATAATCACATAGACTGTATCGATTTAGTTAATAGATTATGTTATGTCGTTCCAAGAACTGTTCATAGAAGGGAGGTGCGCGCTGATCGTTTGTTTGATCTTGGCTTGTGCCACACAAATAGTGGCCACCGCGCTCCTATTCACCAAATGGTAGAGATTTATAAAAGTATATTTGTTGACATTGTTATATTTGCACTTAGTTTAAGTAAATTCAAAATGGCAGTGTTCAAGAAGCTCCCCGTATCCTAGTTTTTTTTTTTTTTTTTTTTTAAATTTATTACATTTTCACTTTAAATATCACCCTCTTGAATTAATAGCATTATTGGCACTTTTCCATAACATAACATAAAGTTCCTCTGCATTAGTGCCCAAGTTCCCAACAAGAAGAGTGATCGAAAATAATAATATCTTGAGAACGACTGCAACAGTTTTTTTTCAAACAAACCTAAGAAAATTTGCTTATAACAGCATTCGAATAAAAAATACTTTATTGAAATTGGTCCAAGCGTTGAATAAGAGCTATGATGCCACGCACTTAAAGACAAAGGCCTCCTGACCCTCTCTTTGAGCTTTGGGGGCTAAACAAGGTTTTTTCTCTCTTTGGCTGACTGCACAATGGTATTTTCAACAAGGAAAATGTGGAACGTGAGAAAAATACAGACAAGCGTGACGCGTGGGCAGAAGTAGTGTAAATGGTATTGTTTGTAAAGGTCACTGTGACATTTGAATTCAACGGACCGCAAATGTAAGGTTACAAAAACTTTATGTGCGATAAAACTGAAACGGGGAAGGTCTTTCTCCTCTTTGGCATTTGTGGAAATAACGCAAAAGAGTTTAGATTTTTTTACACGACTGCCCATAAAAAGGAGTGCATTGTTTTTAGCTTTCATGTATTTATGTTTGTATGTGAGTTTTTTATTCCACCATAACTTTTAAATGCCTGAACAGATTTAGACGTGTCACAAGGCGGTCCTAGGGTTTTTTCCACTAGCCCAGGGACCAAACCTCAGTGGACAACATAAAAGTACAGGAACAATTAGGAGCACTCGGAGATGTTCATAATCAGAGATCTTGCACTTGACTATTCTATTCAGTCTTCTCCCAATTTAATATATTTAGGTACATATTTTATAAAATATTATTTCGTAAAATTACAGTTTTTGCTAATCCAATGACAATGTGGGAATGACATGTTATTTGAATTCAGAATTAATATAGACAAACTATCAAAAAGGTATGATTATGATGAAAGAGGTTTGACATCGTCACAGACGTATGGAGTATCGTTAGAATCCTTACATGCCCCCATGTAACACAGGCTTTTTTCGAGTCGAGTTGTAAATTTTTAGAAGTTGTCACACTATACAAAATTGTTAATAATCACATAGACTGTATCGATTTAGTTAATAGATTATGTTATGTCGTTCCAAGAACTGTTCATAGCAGGGAGGTGCGCGCGGGTCGTTTGTTTGCTCTTGGCTTGTGCCACACAAATAGTGGCCACCGCGCTCCTATTCACCAAATGGTTGAGATTTATAATAGTATATTTGTTGACATTGATATATTTGCACTTAGTTTAAGTAAATTCAAAATGGCAGTTTTCAAGAAGCTCCCCGTATCCTAGTTTATGTTTTTTTTGAATTTATTACATGTTTTCACTTTAAATATCACCCTCTTGAATTAATAGCTTTATTGGCACTTTTTCTTTTTGTTCTTTTATTCAGTATATTATTCAGTATTATTCATTTAACTCTGTTATGTTTTTCTGGTGGTTGTTTTAAGTAAATATATTATTTAACATGTGAATAGCGTTGGTGGTTACTTTATTGTTATCATGTTTTTGTACAGTTTTATGTTACATTTTATAAAGTAGTTGTTTGCTATTTCAAATAAATAAAATAAAATATAATAAGTAGGTTACCAAGAAATAAGGCATTCCTAGGCTTATTCCACCTAAAATAACCTTTATTTGAACACTGGCTTACCGGCCCGCGACTTCGTCCACGCGGACTGCAGTTTATCGCGAAAAAAGCGTCCTACGTTCTTCTAGGATATTAAAAGCCAATGCAAAAGTAGACTTAGACTTATTATTTATAGCCTCTGTGGCTTGTTGTTGGTATAGCATCAACTACTTAATCTGTGGCACCAACGCTCTTGATGATTTTTGACACACTTGTTATTTTGTTTCCATGGCAACTGTTCCTTACAGCGAGTATTCAACATGTTCCAGTTTTCCCGTGGAAACTTCCACGGAATTAGTGGAATTTTCCGGGATATAAAGTATCCTATGTTTTATTCTAGGGTGTAAGCGATCTCCATTCCAAATTTTATCAAAATCCGTCCAGCAGTTATCACGTGAAAGCTCCCCAAACAAACAAACAAACAGATAACGTTTCACTTTTATATATTGGTATGGATTGTCCACGCTTCTTTTAGTTTCGGGACTTAAAGTCCTACCCATGCTACTACGAGCCTGGCACTTCAAGCTCGTTTCATTCGGGGTTTATTCAGATTTAATTCTGTGCCATTTCATTCCAAGTTATTCATTTTATATGCCGTGTTCCCTGATTTCCCTATACCACCTAGAGTAAGTTTATTACAGTTATTAGAGGGATTTCTACCTCTGAGCCACCCGTGCCTCCAAGAATGTTGGTGGTCATTCGCTATTCATAAACGCTTATTTTTTCCTTTTTCCGCGCTTTCTTGTCTCTTTCCTCACGAGACGAACTTATCGTGCCTTCTTTTCTTAGCAAGTCAAATCATTTTATTTTTTGTGGGTACCTCCAATTTTTCGTTCGGAAAGGTACAATGTTGTCAGCCAGTCTGATTCCAGAATCGATTCAATCATTTCACGTTCTAAAATCGCAGTTCGCAATATTCCCGACTCCAGAAGAAAATCTAAAGCAATTTTCATTACCTTACGTTCTAGAATAACGAAAAATAATGTAATCTAAATAATGAATCATATGTTATCCATCATGTTTTGTAATTTTTTGCAATCAGTTTATTAATTATTACTACTTGAAGTGTCCATACTGGATAGAGGTACCTATATCCAGCCTGGACGGGTTACTAATACTCGAACTAGCTGTTCCCGTGGTATCAATCGCTTAGCCTATGCCACTCGTATGAAGTGTAGCTTTGAATGGTGAATCAATCTTCAAAATTACGCCATTAGGTAGTTATAATAATCTGATACAAACAAACATAATTTGTTATTTGTTTTTACCTCTTTACCTCTATATAGTTTAAAATATTAATTACAAATCAAGAAGCGCGAGCGCAGCGAGCGGAATTTTTTGGGCTAATTTATTTTAATATTAAATCTAAAATAAAATTCCAAATCCCAACTATTCCAAATCATAATTACTTTTACTGTGTAGTTATGTAAGCAATATTTATGATCAATCTTCTATGTATGTAAAATATGTAACATTACCAAGAAAGCGCAAGCAAAGCGAGCGCGAACATTTTCGTTAAAAACTAGAAATTAATGAAATTCCTCATCGTGTGAAAATAGGTAAGGCGCGAGCAAAGTGAGCGCAAAAATGTCGAACTATTTGTGGCCAAGTGTATGACAAAAAAGAAAAATTACTATGGTTCCATTTAGTAGATAGATAGACCTATTAAAGTATAAACTAGCTATTAATAACAAGGCGCAAACATAGCTAGTTATTCCTTGAAGTGTTTGTTAAAAACTAAAGAAAAACAAGATTTGCCTTATCCTTCATTCAACTGGCAATAGCAGAACAGTGCGAGTTTATGGAGCGCGAAAATATGGATCTATATATTATGGTAACAGAATAATTTTGTGAAAAATGAATGTTAATAATTGACCTTCTGTGTGTTCAAGGCGTGAGCGAAGCGAGCGGGGAAATTTTGAGATTATTTCTTTCAGTGAAACAAATAAACATGATAACAAGACATATAAACATAAAAAATGAAAATAAAAAACCTTTTTGTTGAAATACCTAAGCAACATTTATTCCAGGTCACCCCCTTGATTTCCCTGACTTTCCCTGACCACCTTGAGCTTCCGTGACTTTTCCCTGACTTTACCTGACTTTCTAGAAACTGGACACCCTCAATATACATAAAAAAATGGTTAACGAAGTTTAAATATTTTAATTTTATTTTTCGTTGATCATTAGTTTGACTTAGTTTGCGGATGTCACCTACATCTATTTCGTTCATCACACTTATATTATAAATTACGAGTAGAGAAGTGCAGCCACTGTCGTAAACAGGCCAACCATAGCTTAGAGTTGTAAAAAAGGAATATTCTATTATCAAGTGAAAAACTTCATATGCCTGACGCAGAACTCCATATAATAGAACTGACAGTCCATACGTCCTAAAATGCATAAAACTGATTATCTGTTTTTTATCTCTAGAAGTGTGGTGCCTGTATGTTTGTTACTCCTACACGCTCAAACCGCTGATCGAATTTAGATGATATTTGGGACCAAGATAGCTTATATCATGGATTAACACATAGACTACTTTTTATAATCATCTTCATCCATCATCGTAATCCACGCGGGTGAAACCGCCGGGTGCAGCTAGTTTTAAATGTAGATTTCCGCAAAGTAACACCTGAGTCACATAATATTGTCCTTAGAAACAAATGTGAGTCTATCAACTATTATTGTTTAGAAATACGTACATAAGTACCTATTATATTATACTTACTAGTTACGCAAATAAACAACGCGTGTTGAACGATCTTGTTGTTCAAATATTTCAAATGTTTCTTAAAATGGCACTCAGTAAACTTATAGATTACTCCATTATCATCATCATCATCATCAGCCTGTTCTCGTCCACTGCTGGACATAGGCCTTTCCTAATGCACGCTACGGAGCCCAATCTTCGACTCTTATTTTGTAATTTCTGCCAACTACTTTACGCAGGTCGTCGCTCCATCTAGCTGGAGAGCGTCCTACACTACTTTAGGCTCACGTGGTCTCCACTCAAGAACTAGCCTACCATATTAGTTATGGCAAAGAAAAAATAGACGTTATGGTTCTTCGACATATATTGCGACCATTGCCACTTCAGCCTGCTGATTCTTTGAGCTATGTCGGTGATACACACATCCAACAAATAATATAAAGAGGTCAATGGGAAAACATCCAATTAAGAGGAATTATTGGAAAGAAACTTTGCGAAAATCTCAAGCCTGCTTTTTAGTTTTGCACACTTACTTACGTTATTTTGTTAATAGTACCACAGACACCGTCTAATATTGTAGTAATGGTAATATACTGTGTTGACAGATGCTGTGTACCCGATGCTGAAACAGGAATAGGCACTGACGGCGCAGTTTATCTATATTGCTGCTGCTCCGCAGATTTGCCCACGTGGTTATTTCTCTGGGATAAAATTAACCTATGTGTTATTCCAGGACCTAACATACGTCACTCCAAACCACTTATTTTCAGCCTTCAGTAAGATATTTAGCTACTGTTCGGCTTCTACTCATCGTATTGAGATATAAAGGACACCAGATTTTAAATCAAAATCTAAGCTATCCATTAGTAAATCCTCATTTCAATCGGTCTAGTAGTTTATACACGATTCGTGAACATACGGACAGATAGACAAAATTTTATATAAGTGATTTCTCGTTCAGTAGCTTATTTTGAGCATTTTTTTATACATATCTTTACAGACTTTTTGTTTTTACTTCTTTATTGTAAGTAAGGATTGATAGATAAAACATAATTTCTTTATCCGGCGAACCCATGACCACTGCAACTCTATTCCAAACGCAGGATGACAAAAAGCCTTCTCATTTGAAGTCCGCGACCCGTAAACTGCTTGGTCCCCTTTCTTCGCAAAGCGGTTGGTTCGAGATTCCACGTTATTGTGCTGATATATTTACGAATATAAACATTTCTACATGATTTATGCTGGATTGGGTGGTAAAAGCTTGTTACAAAAGTATTTTAATGGGAGCTCGTGGTCTGCTTGTGGTTTTTGTGCGGTGCTCGCAGTTTTTGTCGCCGCTGTTGTGTTGTGTTCCTGTGCCGTGGATTAAAAGCTCGCGCAAAGACAATCAAATGTAAATTTTGGGGAAAGATAAGGCGTTCATTGCTTGATTGTCGTTGCTGTCAGACAGTCAGGCCGCCCTAGGGCCTGTGACATGACTTAACCACTGCTACCAATCAATCACAACCGGGATCAACAGCTTAGCGTGCCTTTAAGTTCATTATTAGACAGAATATTACATTATGGCAACACGAAAAATAAATTTAAGGAAAATAAAACCTCAACAAAAAAAAAGTTCATTAGGTTTTTTTTCTACTAATGTAATGTGTAGGTCATTTTTTATTTGTATACTAGCTGGCTTTGTCCAAGTGTGTATTTTTTTTAAAAGAGTGACTTCACAAGCAGGTCGCTCGCATCATGGTAAACGTGTTGCGCCTGCCCATAACAATTGCAGTGTAATAATAACTTACAATACCTGGATGCAAATTGCAAAATCTGGCACGTCACTGCACTGCTCTCGTCACCCTGAGATATTCGTTTTGGTCTCATTGCCTTATAATTTGGCTGGAAACATTGCCCATAACCGAATTACAGAAATGCTTACACACTACTGCTTGGTGGAAGAATATCTGACAAAGGTGTGGTACATTCTCAGGCGGACTCATGCGTAAAAAGCGTATAATAATATCTAGTCCAACCATAAGTTCTGTTACAAATGAATATGCATTTTTTTTATATGAAGTATTGTAATATTACTAAAACTTATAAGTACATATTTATTACAGTATAACCAAAAAAAAGCTATTTGAAATGGCCACCTTTGGCTTTTCAACAGGCCTTTAATCTGTCAGGCTACCAATCTATGGATTTACGCACTGTTTCCATGGGAAATTTCGCCACGGCTTGCTCCAGAGATTTTTTAAGAGACTCAATGTCGTCCTGTCGTTTAGAGCAGACAATGTCCTCCAAAACTGACCTTAATTTGTAGTCTATAGGGTTGAGGTCTGGGCTAGATGAGGGCCAGTCTTCAGCTCTTATAAAGTCCGGAACGTTGGTTTCAAGCCAGGCTTGGGTAGTTCGAGCCTTGTGACCAGGTGCAGAGTCCTGCTCCTGCTGAAAGTGTATTGCTGAGAGGTTTCACAACACGATCCAAAACAGTCTCTTGATACACTTCGGCTGAAGTTTTCACTCCTTTTTCACAAAAATGTAGCTTTGTGACGCCTTGATAAGACACGCCCCACCAAACCATCACTGACGCAGGATGATGACCACATTGTACCTTTCCGACCACTTGAGCAGCATCTTTAGAACTGTGAGCGTACACTTTATTATTTTGCTGTAGTGATCTTCAATCGTGAAATTTATTTCATCGGTAAAGAGGATATTTCTTTGCCTTTCACCTGCGTGTCGCGACAAAAGGCGTTTTGATCGATCCATCGATCTTTAATTGTAAAGATTGATTTAGGGCATGTCCTGTATATTCACGACAAGCACCAAGCTTCAGGTCTTGTTTTATAATACGCGACAGAGTCCTAGCAGGAATGTTCATTTCTCTCGTGTAGTTCTAAAAACACGCGGCCGCCTCTATACTCAACAGAGGAAATGTTGTTGTATCTGTTGATAGTACGATATACGAACGAACATACGGCTAATACCTAGCTTTTGAAGTATCTGGAATATGACCGACGAGTTAACGAAGGGTTAATAAAGTTTTGGTCATCTCAAAGGAATTTAGGTTCTGAGCTTAGCTGACTTGTTTGCCATAGATATCACAAGCAATGGCAATGAAAGCAGAGTCTAAGTTCTACCGGCAGAGTCAAGCGGAATGGTTCACAATGGGAGCTTTATATGGCAACTTAACGATGTGTGGCAAGCGCCCTCATGGTCTAGCATGGTGCATACCCAATTTGTGCAAGGCGATCACTGCAATCCTATTTTCTTTAACACCCCATTCCATATTGTAATATGATAATGAACACGAAAAAATATGAGAAATGGCGCGAAATTGAAAGAAGTCTTTAAAATAAATTACGCGTTCCAAATACAAAATAATTCAATACTCGTAGTTGAAAATAAGAAAAGTTTTTATGTAACAGTATTTACGGCCAGACTAGTTATACCAAATTTTATATACATATCACAATCCATACCATCCATATCCATACCAATATATAAAAGTGAAACGTCTGTTTGTTTGTTTGTTTGGGGAGCTTTCACGCGATAACGACTGGACGGATTTAGCTGAAATTTAGAATGGAGACAGTTTATACCCTAGATTAAAACATAGGATACTTATTATCCCGGAAAATTGAAAGTTTCCGCGGGAAAACTGGAAAATGTTAATTACTCACTGTAAGGAATGGTTGCCATCACAGAATAGTCTGTGGTTGCCATGGAAACGAAATAACAAGTCTGTCAATAAACATCGAGAACTATTTAGTTTGTGCCAAGGACGTCGTCGTATACCTACTTTGCATTGGTTTTAATATCCTAGAAGAAAATAGGATGATTTTTTTCGCGATATACAGTAGTCCGCGCGGACGAAGTCGCGGGCGGGAAAACTAGTAAGTATATAAAATTGAAAACGTTTTTTTGTTTCTTTGTTTGGGGAGTTTTACCGCGATAACGGCTGGACGGATTTTGATGAAATTTGGAATGGAGATAGCTTATACCCTGAAATAAAACGTAGAATACTTTATATCCCGATAACTTATGAGTTTCTACGGGAAAACTAGAAAATTTGATTACTCGCTGTAAGGAACGGTCATCATGGAAACGAAATAATAAGTCTGTCCCTTTCGCACAATGTCCCTTTTTTCCGGCAGTAGTGTAGTGGAGCCGCTGCTGTACCTGAGCGAGTTGACTTTTAAATATACCTATAATGATTTTAATATACATTATACAATATATACATATATATATATATATATATATACAGTATATTAAACATATACATATTAAATGTATATTAAAATCATCATATATATATTACATATTAAATGTATATTAAAATCAATACAGTATATTAAACATATACATATTAAATGTATATTAAAATCATTATAGGTATATTTAAAAGTCAACTATATATATATATATATATATAAGCAGTACAGCAAAGTGTCTTTAAAGTTGCTTTGAAAATTCTCAAAATGGCTACCACAGAGACTTGTTTTAGTTTTCTTCAATTAATACAGGCAACATTTTCATAAACGTTATATTCATGTTCAGTAGCACAAGTGAACCATTTTTGTATCTCTATTGTAGATACATAATAGATTTGTACGTGGAAATAAAACCAAGTCACCATAATTTCATAAGAGACGTTTATTAACACCATTAAGAATTCGACACCGAATTACATCATAATTAAATAATGCAATAATTTTAAACTAACAAACATGTATCACAGAAAATTTTAATAGAACTCAAAATTGACCATATTTTTATTATGTGAATGCTTAAATAATTTACAACAGACTGCACGAAGAATCAAAAAAGGTGGGGCTAACGAGATGGTTTCTAAGCTATAATGGGGGGAATAAGGGAGGGGGGAGGGGGTGCGAATCGTAGCTTCTAAACGAATGGACCGATTTAGCTGCAATTTTTTGTTTGAAATCTGATATGATAGAGATTTTTCTTAGCTATTAGGGGAATTAAGAAAAACGGTGTGAGACTCGTTTTTTCCCCAAAATAATGGCCCAATTTAGCTGCAGTTTTTTTATGTTTCAAAGCTGAGGTAAACGAGATTGTTCATAGCTATAATGGGGGTGAGGGGGTGAATGTGGGTGAGGATCGTAGCTCCCAAACAGATAAAACGATTTTGATGCGGTTTTTATGTTTGAAATTGGATGTGTTCGAAATGTTTCTTAGCTATAATGGGGGGTGGTGGAGGGTCGCGGGTTATTTATTTTTTTCATTTGTGCTCTCAGACATATTAGATTTTTTTCAGCACAAATTTAAAAAAGTGCAGAGAGAGGAGAACTGCCCCCGGCCGGCAGCCGGCACGCTAAGTGTTAGTTTATGTCGTGCGAAAAAGCCGTGTCAGATATCGACCGTGACTGATACTTATATATACTTATATACTTATACTTGCGGTTAAACTAGACCTATTTGGTTGTACTCTGAGTGAATTTACTAAGGTAACTTTAGAAGTTTTATGTTATGCCTAAATCATAGGTTATTTTTTAGCCGACTGAGGAGGGTTATTTTTAATTTTTTGCTACACTATCGCATTAGGTGAAATCCTGTAATGGTAGTTCTAAGTTTTGTAAATAAATAAATAAATAAAAATAAAAATAAATAAATAAAATAAATTTGGCTTTGACCGGCTTTGACGCTGGGCTTCCACTGCCGTACGAAATTCGATCAACATTTTTTAGGTAATATCTTTCTAGCAAGGAAAAAATGTGGACCGTGCAAGTTATAAAACAACCACTTACACAATTTTAGTTGTGTTCAGTTTCATACAAGTATGTGAGACATGGACTTATCGTGATAGAGAGAACTAACAGTGTGTTTATTAATCTATAAAATAATGCAGATATTATTTAGTATGATGTATGCAATCTTACACGGATCAATTATTTTCTTTCCAAATTTAAAATGGTCACTTGATTCACGTTTATGAAAGTAAATTGATGGATTTTCATTATAAACATGACTCAGTTATGTAACTTTATAAAAACTGAATCAGGACTGGCTGGGTAATGTTGTCATTTATATTTGCCACGAACTTGCCAATAAAATATGAGATAATATTTCATACATACATACAGGTAAAAAGGTATTATTTTTCTATAATAAAGAAACTAAGAATTGTTATAAACACTATTTCGTATTTAGCTGCACATTTCTAGTTTTCACATACTGCAGTAATTGAAGTTCGAAACTGAATTCGTTTGCATAATAATTGACAAGTGCCCAAAAAAGGAGTATTTTGTTTTTATTAGCATTCATGTATGTTTGTTTTTTGTATATATTTGAGTTTCTTTATTCCACCATATCTTTGAAATGCCTGAACAAATTTTGACATATCGTTAGAATCCTTACATCCCCCCGAGTAACATAGGCTATATATATTTAATAGTTCAATATGGCAGCAGTATGGCACCATTTTCAATTGCAAAAAAAACAACTTTGTATACATTTCTTTACAATATGGGTATCAAATTAATGGCCTTGATAATCACATTCTAATGATATATAATTTATTGGTAAAAGTTCATTATTGGCAGGGCAGGCGTGTTTTTTTAGCTTTTAAGCTAGTTTTCCTGGTTTCCAGCCACATACAATCTAACTAGAAGGGGAAGCGGGATTATATTATGTTGTACAATGCGAAATTGCATTCCTTTTGCAAAGTCATTTACTTTGAAATGTTCATTCCCGTTCTTCGTTCAAGTTACCGAACAGCGAAACTCATGACTTTTAGGAACAATCAGAGAGGGCATTGAAAACAAATTTTAAGGGTCACATTGAAGCAATTGAGTTTCATATTTTTTGAGAAAGTTTTTGGTGTAAAACATGAGTCGTATAATATTGTGGTGATTTTATCATGTTTAAATTATTGAACATTCAGAATGTTAAGAAAACGGGGCTGAGAAGGAAGAAGGAGAAACTCTTTCTCCTTCTCTCTTTTTATCCTCTATTCTCCTTATTCTCCCCTATTTTTTCAGACCCGTCAATCGAAAGGAACGTCATTATAGAAGGGGAGAAATAGGACACACTGTACAATTCGATAGCGTGGCCCTGCCACGCTAATTTAAATGCCTGCTCATTTGTTAAGAGAGAAGGAGAAAGTCTCTCTTCTTCTCATTTATTCCCCTCTATTATTCTCCCCCTATTTCTCCCATCAATCTAAAGAAACGTCATTATAACTCTGATAATGTTTGATGATAAAACAGTTGAGATCAGGAGCCAAGTCAATATTATACAGCACTGTTATACAATAAAATCATAATATAAAATTCGTTGTAATTCTCGTTAAATATAAATATCATAGGAGTGTAACAAAAAGTATTGTACGACTGGTTGGTCTAGTGGCTAGAGATTATAGGTACGAAATCGAACGGTTGCGGGTTTAAATCCTGCAAGGTGCAATCATTTGTGTGAAGAGCAGAAATGTTTGTTTTCCAAGTCAAGAATGTAATTTTCTTATCCATCTTATCCGTTATCTAGTGCCAATAGTACAGGGTATGCTAGTTTGTGGCTAGGTATCTAATTGCTGTGGAAATGTCCCGAATATATTATTATATTATAATATTATTATAACGGGCTATAAAATACACTCACAAAAATATATTTCCAAAACAAAATAATTTAAACAACGGTTTCTTATAGCTACATTAAATATTTGGATCTAACCTAGCATTTTCATATAATACTTACAATAAACACATAATTTCCATTCATTTATAGTATTCCATTTATTAATTTGGCACTAAACTACTGAAAACAAATATGAAATAACTTCATTGAAATAAATAAATATATATTCAACAAATAATTTAATTATGTAACATTTTTATATAACTTTTTTAATATATGACTAGGATATTCGTATTTATATTTAGTGATGAAAAACATCGAAATTCAGTGCTTGCTATTTATAGAATAATTGATTCATCATACCTAAAGTTACGTAATTCATTACTAACGTTATGATTTATTATGATTCACTTACATAATATAGCTACAATCTTTAAAAAAACACATTATTAGATATTATAAAATTAAACGGGAGTATGCATGTCATGACGTAATTTTCTTCATAGTTCTCTTAGGTATCACCAACTATACTCACGCATCACCAACTATATTATGATAGTCAAGAATTAACAGATTCCACACCACCAAACAAACGAGTGAAGCATTGCAAATAGTGCATGGGTGTGAGTAGTTAATTTGTGGTGTTATGTTGTTGATACACATTTTCATCACAAAATACTGCATTATTTCGATTTTTCGTAAGAACTTTATAGAATTAACACGACTAAAAGGATCTTGCTGCGATGCAATGTGGCGGCCGATATAGGCATCACATGGAGTAACGCATCAACATGTGCTCACGAGCGGATCGGCATAACTTAGGTGCTTTACTCTTTTCGGCGGTGTGGGATCCGCATTTTTTTTAACATTATTGATTGTAGTTCTCATGTTTCTAAAGGAGTTAATTACAAGCGATATTCAACATTAAATTCAGAATCCTGGGTTTTAAACTAATGAATCTTGTACTCCAGGATATGTTGCAGAAGCATAATGAGTCCAAGCATTCACTCAGAATTTAATATCGCATGTAGTAAACTCCTATTGTGGGATTAGCGCTGACGCGTAACATTGACGCGTATTATTAACATTGCGTTTCGGAGTATTTCCGATCTTCTATTTGTGAGTTTTTAGCCGTTTTATTTATATTTAATATTACTAACGACTTCAACAAATAATGGAGAAAAAATAAAAATAAAATAGGAAAAAGGAATAGGAAGTATTAAGCTGGTTATTATGTATCCAAACTATAATTTATCGTAGAAATAATAAACTAAAAATCACAGCCTTCTTTGTTGGTAAATAAAGCCGTGAATTACAATTGATAATAACAGTTTATAAATCTATCTATTAGGAAGAAACATGAAAGTATGTTAGGACAACGGCAATAAAAATATGCACATTTTTTTATACCATATTTCTTGATCAAATACATAATAACTCCATGCTGAAATTGAGGCGTTCGTGACTGATTTTGTTTAACGCTTTTGACTTTGACTCTAACATGATAAAAATCAAAGAAATCTCAATGAAGTGCCCATTGAAATAGTTTTATTAAAAATGGCATAAGTTTTGGAATACCCATTATTCATTTTATTTTTCAAATGGAAAGATTTCACCTATTTCTTTAGTATGCAGAGAGACAAACCTTACATCTAATAATATTCCATAACCAGACAAAAATATATACATAGTTCAATATGTTTGCATCGTAAACAAATCTGCTTTTTGTTTAAAGACTGTATTTAAGCTCAAAACCCTCATGTTACGTCTGATCTTAAGGCTAACTTACTTGCTACTTTACTCAAGGCACTGTGTTAATACAAAATATGTGTACCAGCACGTAGCTATTATAAGTCCATTCCCTCCCAACGAGCTCGAGCCTGCGGACAAAAAGTTTCAAATTATTATTGTATGTAGGCTAGTTCAGTGTTTCGTCCCACGACCCTTTCCTCCCAATGGGACGAAACACTGAATGTATGTCAAATGAGGTAGTGATGAGCTTTGGTGCCAGAATTTGTTTGGCCGCGCAAGATGTTGCTTATAGACTGCTATAAGATTGATATCAAACGAGACTGACGGCTCAACGTGCCCACCGAAGCACTGGGCGATAGTAAAGTGAGCACATATATACTTATATACTTATATATACTTATAATAAACAAGTAGGTAACAAAAAAACTGGTCTTAAAATAAGCTACATTGAATACTAGTTTTACCGCCCGCGACTTCGTCCGCGCGACTGTTTATCGCGAAAAAATGCATCATATTTTCTTCTAGGATATTAAAAACCAATGCAAAAGTAGGTACAGCACCAATGGTTTTGATGTTGTTTGACAGACTTGTTATTTCATTTCCATGGCAACCACATACCATTCTGTGATGGCAACCGTTCCTTACAGTAAGCAATCAACATTTTCCAGTTTTCCCGTGGAAACTTACAGTTTTCCGGGATAAAAAGTATCCTATGTTTTATTCCAGGGTTTAAGCTACCTCCATTCCAAATTTCATCAAAATCCGTCCGGCCGTTATCGCGTGAAAGCTCCCCACAAACAAACAAACAGACAACGTTTCACTTGTATATATTGGTATGGATATACTTTTTTTTTATATTCCGCCCTTTCGTTAAAACTTATATACTGATTGCGATACAGTTTTCACTATTACATAGCTTAGGTTTTGACTTGAAAACTGGTGTACTTGGTACCTCAATCCAATGAAGAGAAGCCCATTACAAAACTGGTGTACTTGGTACCTCAATCCAATGAAGAGAAGCCCAATAAAAAACAAAGGGCTGAAAGAGAGGTATTTTTAACACGTTTTTATTAACCATTTGCTTGCCGCGACGCGCACGCGCAGTATGTACGTGGTAGTGCGCAATCAATACAATATATAAAAGTAAAACGTTGTCTGTTTGTTTGTTTGTTTGGGGAGCTTTCGCACGATAACCGCTGGACGGATAGCTTATACCCTAGAATAAAACATAGGAAACTTCCACGGAATAACTGGAACATGTTAAATACTCGCTGTAAGGATCGGTTGCCATGGAAACAAAATAATATGTCTGTCAAAAAACATCAAGAGCGTTGGTGCCACAGAGTAAGTAGTTGATGCTATACCAACAACAAGCCACAGAGGCCATAACCAAGTCTACTTTTGCATTGGTTTTTAATATCCTAGAAGAACGTAGGATGCTTTTTTCGCGATAAACTGAAGTCGCGGGCGGGTAAGCTAGTGTTAGATATATCGTCACTTTCTTTTTTGTCGATCCGGGTGCGATCTTGCAACTCAAATTTCGAGTATTTCCAGATTAGCTATCCGGCTGAAACTTTCAGGGTAGCTCACAACTCGATGACAAAGCAATTAAAATATATACCTATCAACAATCTTGTTCTTAGAATACTTTTTAATCTACATTTGCTGCTTGTTACTTTTGGCCCAGGAAACGAGGGCAAAGTCACGGGTACAGGTAATTGGTAATAAATTGGTGTGGGGCCAAGAATCTAACCAGGATTCTTTGACCGCAATTTCGTCTTCTATCAATAAATAACAACCTGGACTATTCGAAACACGGGGTGATGAAAACCCACATATAGTTAGAATATATATGTGGAAAATATACAAGGATCGAACCCGGTACCGTTGGATGCCAATGCGCTAGTGCGCAATGTAATTAGGTTACCGCTCGGCTATCATCGCTCGATAGTAACTAAATTGGATTAAAAGCATTTTTATAAACAGCTGGTAGCTCAGTCTAGCCCCTTCACGATAAAGTTACGATAAGTTAGCGCTTAAAATCAGACATAACATAACAGTTGTAGTTTAAATACAGTCTTTAAACTAAAACTTCATGTTACATCACTGAAAAATAGTCCACATACATGCAATAATACTTTTCTATGTTACAGCCGCCATGTCTTTGAACCAATGGAATGCCTTTGTTATCTACAGGCGATCGATAAAGGTAGCGGAGACTTGCTCGTCTCAGCTTGGGACAAGAAGGGATGACATATCAGAATATGACAAATAGGTGTATCAAGTGGTTGGGCCGATGCAAATCACGGTGGTCACGAGAAGTCTTCTCGTGGCCACGATCAATGCAACTTGATCGAAACGATACCTCGAGGTAAATAAATATTAAGTTTTCAGCGCGTTTAAGTCCCGTTTCAATATTTATTAACTATGTGTTCGAATCGCGAAAGTTTAAAAACTAGCTGATGCCCGTGCTTCGCAAGCGTGGTCTTTTCTCTAGGTTAAAAGTACTCTATGTACTATTCCAAGACATAAAAGGCCAATATACTAAAATTAGATCAAAATTCCTTCAGCCGTTAAAATTATTTTTATCGATTGCTTGGCTTCTACTCATCGAATTGAGATACCAAGTAAACCAAGTTTTAAGTCAAACCCTAAGCTATCCAACAGTGAAAGCCGAATTTCAATCGGTCCAGTACTTTTTACGTGATGCGTGACAGATATACAGACAGACATACAGACACGAATTTAAAAAATGTTATATTATTGTTCAGTAGATTATTTTATGTACCCTAGACCATTTATTTTTTAATTATGTTTGTACAGCCTTTTTCGTTCCTATTGCTTTATTATAAGTACAGATTAGGTGCGTCTTGCGGTTCTATCCATATTTTCTGGTACCAGCTCTTGTTTACCTGAAAAAAAGTTATTTAGGTCGGGAAATTGATTTCAAAATATTTATATATTAATTTTTAAAGTTAATGCCTTTGAGTGGGCAATACAGAGGCCCAATTTGTCAACCCAACGTCTAAAATAGTAAAACTACGTAAATTTAAAAACATTATAATACACAAACCATATAATAAAAATAAAACAATACACCAATAATACCAATATATAATATATATATTTATATTTGTATATTAATTAGTTTAAAATATATAATGTTTAATAATAGAGAAAATGACTTTATTCAACAAATCATAAAGATATTGGAACATTATACTTTATTTTTCTAAAAATAAAATAATATTATATATTTTTTAAAAAGTTCATATAAATAAAATAAAAAATAAAAAAGATTGTTTTTTAATTTTATTATACTGGCACAGAGCATAACAGTAGAATTCTATGGATTCAAAATCCGACAAGTTGCCACAATGGCGCGGGCACATTCATACAAACCTCGCACAAACTAACCTATGTCGTCTAATAATAGGCAAGCTATATAAATAGAGATTCTCAACAAAAAGGTCCTCTAATTGTCCTCTCTGACTTAGGACTGTGTTACTTTGTTTGTCTTATTACATTGAATACTGCGTATCGTCACGGACTCACTATCTATCTTTAAACTACTTAATGTAAGGAGACTTACAAACTAGCCGACGCTATCTAGACTATATACTAGCAGAGTATAATCCCTTTGATAAGGGCCAGGCCATACCAGCACCACGACAAGAAAACGGGGCTAGAGGGAAATAGGGCGTGAGGGTTCGAATCTCTGTTGGTGTCTGTTGCCGAGTCGTGACATGTTAAATACCTAGGTACCTACTCAAGCTATAATTACAAGGAGTGGGGGAAGATAAGATGGAAATCGTGTATGGGTTATAACATGGTATATTAGTACATAACCCTAATATAAAAGAGAGCTAGCACTGTAGGAATCCTAACGTCTTATTTATTACTACCCGACGGGGCGCAGTCTCGAGGGAAGACAGGGCGTTCAGGGATGCGTTGTCTCGGCGTTCCGGTTCACAGAGCTGCCTCAGGGTTTCAGGGACGTGTTGGCACGGGCGCTCGGCTTTCGGGTGTCGCGGCGGCGAATCGAACAGGACTCCGGAACAGAACAAGCGCCAAGCTTCTCGGGCCTCAGGGACGCCTGGGAGAGACACCTTTACCTACGTCTTCCTCGTTTTTGAGCCGGGGCTCAACTGCCGGGAGTTTTTGTGGCAAACTTCCTTTTCTCTTGGTCATGGGGGACGCTCAATTATGATCCCCCATTAACTGTTGCAATCTGGTCCACCAATTTATCAAACCCAGTGTTCGTCCAGTATCTCCTGTCATTCACAATGCAGCCTCCTCACATTCACTGTCATTCACTGCCGTAATCAATGCTACCAAACTTGTGGCTTCAACGCGAACGCCCTCCCAAACTATGAGCCTGTAGGTGGCGTCACTTGAGGTGTCTTGTTGCCTTCCACCGGAACTGGGGTTTTCACCATTGCCGGTGGTCCATACTCGAAAACAAGGTCGACCACTCGATCCAATTGCAATCGATTGCAATTGCAAATCTTGACGAAGATCGGAACCATAGATAAAAAAAACACAAACAACGCTACAGTATATACTCGTATCTCAGAGAAATTATAACGGGAGTTTCCAAGCGCAACTTCTAGTAATGTTTCTGCTAGTTTTCGAGGGAGGCGAGTTAAACACGTACAGCACACATAACAACTAACTCACGCAACCCTTGCGGTCAGTTGAGGCGTCTTTATAAACGCACACGCAAACAGAAGCTGCACACAAACAAAAAACAAGAAAACAAAAAGACTGTTGTTACAGTATTGTGTAGTAGCACACTAGAGCAAACACTAGAGATGGGATGGTGTAAAAGACCGATAAAAGAAATATACATACAATATTATTGTTATTATTGTATGTATGTATATACATACATAATGAATGAAATTTGGATTGTTCAATGTTATTATTTTATCTACATTTTAGCTGTGCCCGCGGCGTTGCACGTTTAGTATTTTTTCTCGGATATAACAATCCTTCGAGCTATTTCAGGACCAAAAGAACCAATAGACCAAATTGCATTTTAAGACGTTAAATGGATTTTTATCGTTTCTTCGGCTTCTACTCTTCGGATTGAGATACTAAGTTCGCCAGTTTTTAAGATAAGCCCTAAATTTTTAACAGTGTGTTTCTTATGGTTTTTTTTAATGTCATATTTTTGATCAGTTAGCTTTTTTTAAGTCTCTTTGACTATTTTTTATATTTATTTTCATTTACCAACTTTTTATAACATACTGATTTTTTTATTATTATTTTTTGCTTGAGTAATCATTTTTGTGTTTATGTAGTTTTTAATATATTCATTCATATTTTATGGTCGACATACAAAAAAATTAACGGGAAATTTACCATGAAAATTACCAAATTTGAGTTTCTGATAATTCGGCGGTTAAAAGATAGAAGATAATTAGTACTTTACACAAGTACAAAAATATCACCATATATGATATATTTTACAAGAACCATGATTTTATAGAACTGTTTTTTTGTTAATAAACTGAAAATAACTAAGGATGGATAGTCTTTACAAGCAGAAAAAAACGGTCTGCCCTCTTTCTCACTATTTTATTATGCTCGAAAACCAGTACTATTGTTATTCCTACTAATACCGATTACTCGGAAACTCAAATCATTTATTTTCATGGTCTGTTTCAAACTTTTGTGTGTCGTGTTGTTGTGTCCAGTTTTAGTGATCATGTTAGTTTATCTTTAACTCTTGTGCTCGATTATTTGTTGGTTGACTGGAACCGATTTTAAATAAAATTAAAGACATTGTGTTTTTGTGATATAACTTTATTTTTAAACTATGTTTAATTCAACATTGAAATTAAAGTAATTTAATCAGTACTCTAATTAATACAAAATAAAATACCCTTAATATCATGCCTACATTCATTCATTCGTTCCTTGTTGTCACATCACTAGTCCCCGTACCAAGAAATTACGTATCGTTATTTCTATCGTAAGCTTGTAGTAACAATATATATTTTACGGTAAAATTTGTACCTTATTTGCGTAGCTTACTACACTTACGAGTCATAAGAAACTTTGTCTTTACTTAAATTTGATGTTTCCGATCATCTTTAACACGAAATTACAGCATAATCAACCATTTTTAGTCAGCTCCGTATAGTGACAGGTGTGATCACGAAATGGCGAACGACCGTGGACACTAGTTATTGAAAATGGACACGAACAAAACGTTCATGTACCTCGTCAGAGGCACAGAATAAATAATAGTACAAGTCAGAGGGGAACGCGTATGCTTGGCATCTCCCGTTATAATTTCTCTGATACTCTTATATACATAAGTATACTGTATATATTTAGTATGTTCTTTATTATTGTTTATTAGTTTATGTATTTTTTCATAAATATTTATATTTTCATATTTTTGTTAAGTATTCTTTTATTATTATTTTTATTTATTATTTTTCTGATACTATTATTTTTAAGTTGTATACTCATTTTCCATCTTTTAGTTCATCCGAAGGTTGTCTGTAAGAGATTGCTGTAAGCGATAAAACCGCCGATTGTAGTACTGCAACTTCTATTTTTGTACGTTTTATGATGTACAATGTACGATTTACTTTTAAATGAAATGCAATAAAGATTTATCTATCTATAGGTTCCGTTAAACCAAAGTTGTTCAACATAGGTTTAACGAGCCTAACCGTAAGCCGTTACCCCGCATACGTCTAATTTACCAAAGAACCAGTCTCAATCTCAAGCGCGTCTCCGCCAAACTATTTGAGTTCAACCAATTAAACCGCTTGACGATAGGGCTGTCACTCTTTAGGAAATTGAAAAAGTTTTCGAAATTCAAGTGACTTACTCGTATCTAGGAGTAGAGAGTTGGTAATAAAATAAAGACGGACTTAAAAGGTTTCAACTGATTCGATATTTTATTTTCTTACTTTAGCTTTAAGTAATTTAACATGAGTTTTAAGTTACTAATCACTAACAATAAAATAGTTATATTTTATTACACGACTGCCCGGCATTGAGAATATGTTTTTTAGAATAATATGTTTGTGTTGTTTATGTGTGTACTCGTACATGTCACGTATCAAATGTTAATTAAATGTGAAATTCAAATATCTGCTACGTCAATTATTATTGTCAAATATCAATCATATGTCTACCACGTCTCTTGTCAAGTGATAAAGTCTACTACATTGATACACGTAATACACGTCATGACACATCACATTGCTTAAGTCACAATATTTTTGCGTCACATACAACCTACCCTACAACCCAAGTCTAGTAGGTTATACACGTCATGTGTCAAACGCCAATCAAATGTTAAAGTCAAATGTCTACTAAGTCACTTGTCAACTGTCAAAATCTACTACATTGATACATGTCATACACGTCATGACACGTCACATGGCGTATATCACAATATTTATAAGTCACACACAACCTTATTTGTTACCAACCTACAACCCAAGTTTAGTAGGTTATATAAGTCATGTGTCAAACATCAATTAAATGTCAAAGTTAAATGTTCACTCTGTCTCTTGTAAAATGTCAATCAAATGTCAAAGTCAAATATCTACTACGTCACTTGTCAAGTGTCAAGGTACATACTACATTGATACTACACGTCATACACGTCACCACACGTCACACTATGTAAGTCACAATATTTATACATCACACAAAATCTACCCTGACAAACCGACCAGACACTTAAGTATATTATATTTCATCAATTTTTATTTGCTTTAATGTACATTGAAAGACAGATTTTAATTTAGTCAGAATGTTAAATACATTATACCCGATACGGGCAACGCATGTGAGATAATAAGTACCTACTAGTCTTTTCACTTTTAATGAGATCTATGGCTTTTAAGAAAACTCCGAAAAAAATGTGAAGGTTAATTAATGTAAAGATCGTGGCCAATAGGTCATATTATTACAATAACATTGAAAGGCATAAAAAAGCCTAAACTAAAAAAAAGCAAAAACCTGACTGCCTGAATTTGTACAGTTATCATGCCAAGTTGCCAACCCTGCGTTATCGAGTGAAGCTTGTAGTGATGTGACTTTCGGGCTAGTTCAGAAACTCAGAGTAAATAATGTGGCAGACTTAAAATTCAAGTAATTTACTCGGTGTTTGGCATCGCTTGAACTCCTCACTATTTCGAAAGTTGACGAGAGATTTCACTGCACAGAGATATGGCGTAACTCTAGTGCCATATCTCTGCACAGTGAAATCTCCCGTACTTAAAAAAATAGCATATTCAATTTAATTACAAATACTAAGGCCAATTTCACTGGCAAGATACTAATTACTACCTACTTCAAATATGTACAAAATATTCAAATTCACTCCCATCCCAAGATACTTCAATAGTAATTATGTACCTATATTGGCTGTGTATTTTGCAGTAAGTAGGTAGTTTGTTTTTTGTACAGTATTATATATAGAGGCCGTTCTCTAAACTTTGTATAATAGCAAAGGGATTTGAAAGGTCTATGCAGCTATTATGAACACAATAAAATTGCTCGCAGCTCGGCTTTCTTAGAGGCCGATCAATGGTTTCCAATTTGGTTCTGTTAAATGATTAAGTAACTGAAGATCAGGTACGTAGTCGTTACAATAAACCATGTGGCATAATTCATTATAAAACTCTTTTAATCAAGCTTCATAGCATTGGAATCAGGGGGAACTTGTACCGCGGGGTTTCTTCGTACATAGATCGTAGAACTCAGGCTGTAGTAGTCAGTGATTATGTTTCTAGCTGGGTAACCATCCCCAGTGGGTAACCTTTCTTGACCCTTTACTTTTATGATTTTTGTTAATGCCATTTCTTCTTGTTTTTTCAATTCTCATTTTTTTTTGCCTTGCAGACACTGGTAGCGATTCGGACATCCCCTAAACTAAAATTAATTTCTTCAAATGTCATTTGAATCTTGTTAGCTTCGTAACAAGGTATTTTTTCCCTTGGCATCTAAGCCTCGCTCACTAAACTATCACTAAAGCCTGTCAGCGTAAAATCAACTTTGTTTCCACGCGGAAACTTTCCACTTTGTTCCAGAGTCCCGATTTGTTTAAACGCTATCTCAGAACGTGTCCGAATTTATCCAAACGCAGTTATTTTAAGCGGTGCAGCTTAAATTGACGTAAGATGCATAGGTCACGGTAGCCGAATTGGTAGAGGCATGTGCCGCGCACAGGCACAGTTTGCGAGTTCGAATCTTGGCCGTGATCCAAATTTTTCCATTGGAAAATTATTATATATGTTTAAGCTAAGCAGGCGTTAACTGCTAATATCATAAAAATTGTATTTAGAGATTGTCCTTAAAATTATCCAAAACAAGGCTAATATTCCATGTGCTAGTCTGAGCTTCAAACGAAGTAATAATTTAAAAATATCTGTTACCTATCATCGGCAACTTGAAATCATTGATTTAAAGTCTATACTTGTTCCTTCTATGCCGTGGTCCTATATTAGGGGTAGCGAAGTAACGCCTACCTTTCATCGATGCAGCCTACTGTCCCAGACTGGTGAGTCCCGACTGGTTAGATTGCAATAGCATAGTAGTATAAATACGCTTTTCTAATGTATTTCCTCTAGAAGGAAATACTCTTAACGCTCTTCATCACGTTTATTTTACTTCAATAAGGCATATTTGCCCGTTTTAAATAAGGTAGAATCACATAGGAACAAATGAAATGAATAAAATATTTGTATTTGATGTGCAATGGACATGTACAGATACGCGAATGACATAACTAGAAATAGGAGAATACGGGAAGCTTTTAAAAAGGCAATGAGGATTTATTCAACTTTTTCCTCTCAACTTGTGCATAAAATGGTCGGCCGGGTGGCTACATGTGTTTATATAATATCAATCTGGAGGTCTAGGGGCAAATATAATATTAGTTTATTATGTGCTGTAATTGCAGACGCGGTGCGCGTGAGGGCGGCCCGCGGCGCAGGCGTGTGTGCTCAATGTATCGTTTGAGAAAGCTTTAGTTACTCATGCAAATCCGGGGCGGGTCGTTAGTACTCTATAAGTTATGTCTTTCTCGATATGAAAAAAAAACTATTAGAAATTAGAAAAAAGCCAAAATAAAACCCATTATAAATGAAGCCAATTATTGCAAGTTATTATAGAAAAGAAATTGGTTCGTCTAACTATAGACTTAGAATAAATGATAGTTCTAATTAAATGTTGGTGATTAGGTACCAGTTCCCCCAGATGCAACGCATACAAATCGTCTTCTTTGACCTTAGTAACAATCGGAGCGGCGTTTGCATAGCACGTGTAAGCAGTGTTTCTCATTCGCGCTACAGTCTGCATATATTTTTATCTATCGTATGAAGCCAATTTTTGCAATTTTTTATCGTAACTTTGGTGTTGATGTACATGAGGCATGACGGCGCGAATGTGGTTTTTTGGGTGTGTTTGCTTGTAGTTGTGTCTTGTCCAATTTTTGTTTACGCGATAGTAAAGTATGCCTTATCTCTCCCCTTTAACTAGATCTACCAAAATTATCATTGTTATGTTAGGATCAACTTAACAATGATTATTTTAAAACGTTATGATGTAAAACTGTGAGTAATCATATTGAAATTAGCACCATGCATCTGTTGTATAAGCGCGTATTATAATCTACTCGTACAACAACTTCAATCGATTTTCACAACACAAGTAAAAGTCACCTTTAGTCACCTGGAGTCTAAACATTTTAATATCTGCTAACATATACGTAAATATATTTTTCAAAGCGATTATTTAACCATGATGGAAAATCAGCATTTTGAGTAACCCTCAAGCATGCATTGAATAGCAAAATTACTCATACGCTTAATAGGTGAACAAATTGTGTACTCTTTGTATTCTATTCACAAAATAAAGTCTTTGAAATACTTTGAAATGATTGCGTAGTTTCGAAGCTATTGGTCCGATTTCAAAGGCGGGTTCAAAGTTGTACGACAATGACACATATTAACCCTTCAATTTTGATATGAACTCATGTGATCGTGTACTGCATATTATGTTTAGTACTAGGCTAGGTACCTACCTACATAATTTGAGGTTCCAAAATGATGACAAAGTTTAGATTTACAGATTTTCGGCATTCTTATTTACAGAAATACGAGCAACTTTGTCAACTTACCACGTCCTGAATGTATATTAATTTATAGAAAATAAAGAACTTTATTTAGCAGCTGAATGTGAAAATATATAATTGAAGACTTAATACACATTTCGCCTTTGAGGCAATCGGTTCTCAATTTTTTTTTTTTTTTTTTTTTTTTTTTTGGTTTCTTTTTGATATTTTACCAAGAGAGACGTCATACCAATTATAAAACACTTAAAACACGGCGAAATTGTCCTATAGCTACTTACATAGAACTTAGGCAACTATATTTGCATCACTGAAGTGGCTAAAAGATCACAGAGATATATATACAGAACCGCGTCGTCAGAAAGAGACACACATATGTTCTCAGTTACAGTGAGTTGCAGAGAGCGGCCGATCGCCAATCACCGCCGATGACGGCCTGTGACGTTTATTCAAGACGAAAATGAAATGATTTTTTGAAAAACAAACAATTTCGTAATAATCCATACCAATATATAAAAGTGAAAAGTTGTCTGTTTGTTTGTTTATTTGTTTGTTTGTTTGTTTGTTTGGGGAGCTTTCACGCGTTTACGGCTGGACGGATTTTGATGAAACTTGGAATGGAGATAACTGGAGATTCCTGGAATAAAACATAGAAAGAAAGAAGAAAGAAAAGAAAGAAAGAAAGAAAATACATTTATTCAACACACACAAAAATAAAAAATACAAATATTTAGAAAAATTAAGTAGGAACAATAGAAAAGGAAAACAAAGAAAAGGTAAAAGTAGATAATTAAAGTGGTGATGAATGGGCCTTAACTCAGCATTAGGCTGTTTGCCGAAGGCACGCAGCGCTGGTTTTCAGCTAAAGCCCAGAGGGAGCGGAAAAAATAAACATATGAGTATAAAAAATGAAATTATATATGAATACATTTATAAATATAAATATACATATATATATATGTATATATAATAATAATTACATAGGATACTTTTTATCCCAGAAAATTGAAAGTTTCCACGGGATAACTGGAAAAACTGGAAAAAAATGATTACTCGCTATAAGAAACGGTAGCCATGGAAACGAAATAACAAGTAAAACATCAAGAATGAAAAAATATACCTACTTTTGCATTGTTTTTTTAATAGATATAACAAGAACATAGGATGCTTTTTTTCGCGATAAACAGCGAAAAGTCCGCGCGGACGAAGTTGCGGGCGGGAAAACTAGTAGTTCTATATATCCCGGAGAACACCCGTATATTCGCCGGACACTTGAGAAACGCGCGTAAAACTTTTTATTTTGCGAATTTCTTATAGAATAAGTTACATAATGTTATATTCCATTTTATAGCTAAAACATTAAAGAACATCGAAATATATACTATTAAACTATCAAACATATACTCACGTTAACATTTTCCCGCCAAAAGTGACGAAACTTTGAAACACTTTGTGGCTATCGCCATTCGCGGTACAGTAAACACAAAATTATTTTGCAAAAAAACATAATTTTCTTAATGAGACCATTAATTTTACCACCTAACAGATATACTCTATAAAATACATTGCAATGCGAACACTTCCCATTTACCGGATCCCACGAAGCAGACGACCTACATCAATCATAAAAAGTGAAAAGATTAGGCACCAGCTTCTTAATATGGACCATATAAGTTAGGTGCAACGTTTACTATTTGCCATCCTTGGCATAAGTCACATTCGGAATGGCGTTTGTCTAGCTCGTGTTAGCAGTGACTCTCATTCGCGCTACAGACTGCTATGTCTCTCAATTTTTATTGTTGCGAACATGAAGCGACTGTGGGAATATAGCTGTGTCTAGATCTATGATATCCACCTATTGCTTTATAAGCTTCGTGTTTTGTATTTAGTCTCACCTGAAGCAGTGAACATGGACAAATGCGGCGACCTGGCGACGAAAACAGTTGCATTGGCGACCCGCATGTGCGACGGCCAGGTTGGCTGCGTTGCTTCGCAGCGGATGCCTAAGTACCCCTTGGAGGTCCGTATCACGTAGCGTAGCGCCCGCCAGCTGCTTCGGAGACCATTCTCGTTTGCTGCTGATACTTGCGTGTTGTTCAATAGCCAGGGTTTCTCTATCTGTTGGTGACAAAATTAGTTATTATTTAGGTTTTATCACATTTTATCAACTCATATCTATATATCCAACGATGTTTTAATTAAAAGATGCGTTGCGTCAGAACTAAAGCGAAGTCAATGTTGTCCGAACTTACCCACATACATCAACGTTTATAATAGAACGTACCTAGGGTCACACTTAATAATAAGACTACGTTGTGTAAACAAGATAGCAAGACCACTAGCGTGAGTAAGAGCGAGATAGATATACGCTCCGCTGCTTCGGTGCGATGATTTATGTGACTGTAGTATGTGTTTATAGTATATGTATGGTTGAATAATGTTCACAAAACAGATATATAAAAAAATGCCTATTATTAGTTGTAGGTACTTTTATATGTATTGATTGGAACATAATTTTATTGTATCTATCTATCTCCTATCTATATTTACACTTAAATATTAATATTATATTATAAAGGGGAAAGATTTGATTGTTTTATTAATATCGCTTACTGCCTTTTTTTTTAAAGTAGATACTGACATAAACATGCTAAAAGTAAAAACATATCCGGGGTATGAGCTTTACCCTTGCCAGGGCGGTCGCACTCCGCAACAAGTACAAATTAATTCGAGGACCCAATATTCGGGTCCGTTCAGTCGAGTGTCAAGCGTGCGCTCGATGAGTCGCGCGCCTTGTACTTAGCGATAGAGTACCTACTTACGTAAAGTTATTGACAAACTTTATTCGTGTTTTAATTATGAGTACCAAGAAGAAAGCTAGAAAGTACTGCATAGCATTCGGCTGTTTGGATAGTGATAGAAATGACGAATTGTCATTCTTTACGTTTCCAAAGGATATTGAAAGGTAATAAATTGTGATACCTACCTATAATAGGTCCTAGTTATGTAGTTAGATATTGATATTTTTTTATTACATAGGTTCCTATAGTTTTATGTTATTTCATTTGTGTTCCATACCGAAGCTACGCATATTTAAGGTTATTCCGCGCAGAAATAAAGTCGTTTATTAAATCGATCAACGTAATTTTATAATTGATTATAGTAGGTATTGTTGATCGGAAAATGAATTACTGTGCTGACTTAGTAAGTAGCCTACAACTAATTAGGAATTATATATATGTCTCGTATAATACCTACCTACTTTTAATACCTTTTATTACGTAGGTAGCAATTTATTTTTCACTCATTAAAAGCATGGAATTCAGACAGGCACCTTTATTCATCAAAGTGCAATACCTATAGGATATAATCATAATCAACCAACGACACGTAGGTAGGTATCTCACTAAACTTATCGGCGTTCTGAAAACGGGATAGGTAGGTAGTAGAAATGAGGTAGTAGGTCTATTCTGATAAGAATGTCATTGTATGTAATGTAACTATTTTAATTTATAATAATAAGTAATAATATAATACATTATTACTTATTTATTCTGTTACAATATCTAAATCATAACATATCACAGAATAATTAGTAGTACAAGTACCTAGTCATATCTTAATACAACCCTACCGAGCGAAAAAGGGACAGAGCGATTCTGAAACGGTTAGAGCAATGGAAGTTCTCGCGCGTTGTGATTGCAACAGTGCATTCTAGTCGGCACGCGGTGGGCGAGCGCCTTCTAGGTAAATATAATTGAAAGCTCGCAGCGCCGTGCGAGTTAAATTGCACTTTATAGCGTTGTAGCGAAAGTCGCTATTTATTTAAATGACTTTACTCAGTTAGCCTTCTGTACTTGTACTATTATTTATTCTGTGCCCTTGCGAAGCTAGGCGAGTCACTTAGTACTCTATACTTATAATAAAGCAGTAAGTACCAAAAGTCTATACAATAAAGATAATAAAAAATATCTATGTAGGATAATAGATAGATAGATAGATGAACTCTTTATTGAAACACCACAATACAAAAATATACAATTGATAAACTTAATCAACAAAAACATGTTACAATTGGCGGTCTTATCGCTTAAAGCGATCTCTTCCAAACAATCAAGATAATCTACTTAACAAGAATATAACAATTATTAAAAATCGCTTTGTCTGTCTGTTTGTTCGCGCATCACGTAAAACTGCAGGACCATTTGCGATGCGGTTTTTGGATAGCTTATGGTTTGAGTTAAAAACACTGGTGTACTTGGCATCTAAATCCGATGAGTAGAAGTCAAGCAATCGATAAAACCCATTTGACATCTGAACGAAGTTTGATGATATTGGTATACTTATGGTTCTGCAAAACACAGTATCATTATAGTCCAGAAAAATTTCAACGCAGGCAAAGCCGCGGGCATAGCTAGTTTTACTATAAAAACCTTGTTCCATTTATGTCATAAGTTACATTATTTCAATTTTGCTAAATGAAAATAATATTAAATAAAATTTGTAGCCTAAGGCTATCAAATTAATATGCGTTCAATTAATATGAAATTTCATCAAAACCGAACGCAAACTCCAATATTTATCAGAATGCTTTTAACTTTACGCGCTCTGTTTAATTTCGTCGATAAATTGTGGCTTCGGGGAACTTCACGGTAACTCAATAGATATAACTAAGTAGGTAAAGTCTACATCCATGCAATTATGATATTTTTGCCTCACCAAGAACATCACTATAAGAAAAGCTCGGCTGAGAGTATAAACTCTACCATCACCAGAGCGCTTACTCGCTATGCCACACGTTTTTTTGTGTGCAGAAAACGTGTTACGTCATTATGACAATTGCCGAATGATTCCACGAAGGTATCGTAACGCGAGGCGTTACGTTCTACTCGTAAGTGAGTAACATAATAGTACAGGTGATGTGTGCTGTGTTATGAATGTGTGCATAATGTTTTACATTTTTCGTGGAAAATACACAACGCTTTTTAAAAAAAAATGGGCTTTTATGAATTATCAGATAATTTACCTCTTGGTAAATATTACTCTGTTTTTTTAAGTACTATAGTGTAAAGAGAAGGCGTGGCGCCGCCGCTTGGTGGTCAACCGATCTGATTCTCACGTCACAAGAAAGAATAGAGTGATTCCGTTTGGATTCTTTGGGTATACGAGATGCGGGACTATACAACATTTACCCGTTACTTTGTGGATGTTTGCTTTAAGAGCGGCCAACCCGACATGGGTAATTCTCATCGAAGCTCAATTTTGATGGTCACACAGTTATATTTCCTTAACGGTCTAAGACAGAAACAGAATTTTTGAATTGGAGGATTAAACATTTATTAGGCTACAAAACAAATAAAGCTTGTCAGAATAGAAGCAAAAGTAATATCAAAAATTAACACGAGTGGTCAAAAAACGGGCTATTTTTCGTATTCTCATCGAGTCACACTTCCCGCTGCAGTAAAATATTTGGGTACTGCTTCACCAAATTTCAGTGTATTTGTATGTTACTTATACTAAAGTTATCGTAACTAAATACCCTTTACACACAATAGTCTAAGAAAAATCTTTTGGTCATAATTTTGAATTTAAAACTACATATGCGTCGGTCACACGATTTCAGATACTTTAGATTTGCGTAGTATATAACGGCTGGCAGTTGAACACAACATCAGTAATCAAACACAGAGTTCGATGTAGTCAGACGTCAGTCGTGGTCCAGTATCGCAGAAGTGAGAAGTCCAACTCATCATACCGCGAGAAAAAAAAATGGTAATTTTATATTTATTCATAGGTTTACCAATCACTTGCGTGGACAACATTTTTGTGCATTGTATTTTAGCAATTGAAATCAAATTTAGCTCATCGAAACCCCAAAAAGTGCAAGATATTTATGTAGTATTTGATTTAAAACAAAACAAAAAAATTGCAGGTATTTATAAAAAAGGGATATTTTCGTCACCGTTTTCGTTTATTTTTAAAATTGTATCACTGTAGACTGATTATTTGTCAATGTTATAAATAATTTATGACATTACAATTTCATAAGTACTCAAATGAAAGTGAAATGAAATGAAATAATTATATTAAAAGTTTAGATAGGTACATCATTTCAGTTTGTTGTTACTACATAGTAAAAACAAAAAATAAACACATACATAAATATGTGATAATATTTTATTTTAGAGGGTATTTTTGAGTAAAAATATACTCTGAAATATATGTACCTGGTTAATAAAATCACAGTAAAGTTCCTATATTTTATTAGTAATGTTTATAATAAAAACCTTTCAATAAAATTGTGTAGTTTTAACTAACGTAGCATACCAGTATACCTATTTCGTTGGATGATTGAACTTAGGACTGAACTGATAATAAATTATCTCTTTTGATTACTGATACCTATCATATATTTGACTGTTTAATTATGAAAAATTGATTAAATTGTTATTTCATGAATATTTAGTCTCATAAACAGTAGTCAATTGTAAAAAAAATACTCTGTAAAGTTACTGAATCACTTTCGTAGATCATCGTGTCACTTTCGTGGCATCTAGAACTTCAAAACCATTATTCTTCCAAACAAGACTCACGATACAACTAATTTACATACGAATTTACTCGTCTTATCAAGCGCTATAAGTTTTTCACAAAAATAGTTCAAATAAGCATAAAACAAAATTTGCCATGATGGTGACGATGAGAATCGCAGCGATGAGAATTAGCCACATACTTTTCATACAAATGCTCGTACGTGATTATGGCGTTGGAATACATCTATCCTTTTTTTTTAATTTAATAGGTTTTTGTGCTCTGTATCTAGGTATCTAAGAAAGGAAAAAAATATAAGTTTTGAGAAACAAATTCAGTACAAGCATCAGCGCAAGTTTTTGAAACATTGCGCTGGATGAAACAACAAGCTCTTCGACCATGCTCGCGTTGACGATAGACGGACCGGGAAGGGACCTCTTAATTCACAATAGGCAAGCATTTTAACGCAGTCTCGCAGTCATATGGTAAGTGACGCTCCTGTCAAAGATATAGCATGCTTGCCTAGAAGATACCTGTTCACTCTAGGTGGCATATCTGGAGAAACAAAAAGGGCTGTGCGAAACACATAGGAAGAATCAATGGAATTTTATCCATAATAATATGCTGATGCCGTGCTTCTGTACTTCTTGAAGCCTGAATGTGGAATTAGGATATGAATTATAACGCACATTTTCCGAAAAGTACTTACACCATAAACAAGACATAAGTGCAAAAACTAAAACCCGACTATGACACTCTTCCGATGAAAACGAATTGATTGATACCTCGCTTGTCAAAATCGGACCAAGTTTTTAGTTTCAACACAACCCATCCTTTGTTTCGCCATTGTCAGGTAAAAACCGATAAGCTGTGCTAACTTTACGTCGATGTTCAAACCTTTACTTTGCCCTGACTAATATATAAAATACCACAGAATAAATACAAGTACTTTCTACTTACTAATACATCATTCATCAACAGCCTATACTTGTCCACTGCTGGACATAGGCCTGTCCTAATGAACGGCCACTAACACAAAACATATATAGTCGTTACGGATATATTTGTTTTTTGTCACTCGTCGTCACTCCACCAGGCCACAAGGCGTCCTACACTATGTTTTCCTAGAAGTGGTCTCCACTCGAGAACTCGTCTGCCCCAAAGGTTATCAGTTCTTCGGAAAATGTGACTAGCTCACTGCCACTTTAGCTTGCTTATCCTAAGAGCTACGTTGGTCACCTTGGTTTTCTGTCGGATATCTACAGAATACAGCAGAATACATAATTACCAATGAGCAATGAGTAATAATTATGATCCATGTCGAATATACAGCACTGCTAATGACTTTTCTTATATTAAGTTTAATAAATTGACTTACTCTCTCTGGTTTCCCATCGATGTACCACATGATGTTGGCGGGCGGCATGGCCGGCGCTGTCGTGCAGTTGAGGAGCACCTCTTCACCGATCTGCACACTCCGTGGCACCTCTGATATCACTGGGTCTTCTTTGAGGATCACTGCGAAAGATGGAACAATTAATGGCTTCACCAGTCATCAAGGCACAAGATTATCAAGGTTAGATCTTGCTGTATACAAAATAAGAGCCGAACCAAGAGCATTAAGGCCATGCTCCAAGATTAGATTTTCCCACTCCCCACTACCTTGCCACCTACCCTGCAATCTGCCACCCGCTACCCGCAATAAGCACTGTAGTCCTACGCGCTGTTTGAACATACAATTTAGCTCGGAACTAAATGACGTACGTCTCAATAGTTATTAATTTTATTGGCAGGCTAATAATTTAGTTAAGTAAATTTTGTCTAAGAATTAGATAATAAACTATATTTTCTTGCTATGAGATTTATTTTAGAGATAAAACTTAAGCCGTTGAGTCAAAATGTAAATGTTTCTGAAAATAACGTAATTTTTGATTAGAAAATGTATCGAATGAAATTCTGTTAATCATGTTTTTGTCTAAGTCTTAGAGAGATAAAGATCCCAAAAACATGTATGTTAAGTATCACATTTATGTGATTAGTGGTTGACCCAGCATATTTATGGAAAAACCCTTAAAAAGCAGAGCCTGGTCTTAAACGCACCATTCTCGCCAACAGTTGCCGAGCATGGTGCGTTGCATGGCTCTTTGATGGTGATGATGATCGTCCATCAGCCAATTGCGTTCCCATTGCTGGGAAACAGGCCTTGTATCAAAAAGAGGATAGTCCAACATGCTAGCTGAGTGCGGGTGTCGGATGTCCTTGAATTTTGAAGTAATTGTACATGCCAGTTTTCTCACGCCGTTCACACTCTCTATGATACTGATATATGGAGATTTGGAAAAAAACTGTTCAAATGCTAGTTGGACTAGCGCACCGTGGATTCAGTACATATATTTTTTCAAATTTGTTGTTTTTATGACTTCAAATTTACGGTTTTCGGATTTTTCCGTTTACTTGTTTAAGAAATATATGACAGCACATAAAAAAAAACGTTGCTCCTTTCCAAATTTTATGATTCTATGTCAACGGCAAGAACCAGGGTTTGATTCGAGTTTCGAAGTATGTGGCATAAGCGTTCGTATCTTTTGATTGCGTTGGCTTAGAAGTTTTTTTTTCACAGCTCTAATGTTGGTTGGTTGTAGACTTGACTATTTGATATTAATTTAAACTTGATAGTTCGACTAGTTCCTGAGAAAAAGGTTCTTGACAGACAGACAGACAGACGAATAGTGAAGGTACGGATCCCTAAAATTAAATATCGTAATTCTATATAACATATTTCAAATGAAACGGGCAAGACATGTTGCAAGATATGCGAACAAAGACCTGCAGGAGTGGTGGCGAAGAAAGGACAAACCTGGACAGTAAACCAGCAGTCAGATGAGTTGTAGAGAGGTAGTGGCAGTAGCAGAAAATACCTAAGAGTTTGGTTTGAAGTAGGTCATAATGTCAAACGGGGCTTAGAACCTAGCTGTACAGACTAAAGTCCTTAATACAGGACCTCCACATCATTATTGAAACTAGGATCTCCTTCATTTTAAGAGGTATCTACGTGTTGGAATCTATATATATATTATTTTTATTTATAATTATTTAATTTTATTATAGTATGTGTATTTGTATTTAATGGCATGTATGTATATGTTTATTTATATACATACATGCCACATATATATATATATATTTGTTTTAAATTGTTTACACCACCATCCTCTCTCACTCCATTATTTCTTTCCATCCAAAGGTTGACTGGAAGAGATCGCTTATAGCGATAAGTCCGCCCGTTGTACTTTAGTTATAAGATTGTGCCTAATTGTTGTAAATGTTTGGAAACTGGTGTACAATAAAGTATTATCTAATCTATCTATCTATCTCCAAAGTATAGGAGACAAATGGACATGATTGCAACATAATGACAGTCAGTCGAGTAAAGCTCTGATGAAGTAGTGGCCAAGAAAGGGCAAACGTACATAGGACACCAGCATGAAAAGAGTTGATAGTACAGCGGCAGGGGCAAAAAATGCCTGAAAATGTGGTTTTAAATAGATCAGAACGGCAAAAGGGCCTTTATACCTAACTCTAGGAAATTTCAAGCGTTAAAGCAATAAAGACAAGATGTGCCAACAGCAGATATAATTTTATAACCGTGGTATAACCGAATAACATTTGTTCGGTACAACACAGTCAGCAGCGAGAACGCAGCGAGTTTGCGCGACATATTATTCACAAGTCGTCGGAGTAAGAGATTAAAAATGGACCAAAATTGTTAAGCTGCTTCAGGATAATGTATTTAAAATTACTAATCAGTATTTTACAAGGAGGGTTCTGCAATCGTTTTCCTTATTACAAACAACGCCATTTTGCGGCTGATTTGGAAAAAACGAGCTCGGCTTTTCAGGTTTTATAGAGTTCCGTAGCCAAACAAGAAATCCATCGTCCAACGTTATGTCCGTCTGTAAATTCATCTGTGCGTCTGTATATCACAGCTATTTTTATTCCGACACTATTAACACTAGTGGCTCTGTGAGCTGTAGACCTCGTGCATACAAACTTTTTTGCAAACAATCTAGCGGTGCGCAGTAGTGCTATCTATTTACCTTATTGTACAATTAACAATAATAAAATTAATAATCAAGGTCAAATCAATCCCTACCTAATGGATAAAGGGATGATTCCACTGGTAGAAACCTAAGAGTGAGAAATTTACTGCATTTTGAGGAGGTATTCTGCTCATCACGCCAAAGATCCTCATCAGATCTCCACTTAATTTTTATGAGACCAAATTGAAGTTATTACCTTACAAATAAAAAAAGAACCATAGAAATCTGATTTAGTAAGGCGGAGATGTTCAGTAGCCCCCCTTTTGCCCCTTTATTGGGGGCCTCCAATCAAAAATCCCAAATGAGTAAAAACTAGATCGGTTGAGAAATGCGACCTGTAGAGGAGAACAAAGATCTGGTCAAACGGCAGACGGACATCCGGACAACCGGACAGGCGGACATCTGGACATACGAACGCATTTTTGCCCAAGCTGAAACGGACATGCTTTACTCGTGCTTCACGCTCGCTCGGTCAACTAAAAAGTTGAAATTCGGCATATGTATTGACATTTATAACCGCTACAAAGAAGACTAAAATAATATTGAAAATTAATACATTTGGGTTACGTGGCTGCGATACATGATAATTGAAGAAGAAGAAATAGTTATTTGTTATGCAAGGCTGCAAAGTGATTTTTTGGCGCGAGTACTTGTATTGAAACCAGAGCAAGCGAAGGATTCTAGGATTGAACCACGAGCGAAGCGAGTGGTTCATATATAGAATCCGGAGCGTAGCGAGGGTTTCAAAAGTACGAGACGCCAAATAACTTTGCTGCCGTGCGCAACACAAAACTTTTCACCTCACTACAGCGAGGAAAATGCTAGGTGCAAGAAAAACAGCTAAATAATATATTAAATTAGTGTTTATAATAATAATGAAAAATGGGCCGTCGCGGGATTCCTGGCAGATGTTTAAACATAATAGAATAGAGTCGAACAGGATAGAATAGAATAGAATCGAAAAGAGTCGAACAGGGTTGAAAAATGTCAAGTAGAGTCAAATTGAAACGAAAAGAGGCGATTAGAGTCGAGAAAAGTCGAGTAGAGTCGAGTAAAGTTGAATAGAGTCAAGTAGAGTCGAGAAGAGTCGAGTAGAGTAGAAACAATAGAAAAGAGTAGAATATAGTAGAATATAGTAGAAAAGAGTAGAACAGAGTAGAACAGAGTAGAACACGGTAGAACGGAGTAGAACGGAGTAGAACGGAGTAGAACACAGTAGAATACAGTAGAATAGAGTAGAAAAGAGTAGAAAAGTATAGAAAATGAAAAGAGACGGATAGAGTCGAGTAGAGTCAAAAAGAGGCGAATAGAGACGAATAGAGTCAAGTAGAGTAGAGTAGAATCAAATCAGATAATAATATAATATAAATTAGTAATAAAGTATTTTCAGTGGATTGGCGCTATAGAATTTTAAAAACTCTTTCCACGCTAGCGGGTAAAATGCACTTTTGCACTCGGATTTCAAACAGAATCTTTCCGAGCTTGTGAGGTGAAAAAGACTTTTCATCCCATCTATTCAAAAAGGACGTCTTGGTTCGTCTTTAAGTGCACCCAAAGGTGGTGTTTTCTATAAGAAACTTTTAGCGGTCAGTAATGAGTTTTTAATCCTAAAAGTGCGCCGCAATTATGTTTGCCGCGCACTTTTCCAAATGACTGGAGCGATTTAGTTCTGTTTTTTTATGTTTGAAAGCTGAGGTAAACGAGATGGTTCTTAGTGAGGGAAGGGGGGAAGGGGGAGGGTGCGAATCTTAGCTTCCAAACGAATGGACCGATTTAGCTGCGGTTTTTATGTTTGAAAGTTGAGGTAAACGAGATGGTTCTTAGCTATAATGTGGGGTGGGGGTGAGGGAGGAGTGGGGGTGGTTGGGGCGTTATGTACATTTTTAATTTGTGCTTGTAAATAAATATATGAGCTCTGAAGTATCTAAAAGCGCCTTTTATTTTTTTTTCTCATAAAAAGGGGATGAAAAGTAGAGTGCATCACTCGGGCGCAAAATTATTTTACCTCGGGCGACGTATATTGAATCCCCCGCTACGTTCAGGATTCTACTTAAGAATCCTTCACTCCGCTCTGGATTCAAAATAGCGCCCTCGCCAGCAAAATATTATTTTGCTACCTAGTAATACAATCTATTATTCTCGTCGAATAGGTATTTTAATTAAAATAATGATGTCTATCACATACTAGTTTTCCCGCCCTTGATTTCGTCCGCGCAGACTAAGTTTATCGCGAAAAAAGCATCCTATTTTCTTCTAGGATATCAAAAATTTTAAAAAACTAATGCAAAAGTAGGTAAAGCACCAATGCTCGTGATGTTTTTTGACATACTTGTTATTTCGTTTCCATTGCAACAGTTCATTACAGAGAGTAATCAAAATTTTCCAATTTTCCCGTAGAAACTTACAATTTTCAGGGAATAAAATTATCCTATGTTTTATTCCCGGTCAAAAACTATATGCATTCCAAATTTCATCAAAATCTTTCCAGACGTTATCGCGTGGAAGCTCCCCGAACAAACAAACATATAACAAAATAAATAAAATAACAATAATCAATAAAAAAAACAGTAATCATATCTCAATATTTGACTTTTATATATTGGTATGGAAGTTTTCTATATGGTTTCATTTACGAAATATTTGTTTTAAGTGAGTAACGTGAGTTGCATGTCCTTAACTCAGTCTAACTCATAAAGAACAGAAAAAATATTTAGGCCATTAGCGCATTATATGAATTCACTAACAAAATTATCACGGGTATCTAGGGTTTACTAGTTTACGAGATATAGCCAACCAAGATCATGCAAATTATGGCCGCGTCAACTCGGATCAAATTCCATAGTGACAAGATACATTATCCAACCATAAAAACAACGTTGCTGCTGCTGCTGGACCGATTGCAATGCAGTTTTAACAATTCGTTAGTTTAGGGTCCTGTGAACCCTAAGTCTATGTGTATCTGACACACAACTAGCCGGTTTTTACCCGACTGAGTATGGTTATGTGTTTGGGTTGTATGTACGTTTGTTTGTTTGTTTGTTTGTACGTTTCTTAGGCGCGTCCTACAGCCTAAACGGCATTGCATGTTTTTTAGCTCCTGCCTTGCCCGGGAAGAGTTTTGGTGTATCCTATTTCTCAATTTAAAAACATCCACATTAACTGCAATGTCGATGGAAACTGTTAACTTGACGACACCAGGACTGGTTATCGATAACTCACCAGCTACAGTCAGATTCTTCGTCTGCTTTACGACTGCAAACCTGGGGCCTTCAGTGGAGACCTCGCAAGTGAAGGAGACCCTGGTGTTGTAGGTCTGCGGAAGCTTCACGGTGACGGAACAGCTGTGCTGGTTGCAGGCGCCTGTGACACCTCCACCCGCGGAGCTGTTGAAGGTCCGGGTGGTGGGCTGGGAAAGGGAAAGCGGGGATGAGCTTCTTCGATTCTTACTTCAAACAGTTGTTTCTACAATAAATATATCGGTAATAGGTAAACGGTTTTTAATCAAAGTGCAGATACCTGAACATTACCTAACTTTTTATGTTAGTATTTCTGGGGTTCATATCAAGCAACAGACTTGTCTACTACCTACCTACTTTTTTTCTTTTTTTTATTACTGTCTAGGCAATCGTTTGACCACGATCTCACCTGATAGAAAGCAATGATGTGGTCGAAGGTGTAGCACCCTTTCCTAATAGATACCTGTTCACTCTTGACTTGAACATACCTGGGTTATAATTTACCGGAAACACTGACAAGGGAAGGGCATTCCATTCCCTTGCAGTTCTTATTATAAATTAAGAAGCGTAACGCTTCGTTCTTTTGCGAGGTATTTCAACCATAAAAGGGTGGCGCTTTGCTGATCGTCTAGTCGTACGTGATGGAAAGGTGATGGGGGAATCAGGTTGTGCAGTTCTTGTGCACACTCTCCATAGTGAAATCTGTAGAATACTGACAGGCTTGCTACCTCACGTAATATTTATCAAATTCTCATAAAACTTCACCCTAATTCAGTCTCCATGACAGTACAATATTACACCAAGCTTCGGTCCTCAAATCTTGATGCTGCAGGGGTCAGAGGTGGGACAATCAACTTACTTTAAATTAGAATTAAAGATATCAAGCAGAGAATATGTCATTGAACTCCGAGGTCTAACTTCTCAGTCCACAGTTTAATTTTCACGTATATTGCTTGTTTTCAAATGTTCAGAGATCGACTCGACTTTGGTAAAGTCTAAACTGGATAAACATTTAGAATACAAAGTCTGCTCTAGGTAACATTAGGAGTTTTGGCCTGAAGGAGCTCTTAATGGATTCTCTGTAGCACTTCTAAGAACTGTACTAAATTCACTTGGGCTTTCTTAGAATCTAAACGATGAATCCGTGCCACCAATTATTAAAACTTTCGACAAACGCAAGAGGAACTTTCTTTCAGGGAGACTGCTTTTATAGATCCCAATTTGAAGGGTTCAACAACAGCAGCTTTAGCAAATTCAACGTGGTCCAGCTCTGTGTGTTTATCAGATGCTACACTTATAGTAGTAGTTTTGTACCAAATCATTAGGGACGAATCAAAAATCATTTTATTTTTCGAGGCATTTCTTGTATAAATGTATTTTCTTTTATCCAAAACAGATGGCTTTGTCATGCTATAAGGGGTATCTGTCAGTATGTATATTGCCCACAGATTAATAATGCTAGTTTTGTTTGTTTTCGCATATGGTTTTTGTGTATAGAATACACAACAAAACATAAGATCAAAACCTAAAACCTGACTACGGTCGGATGAAAAATAGCCTATGACACTTGCGATGGAGAATTGACGCTTGTCGAAATCGGACCAAGTTATTAGTTAGAACACATAACCCTTACTTTTACTTGCCGTAATCGACTAAAAAAAATAGCCTATGATAATATATACCTGAAGACAAATGGATTGACATCAAAATCGAAACATAAAAGAAAGACTGTTAAACTCATTACCCTTCCCTTGCTTTGCTGTAGTCAGGTAAAAAAGGTCATTGTGTTTCACAAATAGAGCTTTTATTGTGAAATTTTCCATTAAAAGTTATAATGAAGACATAACATACCAGTTATGCTCTCGTGACATGTAAAAACATGGGACGCCATACATTTCCAACTGGTGACATTATGATCATGGGTTAAAGTGATTCTGAGTGTAAGTTCCTTGCAGTTTTTAGAGAACAGTGCCATCTATTATAACTCTAAGAACTATTGATTTAATCCGCCTCACTTTTTCGAATGTTGCGGATTTCGTTGTCATTGCTTAAAAACGGTGGAGGAAAACATCATTTGGAAGGCATGTTCTAGACCCCCACCACCCCGCACTGGGCCAGCGTGGTGGATTATGGCCCATCTTCAGAGACTACTCTGCTGAGAGACGATGGCCCAGCAGTGGAAACTGTACAGGCTTAAGATGTATGGAGTCGATAAAGGAACAACTCTCGTGCAGCAACATTAGTTTTACATATTATACTTGTTCCTACCGGGAATTACAAAAACCCCGATATTTTCGTTCTTCAGAATGGTTTGTATCCAATTTTATTCTAGTACTATTATTTATTCTGTGTTCATACTAAAATATTATAGCAATAGAGGCTGAGTGGTAATATTTGAGCGTTGCAATACAAAAACTCCCGGTTCGATCCTCGGCCCACACCAATGAATTTTAATAAATTGTGTATGATTTATGCTCGGTTTTTTGAGGTTTTTATAGAGTTTATCTAATCAATAGCTCAGTAGCAAATAGGTCTCAAATAGGTTCTCAGTAGGCTGGTCACATTTCCCGGAGAAACGATAAACGTTGGGGTAGACGAGTTCTCGATTGGAGACCACGTTTAGGCAAACGTAGAGTAGGAAGCTCTGTGGCCAGGTGGAGTGACCTGCGAAAAGTGTCTGGATGATGAAGTTTTGAATATAGATAGGTACGTACTTTACAAAACAGAGATCAACCTTATGGTAACTTTATCCCGGAAATTGAAAAATTCACATTTAAAATTGGGAAATATTTGGTAGATTGATTGTACTCGCTTTCACATAAAAACGGCTAAACTGATTACGATTACAGAACGCCACTTGTCAACAATCCCCATCCACATATATAAAAGTGAATCTTTGTCTGTTTGTTTGTTTGGGGCGCTTTCATAGAATAACGGCCGGACCGAATTAAATTAAATTTTGTATGTAGATGCTGTACTCATACAGAGCAACATAGAGTACTTTTTATCCTGGAAAATTGTACGCACGGGCATAGCCGCGTGGCGCAGCTAGTTTTATAATAACCAAGTGTAGGCATAACACGCAGGTGTTATGCTTCTCTGCCGCAGGCAATAAGCTGTGAAACTGTTTCCCGCCATGAAGGCAAGCAATACGTAGTGGTGATGAAGGGCTTATACTAATGAGGTATTAAATATTTATTATATTTATTTCTTTATTTAGACACATTACATGGCTTTTGACATAAAAGCCATTAAAAAACGTCAAAAAGTAACGAGACGTTGGAAAACCCATTCGTTTCGTTTTTATATGAATGGGGGGTTAGTATGTTCTTGTATGATGCGACCCTATGATACTTTGCGTAGTTGGATGCAAATCCTCGAATATTGAAGTTATTTCCCAGAACAGCTCCTAGTATACATTATATTACATTTAGATTAATTACACGACTGCCCAAAAAAAAGTAGTTTATTGTTTTTCGCATTTATGAATGTATGTTTATATGTGAGTTTCTTTATTCTACCATAACATTAATGCCTGAACAGATTTAGACTTATAAGGTATCGTTAGAATCCTTACATCCCACCGAGTAACATAGGTTATGTATTTTTTTGAAAACATTCACTATGGCACCAGTATGGCACCATTTTCAACTTCCAACCATCTTTTGTTCGCGGCGGAATTTACAATATGGGCATCAAATTGAAGGTCTTGACAAGTACATTCCAACAGTATATAATTAATTGGCAAAAGCTCTTTCTTGGCATGGTGGGCGCGTTTTTTAGCTTTTAAGCTAGTTGTTTATTTGGGGAGCTTTCACGCGATAACGGCTTGACGGATTTTGTTGAAGTTTGGTATGGCGAAAGCTTATCTTAAAATAGGCTACTGAACAAGAACATGGCGTTTTAAAAAATGATGTCTGTCTGTATGTCTGTCTGATTGCGGAGCACGTAAAAACTACTGGACCGAGGGTTACTGTTTGCTTAGGTTAAGACTTAAAAACTGGTGCACTTGGTGTCTCAATACGATGAGTAAAAGCTGAGCAATCGATAAAAGACCATTTGACTGCTGAATAAATTTTGCTTATTGGTATTTTAAGTCTTGGAAAACCTAGTTTACAATGAAATAAATTTAGTCTTACTTTAAGTTCTAACCCACAGTGTTATCAGCTCCCGCAGTGGTACCACTTGACTGAGTACAGTGGCGCTCTGTGTTAACGTCTCCCTCACCTGCTGTCCGGGACTCCGGGAGTGTATCTGAAGATCTCATCGTTCCCCCGGTACCACTTGATTGAGTGCAGTAGCGCTCTGTGTTAACAGCTCCCTCACCTGCTGTCCCGGAGTGTATCTGAAGATCTCATCGTTCCCCCAGTACCACTTGACTGAGTGCAGCGGTGGGTCCCCTTTGTCGTTCACGTAGTGGCAGCCAAGCACCGCAGGGGCGCGCGGGTTGCCGTAACGAGGGACCTCTAAGGAGGTGATGTTGTGTGCCGACGTTATCACTGGAACAAACGAGAGAAGAAATGAATCCTTCTATAGCCACAGAATAAGTAATAGTACATTAATCGACCACCCTCCACGATGAACGTTCTTCATAGTCAAAGCCCACCAGAAAGGAAGAAACTATGAAATTGAAGAACACGTGATATCTTCCTCCTCTGTCTCTTTATTGACCGCTATTTTGCCCGCCAAAATTACCAATTAACCAAATTTCATAAAACTTCAATTGGACATCAAATAGTTTTTAAACGATTGCTCGGCTTCTACTCATCGAATTGAGATATCAAGTACACCAGTTTTAAAGTCAAACCCTATCTATCAAACTGAAAGCCACATCGCAATCGGTCAAGTAGATTTTACATGATGCGCGAACAGACACGCAGACGTAATTTTAAAACACGTTTTATTCATAAACAGTAGCTTATTTTAAGAACCCGACGCCAGTTTTTTTTTTAAATACATTTTTTTATTTAGTGCTTTATTATAAATGTAGATAGATAAGCATACAAAATTCCAAGTTTCTATTTATTTCACATTTTTAAATTTTCGACACAAAGTGATTTTGACCAAACTAACACAAGTATTCAGATGACTTTTTGTGTGTTGGTAGTCTAATAGTGACCCTCTTAGGAAATATCAAAATCATATTGTAATAATAAATATAAATTAAAAAAAGGAGCCTTTAAGTTATGTTCAAATGAAAATATCTCTTTCAAAGTTTAGAGGTCCCTAATTTTTTGTTCCTTTCTTAAAAACTTCTTAAATTCACTAACAATAAAATACCATTACACTTAATTGGCCTAAGCTTATGGCAACACACACAAAGATGTTTTAATTAAATGATGCGTTGCGTCAGAACTAACGCAAAGTCAATGTTGTCGGAACTTACCCACACACATCAACGTTTATAATAGAACGTACCTAGTTGCACACTTAAAAATTATAAGATTACGTTGTGTAAATGAGATAGCAAGACTACTACCGTGATTGAAAGCGAGATAGATATACGCTCCACTGCTTCGTTGCGATGATTTAGTCGTATTTTATGGAATACTAATTTTCCCGCCTGCGACTTCGTCCGCGCGGACTACTGTTTATCGCGAAAAAAACATCCTATGTTCTTCTAGGATATTAAAAACCAATGCAAAAGTAGGTATAACACAAATGCTCTTGATTTTTTTTGACGGACTTGTTATTTTGTTTCCATGGCTACCGTTCCTTACAGCGAGTAATCAACATTTTCCAGTTTTCCCGTAAAAACTTACAATTTTCCGGAATAAAAGGTATCCTATGTTTTATTCTAGGGTATAAGCTATATCCATTCCAAATTTTATCAAAATCCGTTCTGCCGTTATTGCGTGAAAGCTCCCCAAACAAACAGACAACGTTTCACTTTTATATATTGGTATGGATGGTTGAATAATGTTCACAAACAAGACATTTTAAAAAAGCCTATTATTAGTTGTACTTTTATGTGTATTGACTGGTTTTATGTGTAGTCACATCTCTCGCAGAACCTTTAGCTTATATAATATGTGTACATAAATCAATGTAATATCTAGTACATTTTTCGCTAATTAGCACGAGCGTTAGGTATTGTCGTGAAATTGTTACTTCTGTTGTACATTACTTTTTTGCTCTATGACGGAAGATACATGTCGATCTCTGTCACACTTGTTGACTGGGATATTAATTTATATTGCACTCTATGGTTTTTCATTTCATCAGAGATGAAATATATTATTTTTTCTGGAAAATATGGCAAAAATAATTTAAATAATTAAACTTACGCATCGTAAGTGATCCCTCGGCTTTTCGAAGTCTTGCTTGTGTAATTTTCTTAGCGTCGAATAACACAGGCACGAGACTAAGCTCAAATGTACAGCTCCATTTATTGTTGCCGTGTTGAAGCGCATCACAACAGTAACTCATCTTCCTCTTATTTATATAACATCATTGGCAACACAGCATAAAATATCAACTTTTGGCAATGTCTATCTGTCTTTTATCTTTTTACGACGAAACGGCTAAAACCGATCTTGATGAACCTTGGTATTGAGATAGTTTGAACCGCATTCGAAGTCGCGGGAAAAGCTAGTATTAGCAAAAATATGACATAACTATATCTATGAATAGGTGAGGTAACATAAAAATACAAATTTTACATTAGTATACACATTAGAAACGGGATATAACATAGAAATAGTGTTAACAATGATATTTATAAGAACAGATTACATTGACAATGGTACAGGGCCCGATTCTGTAAGCTATTGAACCGCGATAACGCAAGTCGATCGCTTGAAATTTTTTGAGAAATTTTCTTATTTACCACTTAAAAGTGCTGTTTTTTTTTGTTTTTTTATATTCCATTTTTATTTTTTGAATATTAAAAAAAAAAAAAAAAAAACAAACAATTTTAATCGATCGACTTGCGTTATCGCGGTTCAATAGCTTACATAATCGGGGCCCTGGTTTCGTGCGTAATAAACGAGTGAGAAAGAGGGTATTTTTTTGTCTGTTCGTACTTAAAACTTATCCACCCGCATTTATTTCAGTGATCCGTGATCATGGCGCTTGCATCAGTACCGAAATATCGGGAACTCATTGAAAATAGTACCCATGGTAAATATCCCGTTTCTAATGTTAGGCGAATTATCATAAGAGCGATGGTGGCCTAATGGTTCTATAGTGCATTTAGATTCCAACGATACCGGGCTCAAAACCTAGGCTACGCACCAATGACTCTTGTGAGTTATGTGCGGTTTTCCATCGCTCCGTGCTTCGGAGGGTACGTTAAGCTGTCGGTCCCGGCTGTTATTGATTAATAGCAGTCGTTAAGCCACGTCAGAGGCCCTCAGACGGCCTGACAAACTCTGACATCAGAGGCCAGTACTTCCTCATATGACAAACAAACAAACAAAACAATGTTTATAATTATAATGTTGTGACCATGTTAGTTTAAAATTTTACATTAGGTACCTACCTAATTAGATTTATTTTATATCACTATTTACTAAGAGTTAAGAGGGTAGAGACTTACAAAAAATTGTTTACCACCTCAGTGTCTAATTAAGGAAGATTAAATACAGAAGATTTTACTACAAGCGACACAGAGTAACAATATCTGACGTTAATTAGATTAGCGTTCGTAAATGATGAACAGCAACGCTGTTCATTAAAATAATCTTTTATAATTTTCTTTAAAATATCCATAAAATATCCATGGTTGGGTGGATAGGTACCTAAGGGCTCTAAAAGGTAGAAAGAAACCTTTTAAGTTCAATAAGATCCATAACAAAATAAGAACCCTTAGTGGTTACATGGCTTTGGTAAATATACCTAAGTATGTCAAAACAGATTTACTAAGTCAAAACCTGACTTTTCAAAATGGTATCGATCGAACAGTATGTCTGAAATTATTTGAAAAAAAAACGACAAAATCAGCACTGACCCATTTTTGATAAAATGTATATGGAACTACTCACGAATTCTAGCTTATTAAATATCAGGCATCCTGGTGATCTCAGTAAACATACACAAACTAATTAAGTCGAATTAAGGACCTCTATGAAATCGATTACAAACCAGCTTTTGCCCACAACTTTGACTACTTGGTCGAAAAATTACCATCAAAATCCATCTATCACTCTTTGAATCTATAGGTAACAAACAAAATTGTAAGCATGTACGAGTATATAAAAGCTCATCTTTATCTTTACTTAGAATGAAACACTAAGTAACAAAAAGTCTGTACACATACATGAACATATTACTAAACATGAATATAACATATTTTTTTAATCTTGTCTGTGTGTATGTTCGCACATCACGTAAAAACTATTGGACCAATTGAAATGTGGTTTTCACTGTTGGATAGCTTAGATTTTTGGTGCACTTTGTATTTATCTATCGGATAGGTAGAAGATGAACAATTGATAAAAAACTATTTTATGGCTAAACTAATTTTGATGAAATGTAGTATATTGTACAATATAGGACGATACATTTGGTCCTGGAATAGCACTTATGTTACTTTAACCCAGAAAAATTACCACGCAGGCAATGTCGCAGGCACAGCTAGTATAAAATATGAAGGTACCTAAATATAGATGCAGTGACTTTTTAAGAAAATACAATATTTAAATTAAACCATTTAAATTTATATGACGGTTCTATACATACCTACTTTTTTTTACTATTTGATACTGTTTACGAAATATTTTTATCTATTAGCTTGAGTAGTATGTCCCCTCTAATTCAAAAATAACTTATAGGTAACAAAACTAGACAAGCACAGATTAAAAATGTATGTAACCCCCGACTCCCCACCCCCACTATAGCTATGAAGCATATCGATCACATCAGTTTTCAAAAAAATAAAAACCGCATCATAATCGATCTATCCGTTTGGGAGCTACGATCCTCATCAGCATTACGCCCCTCCCTTTATAAGAACCACCTCGTTTACCTAAGCTTTCTGACATAAAACAACCGCAGCTAAATCGGCCCATTCGTTTGGCAGCTACGATTCTCACCCCCTTATCTCACCTCCCCCTCCCCATATAGCTAAGAACCATCTCGATCACATTAGCAAACAAAAAAAACCGCATCGAAATCGGCCTTTTGTTAGGGAGCTACGATGCCACAGACAGACACACACACACACAACACAACACACACAAAACACACACACAACACACACACACAAACACACACACACACACACACACACACACACACGCACGCACGCACGCACGCACGCACGCACGCACGCACGCACGCACGCACACACACAGTGATACACCCCCTAAACTTATAACACCCGTCTCCTTGTTAGGAGGTTAAAAAATGGAAAATCTAAGGCACACAAAGAACATAGGCGGAATCTTGCAGTGTCTTGACATATCATTTCTACAGAACTAAATTAATTATTTTTCTACGTTTTTTCAACATAGCCTGTAAGCTAGAAAAACACAGGTTAACAAATCAATTTTATAAATCATGAAATTGGTACTCCATTTCCTTCCTACAATGTTTGGACGTCAAAATTGTCAACACAGTATACTTCCCACCCAGTTTTTTAAACCAAAGGAGGTTGAATTAAGTTTAATGGCGTTAAATCTTTTAACAGTAAGCGTAATTCAACCTCCTTGCGATAAACAGAATAATAATATAGACTGTGCTATAGACAAAATAGTACGTCAATATACCTCATACAAAACATTATACTCGTAGCAAAGGGAAAGGGAATATAATGCATTATAGTTTATGGAGGAAGATAGGGTATGTTAATTTATTTAATTGTTTTGCACAAAATAAGTATAAGTACAAGGAAGGACATAATGCTAAACAGCATTATCTACCAGTCATCTAGGTCGTAAAGGAATAATAATAGTACATAGGGCCTGTTGGTTAAAGTATTGAACAATAAATACGAAAGAATCAAAGGTTTGTGTAATTAAAATATTTTGTGTAAGGAATTGTTACTAAATATTTGTGCTAATATGGGACAACTGTTTCCCTGCACAGTGAAACAGCAGCAACATATCTAAACATATTGTTTTGTAATCTCGCCAGGCAGTATCAGATTGAAAATAATTCTTATTCAAAAGCCTAGTCTGTTACACTAGATAGGTAATTGAATAGGTACCTACAATATCTTCAAACATTATATTTATCACGCTTAAGTACTTACTTGCCTACCTAATTAGGCGGATAAAATAATTAAAATCTTTAAGACTTGTTTCAAAGGTCATTAACAGTAACATAACCTACAAAACTTTGAAGCCTAATAACAATTATTCCTGGCCACCCCAAAAAATATATATTTTAGACTAACAATCTCAGGAAATGATGCTGAATTACTAGTGTCATGACTTCCAAATTTTATGATAAAATAGAAGGGTTTTTGCAGTAGATTTTGAATACAATTTGACTAATACTTCAGGAATATTTAAAAAGCATGGCACGTAGTATTTCTATACTCTTTGAGCATGGCTACCGGAACGTCACACGAAGGTGGCGCCACCTGGCAATCGTTTCCTCTGCCATGATTCTACCGGCAACTTAGTCTCACGACGAAATCGCCATATTTTTCTTGGACGAAAAAAATTGTGAGGAGGTAGATTATTCAATTCTTGTTGAGCATCGGAACGGAGAAGTCGACTGTACAGTAGTATATTTATGTCTGAAGAAGTTATTTACTACAAATGTAAAGTAGAATATAAGTGACCAGTGGATAATACAAGTATTTTATACCTGAAGGAGGTTTTTTTTTCACATCTCAGAAGAGGCGATACACCCAAAAGGTTTGTACTTGTTAACGTATAATTTTTCTTTTTACTCGGTTATACGCCCACTAATGATAAAATTATCAAGCGTCACGTAAGTTTACTTGGCGTGACTTTCTAATCGGAGTTTTTTTTAAATTTTGTTTTCATTAAGTACATAGTATATATTTAAGAGCACAATTATCGCATATTGCGCGGTTTGAATGGATGGATACTTGGCTGAGTCTTTGTCATGGCAGTATAACACCTATTTTTATGCGCTTTAGTTGAGAGTATGGGTGCTGACGATGAAATGTCTTGGCTTGTGCTTATTTTTGATGATTAGGATATTCATAACTCTTTTTCTAATAGTTTCTCATTACCGTGATAAATTTGCGTAAAAAGAGAGAAAAATGCTTATTGGCACAAAACACATTTAAAGAATAAAACAATAATTAGATATCTGCGTATTTTACTTGTATGCACATGTTTTTGTTGATTTTATGTACAATAATGGTGTAGCAGAGAACTGTTAAAGGAACCTGTCACATATGAAAATTTCAAGTTCAAATTAGTAATAAATGTATAAAAGGGATTTTAAGAATATTTAGTTTGAAGCTATCCAATGAAATTTAAAGAATAAAACAACAAGAAGTATGAATAATGAATATAATAATAATGCTTTTTTCTGTACAATATTCAGTCATGTAATGTGATCAATGAAAATGTTACTATGAAGGTCTTGTCCAATAAATCTTTTCCTGGTAATAGTTAACGTTCCTGCTTCAACCATAATGTTGGTTGTGCTGAATTAATATGATTTATCTTGTTATTTAATGAAGTTTAATGGTTTTCTTATGTAATGGTTTTTATGTACCACAATAATAAACATAGGAATAAAAAATGAATATATTAGAGTAATATTATCTTTACCACTAAAACGATAGAATTTTAGAGATTGTTGAAATTACATCGGTATAATAATTTTGGTATTATTACAGAAATAATTTTAAATTGTAAATATTTTATTTCGTTTACTTAATAAAATTTCATCATAAAACTTTGTTGGTTAAAAGTTTAGGCCAGTTTCTTTTGGGCACTTAATTACTCAATGCATTTTATAACTGAGCAGGCTCAAAATTAATTCCCATGCAGGAAACATTGGAGATATTACCCGATTCTTGTTGTCAATATTTAGCTGAGCGAACTAAACGAATTAAAAATAACTGATTGAATTTAGATGCTTTTATGCTTTCACACATAAATGGAGTAAGAGATTCAAATTAGATGTTTGAATTCAGTATTAATTAAGGTAAAGGTTTCACTAGAGAGGTCAAAGTAGTACACAATTATTAATCGCACAAAAATAATTTAGGTTACCCAAAGGGAACACAAAATAGACGCTAGACGGCTTGTTAAGCTAGATCTAGTTGGCCATTTCGGTTAAAGAAAGAAAATTGATTAAGTCGGGTTTTAGTTTGATTTAGATATTGATTTTTGTGAAAGTTATCTTTGAAGGAGAACACGAGCACTCTGTGATGGTTATTATTATTATTATTATTTGAATATTTATTTAGTAATGAAATAAAAATGAAGAATTTTTATTGTGTACAGACGTCACTTATGACCGTTCATCAGTCCTAGTACATTTAACATTATTGTGTGCATAAAGAACCATTTTCAGATTAGGTTGATAACGAAACTATTATATATTTTTTATTTGCAATATCCTTGTTTTTTCACAGAAATACGTGGACAATCTATCAACTATAATAAACATTCGCGAAATTTGGTACACTTGTTTAGATACCCATAAAGACTAGGTAACATAATATATAAATATTATACATTTTTAACAATGTTTTTTTGCCGTTTGAGGTAGTCCTCTAGTGTTAGAGTTTGTCAGACCGCCCGAGGGCCTCTGACATGGCTTAACTACAGCTTAAGTAATCAATAACAGCCGGGACTGGCAACTTTATGTGCCCTCCAAAGCACACATAACTTAGAAAAGTTATTGGTGCAAAGCCTAGGACTGAACCCAGTATAGTTTGTTTCTAAGTTGCACTGATTCACCACTAGGCTACCATCGCTCTTTTAACAACATTACATACCTAGATACGCATGAACTTGATAAGTGACCTAAACCCAACTCATTACTACCAACTTCATTGGCACCACCACACTCCGCTCTATAAAGGAGTTGGGATGGCTTGGGTAGACTGGCAGGGGCATCTCAACCTGGACGTCAGTGCAGGCCTTACCGCCCTCATGTTGAATAAGAATCTCACCTTTTTTTAAATTCCGTTTAAAAATATACATTACATTGAAATATAATTATATTGGATTAAGTTTTTCTGATTAACTAACAACAAGCGGACCAGTCATATAAAATAATATTGTAGGTATCCATTAAAAAAAACATCTGCTCATTTCATTTTCATATCTGTTACATTTCATTTTCAGTTTTCAAATGATGCATCAAGACCCACAGCATGCCGGGACAGTTACTTCAGGAATAATTACTGAATCTAGAACTTCATCTGTAAGTATGGAAGTAAACTACATAAGTATATGTATAGTAAAAAAGTAAAATTACACATGTATGCTGTGATGCACACAGTGCTTAAAATATTTTGTCTCGGCTTAAAAGATCCACTGCTAGCTAAATATTGGCCATACCTATATATATACTTATGATAAACAATGGGGCATAAAATAAGCCACTACCAAATTTTCAATACAACAAGAATATAACTATTTTAGAATGGTGTCTGTCTGTATTTCACTTAAAAACTGTTGGACCAACTGAAATGCAGTTTTCATTGTCGGATAGCTTAGGTGTTGACTTAAAATCTGGTGTACTTTGTTTGTTTGTTTGTCATATGAGGTAGTGCTGGCCTCTGATGTCAGAGTTTGTCAAGCCACCCGAGGGCCTCTGACATGGCTTAACGACTGCTATTAACCAATAACAGCCGGGACCGACAGCTTAACGTGCCCTCCGAAGCACGGAGCGATGGAAAACCGCACATAACTGAGAAAAGTCATTGGTGCGGGAGCCTAGGTTTTGAACCCGGTATCGTTGGATTCTAAATTGCACTATAGAACCATTAGGCCACCATCGCTTCTGCCACTGCACTACTTATCAGTCTTCTAATTAGCAGGCAGTAGTATGCACGCGTATAATTCCAAAGAAAGGCACTGTAGTCGCTAACTTGCTGTTGAGTGATGGAAAACCGCACATAAATTAGAAAAGTAATTGGTGCGGAGCCTAGGTTTTGAACCCGGTATTGTTGAATTCTAAATTGCACTGTAGAATCGTTAAGCCACCATCACCATTGTGTACTTTGTATCTCAATCCGATAAGTAGAAGCTGAGCAATTGATAAAGAAATAACAAATGTAGATTAAAAAACAATCTAAAAACCATGTCATATATTTATAAAAAAATGCGTTGTCTTTGAGATGTGAGCTACCCGGAAAGTTTCAGCCAGATAGCTAATTCGGAAGTGCTCGAAATTTGAGTTGTAAGATTCCACCCGGAACGACAGACAAGAAAGTGACTTAATAGAAACGTAGTAAAAACTATTTTATGGATGCTTACATGTGGATGCTTATATGTTATATGTTTGATTACTAGTTGCGCCCATATTTATAACTCATATTTATATGCCTTCATATTCATTCATTCATTCATTCATTTGTATGGCCAATCATATTTCAGGTATCAATATTCGGCACTAGGAGGCAAAACAACTAACAAATTTAGATATTTATATGAAACTACCTACTAACTAACACTGGAAGTCTATCTTTCAATAAAAAATATATATTTAAATTAAAAAGTATTATCCAAATCAATTCGAAATCCCAGACTTGTTGATCAAAAATTTGCTCATATTTATTTTTCTTTTCAGCTCCACGCCACAGTCGTAGGAACTTCGACTTCTAGCTTCTCACTCTCTCAACGTCGGACTCACCTGAGTAGCCTGTCCGAAAGATTTTTGATGGGAACAGCGGCTGCTGCGATAGCTTGGTGGAGCCATGAGCGAGACCGAATGCTGAAAGCGGCGCTTACGCAGATGAAAGCATAACATTGTGGGCAGAGGCAATAAAAAAACAATAAATATCAGTATATGACTTTTATTTATACAGAACAAAATAGTAATAATGAAGTATATTTATTTAACATTGCTTAAGTAGGTACAATTTGTTAATATATATTGGCACTAGCTGTGCCCGCGGCATCGCACGCGTTGTCATTTCTCTAGATTAAAGTACTCTCTGTGCTATTCCAAGACCCAAAATACCAATATACCAACATTTGGTCAAAATTCTTGCACCCGCCAAAAAGTGTTTTATCGATTCCGCAGCTTCTCATCGGATTGAAATATCAAGTACCCCACTTTTTAATACAAACGGTCAAGCTATCCAACAGTGAAAACTGCATCACAATCAGTCCAGTAATTTTTACGTGAAGCGAGAACAAACATAGGTACAACCAGAAAGACACTATTTAAATAAATACAAATCTTGTTCAGTAGCTTATTTTATTTAAGTACAAAAGACCAATAAAAAAAACTTTATACAGACTTTCGTAAATATCACTTTATTATAAGTATAGATATAGATAAAATACCATTTATGTCTATTGTCTGCATGTACCTGCTTATACTATACTACTGACTGGCCCGGCTTCGCACGGGTAGCTAAGAGTTTCTCTTTATTAGTACACGATTCTACAAGTGTTTTGACTAATTTGAACAAAAAACGGTTATTGTGACTTAACTATAATAGTTACACATAAGCCTCGCGGATTTTTTTGTGTACTAAACATGTACCTACATTATTTTATGTATCAATAATAGAGTTCGCAGCGCACGCAATAATATGACGTGCGCTGCGAAATCTCATTATATTGCAAATGTTTGATACCTTGGGTTACATTGCAATTTATGTTGAGATCACAAATTTTTTGAAATTTTTTATATTGCTCGTGTTACTCGCTGAATAATGTAGCTTTCTATTAGGTGAAATATTTTCCTTATTTTTTGAGTAAATCCATTACCAACATACAAAAAGTAAAAAGTGAGGATCGAGAAGAATGATTTACAAATACATTATTTATTTGTCGGGTTGATTTTAGAACAAAAACATTAGATGTAATCAAGCAGCAAATGTAGATTAAAAAACTTATCTAAAACATGTTTTTTTATTATTGTTTATTTTAATGCTTATCATAGTTTAGTGAGCTACCCTGAAAATTTCAGCCTAAATAATAAACAATAATAGGGAAGTGCTCGAAATTTGAGTTCCAAGATTCCAGCCGGAACGTCAGACAAACAAGAAAGTTAACTTATTAAAAACGTGGCAAAAATAATTGTATTCACTTGTCATCACTAGTTTACTTTCATATCACTAATCACTTATTGATATTGTTTAAAAGGTGAAATTTATTCCATCTTGTCCATTTTTACTTAATTCTTGCACTGGAGTCTCATGTACCTACTCAATAAAAAACGAAGCTACTTTGCTTAGTTAAAAATATACTAATTTAGTTGCCGAGCTATCCAGAGAGAATGAACTAACTCATGACGATGTACATTCATTTTTGCCACCATATCGGGGTGGTATTGAAGAACTCGATGCGCTAGTATCTGAATCAACCTATAAATAAACCAATATTCCTCCCCACTGTTTCGGGCGGTAGCATAATAATGATGTAACGTATTGCAATGGCCAGAGGGTGTAACTTCAAGCGTCAAGGCATAGGCGTCATCATACGGACCCTTTACATATCCCGAGTTACCTGGAAAGTAAATAAAAAGGTGCTTATAGGGAAGTATATAGGGCAAGGCCGGTTCGAGCTTGGAAGCAAACGAGGGGGGGGGGGGGGGGATTTTGTTAGGACCCCTGTGAAAATTATAGGTACCCAAGCTTTGAAAAAAGTACTTTATGGAAGCATTTTTCGGTACTTTCATAATTTCCCCAAAATCCGATGATTTACTATTTTCAGTATTGCAAATTTGGATATAAACTACTCTCGCTATTATGAAAAAAATGTAGTTACATTGTGATGTTTGATAGTTTGTAACTGACTGATGTAATTAATATTAGCTTGAATTGTAAACTTTATTTGGTAAATACTTTATTTTACTTTCTCTCATAATAAAAATCAGCAAAATCTGCCAAAAACTTCCATTTTGTTTCCAGTTAACATTAAAAAATTAGTAATTTAAACTGCAAATTTTACCTAGGTCACAGAATAAACAATAGTACCTTTATTCTGTGCCTAGGCGAACAAGTGGAGCTCGATTTTTACTATACCTAGGAATAGTAACAATCGAGCTCCACTTTTTCGGTATATAAAATAGTGGGTGGTTTTCTGAGGCATTTCGGGGGGGTTGGTTGAACCCCAACCCCCCCCCCCCCCCTAAATATATATAGGACTGTTTTTTGTTAACTAGCTTTTGCTAAAAATGATAGTGTGCACAAAATTTGAAATTTCGAAAAATAATGGTAAAAATCTATAGAGTTAGTAAGTACTTGTATAGAAACAAATGTATAGATACGTTTTAGCATGTCTCACTTACCTTCGTTTTAAGTGATATTCCTCTTTGTAGGAGCTGTGTTCAAGGTTGGTATCACATACCAAACTTTCAACTAACTCTTGGAAGAGTCTCCACATAATCCTAGTAGCGGCATTGTAACTGCTGCCTTCTATTACCTAATACCTACGTGCTTGATGACGGGATTATCAAGGAAAATTACTTCTTCTAACTACTTGCCAATATGTACAAACAATCGAGCAATACTACTGTCCTATTAGAAAATAAATAGAACATAACACTGTTTTTTACACAATTAACAATGAAAACAAATCACACAAGAGTTATAATAATGTTCACAAAAGGTTTTAGATTTTGCGTATTCACAGTTCACCAGCGAAATAGTAACTTTTCATTTGACAGCTCAAACTCGAACGACTGGCTCCAAGGTCAAGCGAACACAGCGAGCATCGAGTTTACAGAATGCCAATAAATCTGTCATCCCATACAAAACGAGTCGAGATTGCTACGAAACTCGAAAGTGAGCTCTCTTTCGAGCCCGCTATCGTATGATCGATGTTACTGAATGCCAATCTGGCCACAGCGTTGCGACAGCGCTGAATCCGCGCTGCCGGTTTAAGTGAGTTGCTTACAGAATCGCACTGCTGAACATATTCCATAGTGTAAAGACATAATCCAACCCTAAAAACAACTTTGTCGTCATTACACGCGGAAACTACTGGACTGGACCGATTCAAATGCGGTTTTCACCGTTCGATAGCATGGCTTCCTGACTACTACGCGTCTATGCGTGTCTGACACGCACTTGGCTGGTTTTAAGCTATATCTCCAGAAGGCAGAACTGCACTGCAACGGAGCAGCGCGAACGTTGTCATGTGCAACATGACAAGACTGATGACAAGGTAGATAGATCTACTTGATACTCTACTTGCTACTTTTATTTATTCTGTGATGTGATGAGACGATGTATAAAAACTTGTAAAATAACTGCCCTGCCAAAAAGAGCTTTTGCCAATAAATTATATACTGTTCGAATTGCTTATCCAGGCCTTCAATTTGATACCCATAATGTAAAATCAGAAAAAAAAAAGTTTTCGTATTTGAAAATTGATCTATACCAAACTGAAATTGAATGTTTTCAAAAAAAAAATAGCCTATGTTACTCGGGGGGATGTACGAATTACGTCTAAATCTGTTCAGGCATTTAAAAGTGATGGTGGAATAGAGAAACTCACATACATACAAACATACATGAATGCTAAAAACATTACACTCCTTTTTTGGGCTCGTGTAACAAGTACTCACTTAATTCCCAATAGTTTTGAAGTTAAATTGTAAATAAAGAAGTACTAGCCGCGCCCGCGGCTTTGCCTGCGTGCACATTTTTCCGGGAGAAAAGTATCCTCTAATATGTTATTTCAGGACCCAAAGTACCTATAGGGTAAAATTTACCAAATTTCGTTCAGTCGTTTCGACCAAATTTCGTTTCGAATAGTTTTTATTCGAATAGCTTATACTCGTCGAATAAAAATACGTTAAGTCAAATCCTATCTATCCATCAGTAAAAATCGTATCGCAATCAGTTCAATAATAGCTTTTACGTGATGTGCAAACAAACACAATACCATTTTTATAAATGTTATATTCATGTTCATTAGCTATTTTTAAATCCACTAAACCAATAGTTTGTTAATTATCTTGTTAACTACTGCTTTATTATAAGATTGATAGATAAATATACATTAATACTACGGACTACAGTTTATCGCGAAAAAAGCATCCTATTTTCTTCTAGGATATTAAAAACCAATGCAAAAGTAGGTATAGCACCACTCGTGATGTTTTTTGACATACTTGTTATTTCGTTTCCATGGCAACGACAGACCATTATGTGATGGCAACCGTTCCTTACAGTGAGTAATCAACATTTTCCAGTTTTTCCGCGAAAACTTCAAATTTTTCGGGATAAAAAGTATCCTATGTTTTATTTCAGAATATAAGCTATCTCCATTCTAAATTTCATCAAAATCCGTCTCTTTTTTTTATCGCGTGAAAGCTCCTCAAACAAACAAACAAACAAGCAGACAACGTCTCACTTTTATATATTGGTATGACACGAAACGGAGTAAACACTTTTATCAGAGTTAATCGGCTCTAACACAGATGAGAAAACATTATTTTTGAGTCTGCCGCACCTTCTAACATTTAGACGCTGGCTGCTGGCTGGAAGACAAAAGGAAAAAAATAAGGGCCATTTTATGCTGACTTTTAATGAGATTAAACAGTCATCTGATTAAGGTGGTTGTCGATAAATTATAACAAAGGCTGTAGACCCCTGAATTGGGGTAATTAACGAGATTTACGTGAGACCATTAGATATTGCTTATTCCCCTTCTAGCACAGCCCTCTGTGCTAGAAGGGGGGTTGGAAGCGGTTTGCTGCCGTGATCTTCTATTACTGGAATTAAACGAATTACCGGAAATCTGAACTTTTATTGACAACTAGCTAATGCCCGCGCACGCGTGGTCATTTCTCTAGGTTTAAAGTACTCTGTGTACCAAGACCTAAAATACCAATATTTTATGAAAATTCCTTCAGCCGTCAAAAAGTTTTTATCGATTGCTCGGCTTCTACTGATCCGATTGAGATACCTAGTACACAAGTTTTTGAGTCTAACCCTAAGCTATCCAACCGTATCGCAATCGGTTCAGTAGTTATTACGTGATGCGCGAACAAACATAACATAGACACGATTTAAAAAATGTTATATTCTTATTCAGTAGCTTATTTTAACTGCCCTTGACCATTTCTTTTTTCAAATTATCTTCTTTGATCAGACATTTCGTTCCTATTGCTTTATTATAAGAATAGATTCAGGGAATTTGAGCAGTTTCGAACAAGCATTTTCATTTTTGGAAAATAGTTACATTGTATTCCCACAAGCAAATAATTGACGCTATACCTAATTGGAATTAATTTTGGAAAATAAATAGCTAAGTGAAACAAATCTTACTAAAGTCATAAAACTCTTTTTTTAGTTTGTTCTAGCTTTTACCCGCGGTTTCACTCGCATGGCCTGCCTGTCTGTGCAATTGTTTCCATATAATATACCTACTTACTATTTTTAATTGACTTCACAAAAGTTCACGGTTATTATTATGTTCGACCGTATAAGTGTATTTTTATGTTTGTACACAGAGATCTCCGTCAGTTGCGGACCGATTTTGAATTTTGTTTTTTGTTTGAAACTGTATACTTTCCAGATGGTCCAATATAAATAGATAGATAGATAGATACACGCTTTATTACACACCAAATAAATCATACACAAGAACAGACATTAACTTAAATAGAGTACAATGGACGATCTTATCGCTTAAAGTGATTTCCTCCAGACAACCGTTGAATGGAGAGGAATACACGGATGGTGGTGCTTAACCATAAACAAAAATAAATTAATATAAAAGCTACGTGACTTTAAACAACTAATCAGAAAAAAATACTACTAAATATACTAATCCTAAATAGTACTAAAATTGGTGTAGTACATAGTTTTTCGAGACTAAATAGTTTTTTTAGTAAATCCATTTAATTTTTGTTTATTTTGCCTCAAATGTCCTAGGTTTCTTAACCGATGTAACCAGTTTTTTTTTAATTATTGTAACCCGTTTGAAGTCGATTTTTTATACCATGCGTTTTGTACAGCACTAGTTGTGCCTGGCTTTAAAGTAAGTACTTCTACCTAATTCTATGATTCCCTAACTTACTTGTTAGGACTCATTCTTTTCGAAATTTCCCATTTCCAGCAGGATTTAGATATAAACTAAATCAGTTATCTTTCAAAAGAATGGGCAACTAGTACCTAACAAAGTCGGCTTCAAGGAGAAGATCAAATCGATTCATTCTATTAGATTTCCCTTTATATAAGAATTTACCATTTACCGCAATAAAAATGGGTTTCCTAAGTTGCCCTAGGTAGGTTAGATATTTACAACTTTTCATCAAAATAGATCTAGACCTTTTGGTTGACGTGAAATACATGCAAAAACAAGAAATACTTTCACTTCTTCCTCGAAATTAGTAGGAAAAGAAGTAAGCATTGATTTTGAAAATATCGCCAACTCCAAATAAAGTCCTGGTCCAAAAAAGCGAAACAGTCGCGAAATAACAAAATATACAAACAAAATTATCTGCAGAGATATTTAATTAATTATCATTATTGGTGACCGAACCATCTACAGGATTTTTGGTTATTTGACCTCTTCCCGCTAGGAGGTTGTAGAGGAGGTTACTATCGATGAATAAGATTAATTTTATGATTTTTTATTGCAGTTAACGCCTGCTTAGCGTAAATATATATCATAATTTTCTAATGGAAAAACCGCCCGCGACTTCGTCCGCGCGGTTTACTGATTATCGCGAAAAAGAGCATCCTATGTTCTTCTAAGATATCAAAAACGAATGCAAAAGTATAGCACCATTCTTGATGTTTTTTGACACACTTGTTATTCCGTTTCCATGGCAACCGTTTCTTACAGCGGATATTTAACATTCTATTTTTTTTCAGTTTTCCCGTGGAAACTTACCATTTTCCGAGATAAAACGTATACTATATTTTATTCCAGGGTATAAGCTATATACATTCCAAGTTTCATCAAAATCCGTCCTGCCGTTATCCCGTGAAAGCTCCCCAAACAAACAAACAAACAGACAACGTTTCAATTTTATATATTGGTATGGATAACAGCCATTCATTCTCAACACAAAATCGAGAATTCTCTATCCACATTTAGAAATACCATACGGGAAAAACATACATTTTAATTATTTGAGTAAATTAGTTGCAAAAAAATAACAATTTAAATAAAATATTGATGATACCACAGACTTCTATTATACAGTAGCAGACCAAACGTTGGGTATCAAACAGCGTAGCAAGTACACATACATAAATGATTAGCTTAGCCAGGGCAGCGTTAAGGATGATCGTTTTTAGAGAACAGGGCCCCGATTCTGTAAGCTATTGAACCGCGATAACGCAAGTCGATCGCTTGAAATTTTTTGAGAAATTTTCTTATTTACCACTTATAAGTGCTAGAAGTATATTATTTTGGAAATATTCAAAATGTAAAAAAAATTGAAAATAAAAAAAAAACAAAAAAAAACAAAAAGTGAAAATTTTAGCAAAATTTTCGCTTCCAGCACTTTTAAATGGTAAATAAGAAAATTTCTCAAAAAAATCTCAAGCGATCGACTTGCATCATCGCGCTTCAATAGCTTACAGAATCGGGGCCCTGGTGGTCTGTTAAATATTATTTCCATCAACATAACTAGTTCATTAGATAATCATACGAACGGCGATGCGTCACTGCTACATGTTAAATTATTACTTAAAATATGTGAAGATTTCCCTCTGGCAGCTCTCGCAGACATAGCTGTTCCAGTGATGCAAATTTAAGTGGACATATGGCAGGTACATATGTACCAAAGACCTAGGTTATAGCGGATTCTGCGCAATGTAGGTGTACTACCTATAAAAATACTTGCATATTTTGATTACTATAGTAGCCTATTCAATGTAGATTTGTCAGGTAGGTCGGGTCACGTATGTACCTACCTATTTATTTTATTTTAGGGTAGATTTAGACCGTTTGATTAATACAGGGAAAATAAGACAATTAATACAATGTATTATTCATCTTCATTGTCAAACAAATCCTTCTAAATCCATTCCCTGTTAAAAATAAAAATTAAACTCGGCGATGAAAAAACAATCCTATTGATGATTTGTTATGGGAAGCATTTTCACACGCACTGAAAATGCTTCCCATTGCATGCACTGCACTTAACCATTTTGGTTGATTTTCTGGTAAGATTTTTCCCAAATATCTTTATTTTTATTTCGACATTAATCTGACAACCGTAGACGTGCCGCCATATTGATGAGATCAACATGGCGGCGTGGCTACGCATCGGTTTTTATCTATGTGTGAGACAGTGTTGCAAAGCAGGTAAATGAACGAGACACCATTAATGACGCGTCGCTGTGCGAAAAAAGGTTAAATGATCATGTTTATAAGTATTTATACAAGTAGTGATTAATGTTCGGTCTGCTACTGTATATTAGAAGTCTGTGGATGATACATTAGGCGTGCAGATTATTTTAAAAATATATACGTATTTTTGGCTTTCTAACGATTAATTTAAATTTGACAAGATTACAGAGAAATTATGAAAACATTATGAAAAAGACAGACAGACAGTTTATCTGTTTGTTCGCGCATCACGTAAAAACTAATGGACTGGTGTAGTTTTCACTGTTAGATAACTGAGGTTTTGGCTTAAAACTGAACTGATGTAAGTACTTGGTATATCAATCCGATGAATAGAAGCCGAGCAATCCAAAAAAAAAAACATTTTGAAGTCTTGACAATAATTTATGAAAATTGGTATATTGGTACTTCTGGGTTTGGAACACCACATGGAATCGTTATATCCCAAAAATACCACGCGGGCAAAGCCACGGGCACTGCTAGTACCTAATGAATAAAAAAAAAACAAAAAATCGAAATTTAATCGGGTTTAATTACATACTCTATTATTATAATATTCATCATAATATAAAATGGTCTGAAATTGGCTTATTTATACTATAGCCAATAAATTATTCTACATTTAAAATCAAATAAAAATTATCTACAATAAAATCTCTTCTTCTTTAAAATTTCGTTATACTCATACATAGTCTACAATAAATCTCTTCTTCTTCTTCTTTAAAATTTCGTTATACTCATACATAGTCTACAATAAATTCTAGCAGTAATTAAATATGCTAGTATTTTTTTCTAGATTTCAATGAATTCAGCTAAACTATACAAAACAAAACTTTTGCGAAATTCCAAATGCAATTAAAACTTCAACTCACCGTCGAAAAGTAGTCCGAAAACTAGAAGCACAGTCATATTGAATTAGCAAACTGATAAACACTGATATACAATTATTTACTACATAATTATTTCACTCAGAATCTGATCTCCATGTTAGCACTTGTTTATCACGAACGTATCACAGATATCCATCCGATCGCAACAGTGGGCAACAGACGTGCACAGCCTCTGAGCGTCAGGGCTTGACTGCGGGCGGCACAGCATCCCTGGTAAGTGGCATCTCGTTTTTTCCCCCAACCCCGAGCCCTGTCCAGCTCTTATCGCGGTCCCGTAATTATATAAATGTCATTGCTTTTGTGTGTTTTGTTTTTCGCTGGCCGAAATTATTCTGTTGTAATAGATATGGGAGATTTCATAGTGTGAATGTCGGCAGTGATAAAGCGTAATCTGTAAGTGAGTTTAGAAATAAATTCCGTTTTGGATGTTTGAGAATAAAGTTATGGGGGAAGTTTTTAAATTGGCTTGAAACTGGCAGGTAGAAGTACAAGGCTTTACAAAAAAAGAGCAAAGTTAATAATAATGAAAGATTAGGCAAGTATTTATTTATATGAATCAACAAGGTCAGAATGTAAAAACAAAACTATGTAAGTGTAATGATGGTTCAGAAAGAAGGGAAATAATGTTAAAAACTAACAATTGTGTTCTGAATGACATGCAAGACTGGAGAGACTCCTGAGAGACTTCTTGAGTGGTATTAATAAATCGTTCCATATGATTTCAACCAATTTATGAGGAACTGCTTCCGTGATTTATTTACAGACCCATCCGACAATGACTAACATCATTGACACGATGAATATAATACAATACAATACAATACAATACAATACAACGGCTCTCTATTGCACATCAGTAAAATAAATTAGTTAACATAAACTGAAAAATGTTTCAAAACAATGGATAGTCTTATTGCTTAAAAACAATCTCTTCCAGGCTACCTTTGGATAGACAGGATTGTGGCTTGCCAAGTACTGCTAAACCGGTTATGACGTTAAAACTTCGTGCAAGCGATTAAATGTACATTAAAACTGATTAGTCGGTGTTTTTCATATTACACACACACACACAAACACATCACACAAATATTTGTGTAATATTTGTTTAAACACTGTTCTTGGAAAGTTAAAGATGCATTAGGTACGTCTGCTCTTAGAATAATGTTGATTAATTAAATTTTTTCAATGTACATATTACAGAAAATAGTGTTAGTGTGCAATTAAATATTCTCTTTTAAAATCATCTCTCTTATCATCCCTCTTATCTCGCCTTACTTCTTGTGAAATGTTGTGACCTAGGAGGATACATCTGTCTATCTATCTATATTTATAATAAAGCTATAGGAACGAAAATTCTGTACAAAGAAGATAATTATAAAAGAAATGGTCTAGAGTACATAAAATAAGCTACTAAACAAGAATATAACATTTTAAAAAATCGTGTCTGTCTGTTTGTCTGCATGTATGTTTGTTCGCGCATTACGTACAAACTACTGGACCGATTGCGATGCGGTTTTCACTGTTGTATAGCTTATATTTTGTCTTAAAAACTTTAAATCTCAATCCGGCGAGTAGAACCCGAGCAAACGATAAAAATATTTTTGACGGTTGAAGGAATTTTGATCAAATATTGGTATTGCAGGTCCTGGAATAGCACAAAGAGTACTTTTAACCTACAGAAATGACCACGCGTGCAAAGCCGCGGGCATCGGCTAGTTATAAATATTTGCTCTGAGGTCACGACTATGTGTACCGCGTATTGGATGCTCGCTCTATGAGATTTCCTTAGCGGACCCTCGCTCGGCTCAACGCGTCTGACTCGTTTGCAGCCAACAAACGCCGGCTTAGGAAAAAAAAGAAATAAGAAGTAGGGATTGTTTGTGTTGGACAAGCAAATTGTTTGAATGGAATTAAAGCTATCGTGATGTAGGTTGTTTGAGGGAGAACCTGGGCGTTTTTCCACTTACCCATAGATAAGTGTTTTTTTGTAGTAGTGTGTCTATGGTAGCGTGACGGGCGCTCCGCGACAATGTCTCAATGCACTTCATGCAAAACGGCAAACGACCATTCGTAAAGACGCGTAGGGAAACCTCCGTAGGTAGAGAGGTAAGATATTTTTTAGAGTTGCGAATGACGTTTATAACTTTTAAAATAGTAAAAAATGTGACGTGGCGTGAGTGTATAAAAATCCATACCAATATATAAAAGTGAAACGTTGTCTGTTTGTTTGTTTGGGGAGCTTTCACGCGATAACGGCTGGACTGATTTTGATGAAATTTAGAATGGATATAGCTTATACCCTGAAATAAAACATAGATTACTTTTTATCCCGGAAAATTGTAAGTTTCCACGGGAAAACTGCAAAATGTTGATTACTCACTGTAAGGAACGGTTATCATCGCAGAATGGTATGTGAATGCCATGGAAACGAAATAACAAGTCTGTCAAAAACAACAAGAGCATTAGTGCTATACCTACTTTTGCATTGGTTTTTAATATCCTAGAAGAACATAGGATGCTATTTTTCGCGATAAACAGTAGTCCACGCGGATGAAGTCGCGGGAGGGAAAACGAGTATGCTATATTTGTGCAATTTGTGCGTCAATTATGACAATATGTCGTTCGAATGTGCAACAGGCGACAATAGGTTTCTCACAACAACCCCGACCCGCGTAGTATGGATTAGTGGAAGTCACGTGTAGCACAAGATTGTACGTGTTTATTATTTTCAGCCTATCCTATCCCCCATGAAGGTTTCTCTCATATTTTTAATTGACTGTATGTTTCTTTTTAGTGTTTTCAACGATTTTTCCATTAACTACGATTTTGAAAATATTGATTTATTTGAAAGAATTTACTTGTAAATTGTTTGTTGTTGTGCTCCCATGTAAATTGTATCAAATTTGTCGCTTATTTTTACAGAACTTGTCTAATTAATATAAGCAAAAATTGTCCATTCGTTTATTATCCTAATTCCCCCACAATCTCATAGAAACGCCAGTAAGCGAACTTCTTTGCACACATTATTCCTTCTAAAGGTTTGTGGCTTATATAAAACCTGTGGAGAAAACCTATAGGCGTAGTAAAAACTATTTGGGGGATAGCATTTTTTTTGCCTTTGAGTTGATAAGCGATGAAACAGTGTCAGCAATCTTCACAAAGCTTCCAGTACATATATACGTACGTCAAATTGTTTTTTTGCAACTATGTTTAAATCAATTCGACGTCATGTTTTAAACACAGGGTCAACAAAAGTAACCATTCAACCTCCATCCACCATGGTTATTGATATTTATTATCATACCGTTTTTTTTTTTGGTTTCACAAATATATTTTTACTCGACTACAGCAAAGCAAGGGAAGGGTAATGAGTTTACCAGTCCATATATGTATGTATCTATGTATCAATGTATGTGGTTATGTGGATGTTCCATAATAGCGTCGCTCCTATTGGTCCGATTTTGACAATTTATTCATGTCAATAGAATCGTCTTCAGGTACAGAGTGTCATAGGCTAATTATGCGACTACGGCGAAGCAAAGGAAGGGTTATATGTAAAAAACAAAAAACTTGTCCAAATTGACAAGCGAGGTGTCAATCCATTCGTCTTCATTTATAGAGTATCATAAGCTTATTTTTTTTATCCGACTGCGGCGAACCAAAGGAAGGTTGTGATTAAATAAAAACTTTGTCCGATTTTGACAAGCGAGACGTCAATCAATTTGTCTTGCTCGCAAAAGTATCATAAGCAATGTTTTGCCTAACCATAGTTGGGTTTTAGTTTTGGACTTATATCCGCGACCGACTAACTTGTTCTTCGTGAGGAAAATATCCGATACAGCATAATCTGTTGTCACTATTACAAATTTCGCACTGTAAACCTATTCATACGAATATTATTCAGTATCATACCATCAGCACTATCGGCGTCCATTAATTAGAGGGTTCAAGTGGAATTAAAATGTTGTAATTATTCTTGAACCCCCTGGTTGGGGGACCAAGTGTAATAGTGAGTATCCATGGACCCCTCGGGGTTTCCAAAAGGGGGGGGGGGGGGGGGTCAAGTGGAAAGAACGTTATAACTTCGCTCGATACTCTGCAATTATGTAGCGGACACATATTTATATATGTCCGCTACATAATTGCGGGATAGGTAGGTATAGATAGGTACAAGTACATGGTTTCTATTAGCTTCTCCTGATTTCTTCATTTTGGCTTAAATGAAGAAAGTCACGCAGTGACGGCGTGGAGTTTGAGACCGCTATTGACTCCAATTTTTTATTTCATAAAGATACTAGGTGGCAAAGTAATTATATTATGTGCAATTCATCGCGTATGGATATTTGCAACAATAGTGCCCTGAATAATTTAGTACTATGTAATTAGACTTATTATTATAATTTATATATACTTTACTATATATTTACATATTTATGTGTTATATTGGAATATGTGTGTATATATTTTTATTAATATATTTATTCATTATATTCAGTTTTTATTATTTATTTATTATATTATAATGCACCACCGTATTTGCTGTATATTAATTCCTCTTCATCCAAAGGTTGTCTGGAAGAGATTACTTTTTAGCGATAAGACCGCACATTGTACCATAAATTCTGTATAAATGTTTTATTTATTTTTGTTCTATGTAGTGTAAAATAAAGAGTTGCCTATCTATCTATCTATCTATCTATATATATAATTATGTAAAAAGAGCACGCTACAACCATAACTCATCTATATATATCTATATCTATACATATAATAAAGCAACAGCAACGAAAAACATATGATCTATGCCTGTGTCTATGTCTATCATACGAGTATGTGTCTTTCTTAAACATATTGCCTATTGCCATCTGGATTACGGTAACTTTCTATTTGTGAAATAGTTGTTAGATTCGGATCATGAGTTCCAGTTATTCCTCTATGTGTGATAAAAGGGTAGGGTACTGCGGTCAATGGTGTCGGTCTCACACAAGGGCACTGTATTTTGAGTTTTTCTGTTGCTAACTTCTCCGAGGCAGCTTTTTGCCTCTTCGGTAATTACTTGTCTATAATGACGTTGTCAATTGTCCATAATTTAGTGGAAAATATACTGATTCCACACCAGTAAAAAAAACAAGTGAAGCATAGTAAATTAATCGGCTGCGTATTTATGTGTGGGTGAGTACATAATTTGTGGTATTTTGTGTTTAATACACACTTTCAACACAAAAGACTACATTGTTTTTTATTTTTAGTGAGAACTCGACAGAACTTACACGAGTAACAAGGACGAGATCTTGCTGCGATGTGGCGGCCGATCGGCATAACATGGTCTAAGTGTGTGCGTGAGAAATTGTGTAACATTATGTAGCAACCACAAAAATCCAGAACAGTTTGTGGTGTTTTAAGGCTGCGTAAGTGTATATGAGTGGATAATTCCACCATACACACGTACGCAGCTGTCATTTACGTGACATAGTTATAATTGAATTCCGCCATTTTGCTCGTTTCGATTGCAGCTTCCCCTTATTGGGTTTTGAGTGAGAATTTTCGGCTTGTATGCCTCTACTCTAAACAAAACGGGATTGGTTTACAGACGATTTGAAGAAGAGCTATAGGGGGTATCAGTCGAGGATGGATAAAGGAAATTACTGAGTTAAGAAATTCCTATGGAATCTGGGAATGTTTGTTTTTAGTTATATCTTTGTACATCTGTCTAGATATCGATGAAGTTGAGTCTATACCCTTAAAAAAATGCTTTCATTGAATTGCTGCGGGCATCGCTGGTTTGCTTTGTCGTTATGAAATTTCATATTTGACTTATGTAAGAACCACGGAAGTGCAGAAAAAATACTGGGGTTCTGTGGTATGTAGCAACTAATAAAGTCTTATAATAGATTATAGTTGAAACGCACGTGGTTGCCTGCGACATAAAATTAGGATTAAATTTTCAATTTTACATCCCAGTCCCGTTCCCGTTCTGTTCCTGACTGGTTTTCTATGTTTCATCACGATCATGCTTGACATTACGACGGCATCTCATATTTCAAAATCAAGAATCTAAAAGCTAATTTGCCTCTTCTTAGTCGCAGATTACGCCCTCTGTGTTCTTAGTTGTATTTGCAGACGGGTATTTGGATTTCGGAAGAATATTTTTTTTGGGTCAATATAGCGTAGTGAATTATACATTTTTGGAATGATCTTTTAATGACCTTTATTTTGATATGTCACTCGTTAGGTTTTGGTAATTTTTAGGTCCAACAGAAATATAATATGGCAGCTGTAAGCAGGCATTTTAGTTTTGGTGACACTTCATATATCCTGTCACACTCGTAATTAAGACGAACATTTATCAAAATCCATCAAGCCGTTTAGGCTTTAGGATGCGCCAAAGAAACATACAAACATACAGCCAAAACACATAACCCTCCACGGTCGGGTAATAACAAAATATTATTATTTGTCAAGAGCACAATATTGCGCGGTAAAGAATAATTTTTAATCAGCTTACAATCTCATTGCGGTTCCAGGAACATAATGAGGACCTCATTTTTTTTTCAAATTTACACACAAGCAATTAATTCACACTAATCGTTGGCAGAATTGGCATACCAATTCAATGGTCTGACTGCCAAGTATGAAAACATAGTCTTCTACGATCTGTCAAAATTGTGGAGGTTCATCTTCAAAAACTTTTAGAGCAAGGTAGAGGAAAGTAACCCAGTATACGAAATATCAAAATAATAATCGCTTACTTACCATAATGGTAGGGAAAGGGGTTCAAATGTATTACTAGTCTAAAAAATTAACTATTGTTTAATTACCCAATATCTTTCACAAGAGACAGAACTTATGTATGTGCAGTCACCTCTCCTTGATCTCCCATCAAGAAAACTTTTAAGAAACTCTGTGACCTCACCATCTCCCCACTTCTTCCCCTAACGAATTAAAACAATTCCCGTAATCCTCAGAATCCCGTAATACGATTTGGCGTAATAAACCAAATCCACAAACAATGGAACAGTCTAAATTCGCTCTGTACAAGTTAGCTCGCGAGTTCGTCGGGCTCAAAACTTAATTACGACGTAGCAGCTGACAGGCAGTACGGTATCAAGGTGCGTGGCTTGGGCATCTGCAAGACACTGAGGCAAGCTTATTTGCATCAAAATACTTTCTCTACGTTTGACTATAAGACCACAACGGACAACAGACGGCGTGGCATGTTATGGTTGACATCGACAACGAGATAACGAGACACTTTTAACCCCCAAACGCGAAAAGAGTGTGTTATAGGTTTAGGGTATGGTATGGTACAGTGCAGGAATCAATTACGTAGATGGAACTGAAACTACTCTGATCCAACAACGGTTTGAAACAGGTTAAGACGGTTCGTAGCTAGTCATCCGACATCTTTCAAGCTTGTAGTTGATATTCAGAGAGCCTTGTAGTAGTCGGTCATCACTACTGGTCTTAAAGCTATTGATCACAGAGACGTCTCTGAATATATGCCTTTTATCTGACGTGATGTGAAGTCTATCTAGTTTTTTGTCATGACATCAGGACTTTGCCACGTCTACTTTCTTTGGGGATGCTTATTAAAGAACAAATTTATTAATAAGAGCCCCTCTTGCTCCAAGAAATTGATAAGCATTTGCCCCCTGCTATTCCTACTTCCGTAACCACGACCTACCTTCGATTCACAGCATGTCTGTACTCTCACTTTTACGTTTAAGTCCCCATGACAATGTTGTAGTGCGTTTTATTGGTGTTATGTAGCGCTGAAGATTTGTCTTCATACATATTGTTCGAGTGTACCGAGGTCGGTGCGTAAACCTGTACAACCTTGACACTATATCTCTCGGTTAGTTTCAGCACTAGGAACCTGGAGGAAGCGAAACACCAACTGAACTTGCCTGAACTGAGGTAGCTTGGCTTCAAGCCAACCTCACCTGCCCGTGGTGCAACTTGCTAATTTACCAACGAGACTCTGGCTACCGACATATGGCGGCTTAGCCATCCAAAATAGGTGTAGTAAAAAGTCTCAGGCCGGTGACGGGCAGGAGCGTCTCTGGTGAAAAATGCTACATACTGCGATCGCCAACCCGCATGCCCTGCGTGGCGATTATGGGCAAAACCTTTAAATTAACGACAAAAACAAACAATGGCCCCTAGTTCGTAGTTGTTCTGCTAGTCCAAACCACGGTCTCGGAAATGGCAGAGCAGGGGGTGCGAATCCCCGGGCGACTGTAGGCCACCAAAACAACTTGACTTGGCAACGTATAATGGATGAACGCTTAGGCTGAATGAGCATTTGGCACAGTTGTAATTGGAATTGCATAGGATACGTTGGCTGATCCTGAGGCTAAGTGAAATCCGAAGAAAGGGAGAGGACATCTTAACCCTGGAGTCAGGCCACACAATGTATTTCCTTATTGGGGGTTCAACAATCCCAGGGTGGCGTTGAATTCCTCGTCAATAAGGCCCTCGCTGATAATGTTATAGAAAAATCCAGTGTGTTGACCAGGATTAGCGTTCCTAGTGCTGAAACTAACCGAGAGATATAGTGTCAAGGTTGTACAGGTTTACGCACCGACCTCGGTACACTCGGACAATATGTATGAAGACATATCTTCAGCGCTACACCAATAAAACGCACTACAACATTGTCATGGGGGACTTTAACGTAAAAGTGAGAGTACAGACATGCTGTGAATCGAAGGTACGCGCGTTACGGAAGTAGGAATAGCAGGGGGCAAATGCTTATAAATTTCTTGGAGCAAGAGGGGTTCTTATTAATGAATTTGTTCTTTAAAAAGCATCCTCAAAGAAAGTAGACGTTCAAAGCCCTGATGGCATGACAAAAAACTAGATAGATTTCACATCATGTCAGATAAAAGGCATATATTCAGAGACGTCTCTGTGATCAATAGCTTTAAGACCAGTAGTGATGACCGACTACTACAAGGCTCTCTGAATATCAACTACAAGCTTAAAAGATGTCGGTTGACTAGCTACGAACCGTTTTAACCTGTTTCAAACCGTTGTTGGATCAGAGTAGTTTCAGTTCCATCTACGTAATTGATTCCTGCTTTGGAAACCACAGAGGGCGTAGACCTGGATCTCCAGCATATGGTCCCTTAGGGAAGAGGGTGTTAAGTTTTACCAGCTACAACTTACTGGTATAAAGTCCAAGGTCTCAGCTGATACTCTCCGGCTTATTGAGAACAGGCGGAAAGAAACAAAGGCCACTCCAAAAATGTCACTTGAGCAAAAATTTGAGCACTCAATTGTCAAATTAGTAAACTGGTGCAATGTGACGATGCTCCAACACACGCAGAATCGAAAAGGCGATTGAACAAAATCGGGTGTCAAAAGTGTTTGCACAGCAGTTGGAGCGCTCGCATCTGAAAAAGCTTAAGAGTTCAAGTGGCCAAACTGTAACTTCAAGGCAACTTTTGAGATCTTGCCGAAACTTCTATGCCCAATTGTACGAAAAGCGTGCTTCACAACCCGCCCCTATTACGAAGGATGCCAGAGCCACTCTTACTCGCCACTACACAGAAGACCTGTCAGAAATCAGCCAAAATGAGTTTGGGATGGTGCTCGGACAGCTTAAAAATGGAAAAGCTCAAGGGGAGGACGGATTCACTTCGGAGCTCTTGAAATCAAGTGGTAAACCTTGTCCTGCTTATTTTTAAAAGAGAATGATAACAGTAGTAGTAGTAGTAGTAGTAGTAGTAGTAGTAGTAGTAGTAGTAGTAGTAATAGTAGTACTAACAGTAAGTCCAAGCCAGAGTCGTGATACTTTTAGATTTTACTAACCTGATAGCTGATGCAAGGTAGACGGGACTTTGATGAAATTGACTGGCGATTGATGAACGAACGACACAATAGCTTATAAAAAATATAAGTAAGAGAAGATTTGCCTGGAGTAGTTCTAGTTGCAGAGCAATGGGCCGTATGAACAGGCCGTATTGCTGATTGGATCCCTGAGGGCCTTTCCTGATTGAAAAGAGACCTACCTTTGCCTATAGCCAAGGAGAGCTGGGGAAATTGCCATAGAAACACAATATATATGCAGCAATATTATAGAGAATTTAATATCAAAATTAACTCACTTATTTGACTCAATTTATATGACTTAATATTTAAAACTATAATCTAACACTTGAGTGAGTCTATAAGGGGTAATCCGGGAGGATAGCTTAGGTTACGCGCGTGAAGTACAGAAGACGTGTTTTTTTGTGCACTTGATAGTTGTTTTAGGTACCTTTTGGACGCAAGCGTATGTTGGAATCGATGCCCTGGGAACACAGCTTCGCTTGGAAGGTTATGGGACATCTTCTTCACTGAAGGTTCTGCCACGGGCGTCAGCTAGGACGGGTTCACGCTCTTGAAGCTCGACGTCTTCTTTTGAAGGTCTCCCGTTTTCCGAAATTCGTTTGACTTCTTGCTTTTCTGACGCAATTTTTTCAACCTCAATTTGGCTGCCCCGGAGGTCACTTATGACATTTTTAGGAAACCCAGGAGCGTGCGTCTCGCGTCTATGACCGTCGCTTTATCTCTTGCTTTTCTGGGTGAAAATGTATTTAACTGCATAGCGCGGGGGTGAAGGGTCATAATTTTGCTGCATTTCTCCGCTCCATACCCCGTGAGGTAACCTAATTTAAGATATTAACTAACTAAGAGCTAATAGGGGTTTTCTAAGAATGCTAAAAGTAAGATAATTTTCTAATCAATATTACAAATTTTGGCCTTAAAAATTCAGGTAACAAAGCTGTGAGACGTGTTTACAAAAGAGCGTATGACCTAGTACCAAATTCATTCCTTTGTGAACAATTCTGAGTCCCAAGACTTGAAATTTGTCTTTTTGTGATGAATAGTGTTTTGGTAACCTAGTCCTCGTCCATTTCGGTTGGTCCCACGAAAACAGGGAAGCAGTCGTTTTCGAAATGTCACATTATCATACTTTAAGAAATCTGTCGATAAGTTTTATTAAGTGCTTACATGTTTTTGGATTAATTTCAAGATTAAGTTGTCCTGCACACCTCACCTTTGACTCTTGACTTTTATCGTTTTGTTATTGATTTCATATAGAACAATCTACAACTTTGCTTTGACATAACACGTGCCGTCGGTGCCTATTCTTTATGCGCCGCACACTTATTGTTACAATTTGTATTCTATTTAAAACAGGCACCACGGATCTTTACAATTTAAACTGTTCAGAATTTAATTTGTAATTGTTTTAAACCTTTGCTTAAGTCGTTTTCCGGTCTGTCTTGGACGAAACCAAAAGCAGCTCATAAAACAAGTATTCTCACGACAACCTGTACTTCGAGAGCTTCAGAAGTTGTTCAACTCTGTTCTTAATACTGGGAGAACTCCAAAGGCGTGGAACAAAAGTACTGTACTCGTAGTATTATTTTTCAAAAAGGGTGATAAAACCCTTCTGAAAAACTGCCGCCCCATCCGACTCCTGAGCTACACGTCTATAAATTGTATTTGAGGGTCATCACAAATCGTCTCGCAAGAAGACTTGACGAGTTTTAACTTCCGGATCAGGCCAGGTTTCGCGGAAGATTTGGTACCATAGGCCACATACACACATTGAGGCAGATTATACAGCCCCTGTGTCTTGCTTTTGTGGACTATAAAAAGACCTTTAATTTCGTTGAGACCTGGGCAGATTTGGAGTCACTGCAGCTATGCCAAGTAGACTGGTGGTATATTGATGTGCTGAGATGTCTTTATGACGCCACGACTATGAGTTTTCAGGTACAGAACCAACAGTCTAAACATAGTTGCGCAGGGAAGTGAGACAGGGAGACTTTATATCCCTGAAACTGTTCACCAACGCATTGGAAGATATGTTTAAGACTAGAAAGGGCAGGGCATACATATAAACTGTGAGTACATCGAGTACATCTCACACTTACAATTTGCCGACGACATAGCCTTTACATGACGGAATTGGTGCAGGAACTTGTCCGAATGCTAAACGGCCTGGCTGATACTTCTAGACAGATTGGTCTCGGGATAAACATAGATAAGATCATGAATAACGATCTTATTACTCGAAGACCTGTAGCTGTCGATTGTGAGACCGTCGGAAGTTGTTAATGAATATGTCTATCTCGGGCCAACTTTGCAGTTGGGTAGACACAACGTCGAGAGGGAAGCCATCGGAAGGATTCTGTTGGGCTGGGCAGCGTTTGGGAAACTTCATCAGGTCTTCTCGTCATCCATTCTACAGTGCCTATGGATGAATGCCTTATTAATGCGTGCGTCCTATTAGTGCTGACATACGGAGCCAAGACGTGGACACTCACGGTGGGACTAGTCCACATGCTTAAGGTATATAGCAGGCAGCTAGCAGCAAGCGGCAGCGAGCTATTCTTAGAGTTTATGTGATGGATAAGATCCAAAACGAGGAAATCCGACGGAGACCCAAATTCACCAACATATGTCAGAGGATTAACAGGCTGAGAAATATGAGAAAAATATCAGAAAAATGACAGAAACATACTAATCAAATATTTAAAAAAATATCAAAACAATATCAGGAAAATATGAGCAAAATATGGGAAAACTAAACTGATTCCTAGAAAACTCAGTTTTTTATAAAATTTACAAAGTTTCACTAGTAACACATAGTCGAATCGCGAAAGTTTAAAAGTTACAATTTCACTAGTAACTTATTAAAAGCAAACATTAAAAAAACCGGAAGTAAAATCATTACAAAGTTTCACCATAAACCCATCAAAATCAAATCTAAAAGCAACCTATTTCATTAAAAAATAACCTGGAAGACATAATATGAAAAGTATATTCTTGTTAAAGTGTTTGCGTGACAGGCGAGGGTTTAAGTCTATTAAAAGGTAGTTAAGTAGTTACATTAACAATCATAAAGTAGTTACAAGTAGTGTAGGTAGCACGGACTTCGTCGATCAGCTTCTTGATTGTCTTCGTGCCCAAAAGATTATCCTGCGTTCTGCCCTGTTTTCGCGGCATACTTTTGAATGTAGGAACTTTTCAGTTTTAAACATTTTACGGTTAAATCCCTGCGTGCTCATAAAAAAAAATTACTTACTTAGTGACTTTTGTTAACGTGAAAAGTTGATACTAACTGTAAATTAATTGTATGTAAAATAAAACATGAAACATAAACGAAAAATAGGCAAAAACTATAGCTACTTTGCTTCCAAATTTTTATATGTAGCAAGTAGGTAGATCATAATACATATGAGTCATATAAAACCAAAAGCAGCAGTATTTTAACGTATATCAACCTTCGGGCAAAAAATATACAACGTGTCACTGTATAGCCTTTTATGTACGTAGCAGGTTTGTTTTGATCAAGCATGTAAATTCGTTTACGAGTGCAATGGTGAATACATCTATACTATAATAAAACTGTAACTGGGCTAAATCTGTACATTAAATATTTTTTGAAAATTTTAATTGAGATGATCTTCAAAATCGATTGTTTCTTCCATTGAGATATTATAATGTGCTACCTACGTACCTACATAATTATATAGATAGATCGGAGGTTTCTTCATAATGTCTTACTGGCAAAATGGTTAGTTTTCGGTATTGAAATGTGTACATACAGAGGTAGGTACATGTATTGCTCTTCACAGAGAAAGTATAGAAAACTTTTATTTATTCAAATCAATCCTCATATCGTGTTGAAAAAGCTCAAAAAGTAGGTGGGTAGGGTAGGTAATTATTAAGAGCCAGTTAAAGTGCCAATAAGTACGTCGTTCTGTGAAACATAATAAAAAATATTTTGTACAAAGAACACAATGTTTCGTTGCATTAAAATTTGTTCGTATGGACCTAATAATAATGACCTACCCTTGATGCCCCATCCAATTTACCTCACCACTACTACTAGCCCTTGCGACTGATTTAAAAACTGGGGTACTTGGTATCTTAGGCCTTGCACGCACTGCCTTGCAGTGGAACGCGGTGCGTTTATTCTAGCGTTTATTTCACATTGTATTATATGCGTTTATTTCATATTTTATTATATGCGTTCATTTCATTGCAATACGTGCACTTCTATGAAGTGTCATAGAAGTGCAAGTGTGTTATAACGCATATTCTGTGAAGTACGGAGTGCCGTACTTCACAGAATATGCGTTATAAAAAGGCAAGGCAGTGCCTTATTCCGATGATTAGATGCCGAGCAATCGATAAAAAACTATTTGACGGCTGAACGAATTTTGAAGAAATGTAGTATAATATTGTACTTTGTAGGTTTGGTCCTGGTCCTCCTGGTCCTCTGGACCAAACCTACAACTGGTCTGGTGGTGGTTTGGCTTTTGGTCCTGGAATAAAACGTGTGGGTTACTTTTAAATGAAATGACTACGCGGGCAAAGTCGCGGGCACAGCTAGTAGTATATAAAATTCCCATACAAAAGTAAATATTAAAAATAAGTCTGCCACGGGGGACGTGCTCGGCGTAGCTGTGATGGAACTTGTTTGGCTGTCCCTCAGCCACCGCTGGCACGAGGGAGTACCGCTCACAGTACTCCCGGTACTCCCTCTTGCGGTCGTATAAACTCATTTTGTCACCTTCAAGGAACTCCGCAAGCTTCGAGTAAATGGGGCCCGCTGCCTATCGTTCAAATGCCTCCTCTTCTCTTCAATCACGAGCTTTATGATCTCATTCTCGTCGATATCCAAACCTCGTCGGTCGTCGAGCGTTTGGTACAGAGAGTGACCGAACCTGAACTCGTCTCTATGAGGCTTCGTCTGTATCCTGTTCAAGTTATCTCCCGCGCCGTATTTGAACCGCTCCATCTATTTATTCCCGACTCTTAACTTTAATTGGTACTGTAGCAAAAATTCAAGGTCAAGGGTGGTATTGATTTTTTTCCCAGCTGATTACTAGGTAGTAGTATTATTTATTCTGTGCTACTACACAGGATTTGATGTACAGTGCTTTTTGAGAAATCTTTAAACGTAAATTCATGAACGAAAAACTTTAAAATCTCAAAGGTCGTAAACCTAACATTGCTTGCCATGCCGCACCACATACCCCAGCCCGGTATGTAATAAGTTATTATGATACATCCTGTATATATACAAATAAATTATTTGCTGTTATCTCCTTTTATCATCGTTATTGACGTGTAAATATTCAAATTTGAAGATAATGCTACATAATTATTATTAGATATACTCCTCCTCTTATCTTTGCGTTTGAAATAACATAACTAATATTGTGAGAAACTGGTGAAACATCTCTTAGAAAATAAACTTATCTGGCTCCTGTATTAAATCCATTAATTACACTATCCGCAAAGCAAAGATCCAAGTACTTGCCACATTACACCCGTCCAAAGGTCCACTTTGTAGTCAATATCATATTTCAAAGAGACCTTTCTCCTTTAGCGCTCGCCAGTGGCCTTAACAACTTTATTGAACGGGATGGATCAGGATTAATCTAATCAACGTGTCTGAGTTAAGAGATGGTCACTGAAGAAAGTTGTCAATCAATGAGATGTTGATGTTATCCGTGTGATTCAGCACGGCTTGGTCCGATATCTCATAAAAGAATATATATTTTTATTTTTGATCCAGGACTCATTATAATACATATTTTAGTTATATTTAGTTAACAAAACTTACTTTTTTTTAGTTTTTAGTCATATTTTAGTTGTATTAAGGCGCTGTGAACAGCAAAATCCCTATATTTGGAATGAAATATATAATGCTTCTAACCAAGTCACAACGCAAATATTTTTCTACAATATTGACTAGTATTTTAACTAGATTTTAATTTGAGGTTCTATCAAAAGTTTTTTTAAAAGTGCCTCGTAGTCGGTCCCAGTGATTTTTCGATACATCTAGTATGTCGTTCAAAATCAATGTATTTATCTAAAATCTGGTCCCGAGCTGCATCTCCTCTCCAGCTCAACCTGGACCTTACCGAGCAGGACAATTATTTGAGAACGCATAGCACCTTGGTTCGCGAGAGGTGAGCAATAACTCGCAATGAATAAATAATAAATTTATATTCACTTTTACGAAACTTTTAAATTTACAATGTGTGATGGCTGCGCAAGCTGATGTTAGTGTCGATATCATTAGAAGAACTGCTGCTGGACCGAGCAGTCTGCTGTCTTTACAAACTCTCATACGAGGACAATTTTTGTTGATGCCTTGATTTCTTATATTTTTAACCCCCCCACGCAAAACAAGAGGGGTGTTATAAGTTTAGGGTGTGTATCTGTGTGTGTGTCTGTGGTCTCTAGCTACCAAAAAAATGGACCGATTATGATGCGTTTTTTTCTGTTTGAAAGCTGATGTGACCGAGATGGTTCTTAGATATAATGTTGGGTTGGGGATTACAGGAAATTTTAATTAGTGCTTGTATACAGTCTTATTTCGCTTAATTTTATTTATGCAGTTGATCATTTGGCTTTCAGCTATTGAATCTCATTCATAATTTTTATTTTTATTTCATTTAATATATGTACCGTTTGGAACATTGTTAATGATGATATTGCTAAAGATCTACATGTGATAAAATTAAATCTCAAAAGAAGAAGACAGAATAATTAAATGATAAAAACGAACTAATCCTGAAGTGAAGTTCGGTCTTGATTGTTCTGTCGTCGTAGGAGAGATTTAGAATCCTCCCCAGGACAATTATAGTCTCCGTACTGTAGACCAAAATTTTCTCAAAGTTTCAATGTTGCATGTTTTTTTTGCCTACGCCAGTAAGCGTAATTCAACCTCCTTGCTCTAAGCCGATGAAGTAGATGATGAAGAGTGCCCGGCCGAGGATCAAGAGGCATGTGGCGGTATCTTTATTTTGGCGCTAAGCTAAATGCAAATGTGACAATACGTCGGATTGTAAAATCAACGGAACATTGTTTTGTAACAGCAATTTATTTTTAAATCGATCAGGCAGTCACACATGCATTTTTAATCATCCAGCCCTATCAAAACGGATCAAAAAGTGTTGAAAAAAAGTATAGCAATACAATCTAGCGGTGCACAGTAGCGCTATTTAGTTACCTTATTGTAAAACTAACATTAATAACTAAGGTGCTCCATCAGTTCCTACCTAGTAGGTAACGGGATGATTCCACTGGTAGAAACCTAAGAGTGAGCAATTCACTGCATTTTGAGGAGCTATTCTGCCCATCACTCCACCAGCGTTTGTCACACCGCCCGAGGGCCTCTGCCATGGCTCAACGACTGCTTCAATAACAGCCGGGAACGACAGATTAAAGTGACCTCCGAAGCACGGAGCGATGAAAAATCGCGTAAAGTCATTGGTGCAGAGCCTAGGACTTAACCCGGTATCGTTGGATTCCCAATATCACGCAGCCTATATTCATCCACTACAGGACCCTCCATGTAAAAGCCAATGAGCCCGATCTTTGGCTCGCCTCATTAAACAAGCATACTGAAACAATTATTAATATTATCATATCCCTATCCTTGTATGGTCATCGCCTAGAAATCCAGCATATAGTTGAACTAATAAAGACTCTTCTAGTCTATAAGCAGGACCCATTATTATTTTCTAAGCGTTCATTATAACTTTCAGTCGTCATAAAACAATGTATCATAACTAAAGAGATGTTAATGGGCCGACATAAAAATGACATTAGTTTTTTCACAAGAAATATTAAGTTTCTACGTAAAAAGTTGAGCTTTATGACAGCCGTTAAACACGTCAAACTTTTACGAAAGCTTTGGCATTATCGTTAGCGGAGAATTTTGAAAGTCTTTGGAAACGGTGAAATTTTGCTGTTGCTCGCGATACGATAAACTAGAAAGCAGGAGGGCGAAACATATATATATCGAAAAATGTATGGATTTTTCGACATTTATCTACTGTGATATTTATATCACTTCGTGAGATTCGCCATCCTGATGTTATGTTAAAATGTTCCCATCTAAAAGCTGCGGATAAAAAACCATGAGCTGGCGAGACTTACTGTCGTTCCAACAGGAGCTAAATGGATGATTTGTAATGTAAAATATTAGGAATCCAATGTTCTGTAATTGGTAGAAATTATAATTTAGCAATCAAGGAACTCGTGCTAAGTCCAGAACGAAAATTTCGTATATAGAAGGGCCAGGCTAACTGAGGAGATTTTGTAGTGAAACTGTAACCATTTTTCCAACCCCAGAGGCCTGGCAACTTGAAACCTGAAGGAAATTGAACATTTCGAAGGAGGTATTTTTTATGTTTTTATTTATGCTCGATAGGATATCCTTCATCTATATCTATACTTATAATAAAGCAAAATAAACATAAAAGTCTGTACATTGAAGATAATTAAGAAAAAAATTGTCTAGGGTACTCAAAATTAGCTACTGAACAAGAATAGAACATTTTTTAAATTCACGTCTGTATGTTTGTTAGTTTATTAGTGCAAATCACTTAAAAACTACTGGATCAATTGCGTTGCGGTTTTCACTGTTGGATAGCTTAGAGTTTGACTTATAAACAGGGGTATTTGGTATCTCAATCCGATGAGTAGATGCTGAACAATCGACAAAAATAGTTTTGACTGTTGAAGGAATTTTGATCAAATGTTGGTATATTGGTATTTTAGGTCCTGGAATACCACAAAGAGTACTTTAACCTAGATAAATGACCAAGCGTGCGAAGCCGCGGCCATCAGTTAGTACTTATAATAAAGCAATAAGAACGAAAAAGTCTGTACAACGAAGATAATTATAAAAATGGTCTAGGGTACTTCAAATAAGCTAGTGAACAAGAACAGAACATTTGACGACTGGTTGGTCTAGTGGCTAGAGATCCTAGGTACGAAATCGAACGGTTGCGGGTTTGAATTCTGCAAGGTGCAATCATTTGTGTGATGAGCAGAAATTTTTGTTTCCGAGTCATATTTTTATCTATGTTGTTTATCCGTTATCTAGTGCCCATAGTACAGGGTATCCTAGTATGGGCCTATTGGTGTGGAAATGTCCCGAGTATATTTTTTTTTCAATCTGTTTTGTTTCTTAGTTTGTCTGTAAAATTGTTCACGCATCACGTAAAAACTACTAGACTGATTGCGATACGGTTTTCACTGTTGGATAGCTTATGGTTTGACTTAAAAACTGGCACACCAGTTTTTAGGTATCTCAGTCCGATCAGTAGAAGCCGAGCAATCGATAAAAACTTTTTGACGGCTGAAGGAATTTTGATCAAATGTTGGTAAATTGGTATTTTAGTTCTTGGAATAGTACATAAAATACTTTTAACCTAGAGAAATTACCACGCGTGCAAAAATGCGGGCATTGCTAGTAGATATAATAACAATGCTGAGTCTGATATTCTAGCTTGTCACATCATAGAACCCATCATCGCTAAACATCAGATCTTTAAATAGCTGAGCTGTACAAATGAGATTCTCTAACAAGTGGGGAAGGTGACAGACTTCAAAGACTGGCCATCGTCCCACGTTACCCTCAGCAAACCGAAAATGTACAACAGGTAGGCAAATATTTGTTTTTTAACGTAAACAAATATGTTTTTCGAAAAACGTTATACCCTAAGGCCCTAAGGTATATGTTTGCGATACAAAAACAAAAGGGAGGTCACGACTCAAGCAAAACATTTGAGATAAGGGAACCGCTACGGGCTACGAGAAAATGCTACGAGCTACGAAAGTGCTACGCGCTACGTGAGCTATTAAATTCGTTGCTGCTGCTCGATACATACAGGTGAAATTCAAGAAGGTTAAATAAGAGGGAGTCTACACCGCCAAACAAAGAGTGAAGCATACTAAATGGTGTCTTTTTTCTTAAATTCATTTCTAGGCAGTCGTTTGACCACGATCTCACCTGATGGAAACCGAAGATGTGGTCGAAGGTGTAGCACGCTTGCCTAGTAGATACCTATTCACTCTTGACTTGAACACACCAGGGCTATATTTTTCCGGAAACACTGACGAGGACAGGGCGTTCCACTCCTTCGAAGTTCTTATAATAAATGAAGAAGCGTAAAGCTTCGTTCTTGCTTATGTTTGCGTTAGTGGATAATTTGTCATGTTTTATAGTTGGATATCACATAATTCCATCACGAAAGACTGAATCGTTTTTGATTTTCCGTTAGAATTTGACAGAATTAACACGGCTAACTAAGGCTAAAGTCAAGATGTGGTCGAAATCTTGTTGCGATAAGGCAGCCGATCGGCATAAAATGGTGTGTGCGCGAGAGGCTTGTACGTACGAGCGGATTGGCATATCTTGGTTGCTACATTTTCGATTTGGCATTGTAGACTCCGTCTTTTATTAACACTTCTTGGTGACTTTTACGTAAGCTTTTATTGAGATCGTTTGAACGCAGTGTTCGATTTAGAATCGAACATGGATGTATATAATCATATACATAATAAGCGTTTGTATTCATTTTTAAATTGTAAAGCTGATCAAAGCCAGCCTTTTAGTGTGGATTCAAAAGAAAGAGGGCTCTATGATGTAGGCTATTACGGTTCTGTATTGTTTTGTAAGAATGTGAAACTATATGTATGAAAAATAACATTGCTAGACCACGTCTTGCAGTCTGGTCTGGTCTAATCTGGTGTCCACGACATTTTCCACGTAGAAGGTCATGGTTAGCTCAAACAAAAAATGTTTTTTTCTCTACACACTCCGAATTTTTTGTCTTAGTGTTTCAGTACCAAAAAATCGAATAAATAATACCTACAGCCGGCACTTTGCAAGTTACTCTCTTGTAGCCGGCGGCAATCAGTGTTAAACTTCTCAGTTGTGTCTATGATAGGTCACACACTAAAGAATTAATCAAAGTGACATGAAAGAAACACCACATAAAGCATAAAGTCAACTGCCATAAAGAGATCACCTACATAACCTTCTTGAAATGTCTTCTGAAATTACTAACAAAATGGTTAACACGTAAACAGTAATTTAAATTATTTTTGATATGAAACATCTTTGATGTTACACATAAAATGCTCTCACTTTTTATGAAAAACTCTCGCTTTTTATGTGAATCTTATGTAACATTTCGTGAAAAGCGTAATAATGGGTCACGTGCGCTAACAGTGTAACAGTTGACCAATGTGCGTGCGTTATGCTAGCATATATGATAAAACAGAGCTTGAACGGAGCAATGATAAAACAGAGCTTGAACAGCGATGGTAAATCAGAGCTTTTAAACGACTTGGCGAGTAGGAGGTAGCAGATGGTCTGCAAGAGAAAAGGTGATAGGGCTTGTTGGAAGTACTTGCTCATAATAATTTTAATTCCACCCAAAACTTTAGACTTTCTTGCGCAGCAATGCACTTTACTTGTCATCTTGAGCTCTGATTTATAGCATAAATTCATGTACAGGACTAACTACGTTTCACATCAATATATTTTATTTTCGTACCAAATTTTCTTCATCATTCTCTTTTTCTTTTTGTCTCTCCGAATAAAATTACTTCCACGATTTTCGGTCTTATGCCTTTGACATCTAATCTTACCTACTTATGATAGTTTCAGAGGATTTCTGGTGTTCTCCCGCGGTATCTACCCGAGGACTCTTCTTGCCCAACGGTATCTGTCCATGCGAGCATATATTTGCATGATCGACTTGTCTTCTCCGGTCCCGCAACGTTATCCCTAGTATTGATAGCTCTCTCCATAGCCCTTTGAGCGATCCTGAATTTTTTAGCCGACTGCTCAGTGAGAGTTGTACTTGAATACCGGTATAAAACACTTTTCTAATACCTTTGTTTCGAGATTCGTATAGGCAGTTCATCACGTAAAAACTATTAGCACTAAATGCTACCCAGGTTTGATCCGGTGGTCGACTTCTGATCTTTAGAACTCCAATAAAAGTTAATCTTTATACCACACCACTAAAACGCTTCATTTTCGGCGTCGTACGTATTTCCGGACAGTGGCTGCTACAATGTATTCGAGTCGCATGCCAAGAAAGTCACCCGATATTAACTTAACAGAAGATTATAGAACGTGAGCAACACGAGATAAAAACTTTTTGCAAAAACTAGGTACTTATGAAGTTATTTTGTTAGAAACTATTAATTCTTCAAAGGGGTAGAAAATAGCCACTAGATACACTATTTTACAAGTTCTAGTGAACTTGTAAAATATAGTCTAGTTATTGCCTCACAAATCTATTTATAAATGAATAGATTTGGGAGGCGCTATCTATCAGAGACGAATTTAATCAATATTAGATGTGTTAGGTTAGGTTCAAAATACTACCAAAATATGGCGACTGTCCCTTTGGGGACGGTAAAACCATCTATTGGTACCCAAATTTTCAGTAGCTAAGCGGAATGTTTGGGAGATACTCGTAGGTCACGGTAGCTGAATTGGTTAGAGGCATGTGCCGCGCAGAGGCATGGATGTATACGAGTTTGAATCTCATCCGTGATCCATATTGTTCCATTAGAAAATTATCATATAAGTAACATATTTTCTCCCCTTGTGCCTTTTTCATATCTATTTTTATAACTAGCTACGAGAAAGAACGTTTCAGCTAGAAACTATTTTGAAACTATCTTTACCTAAAAAATCTGTACAACGAAGATAATAGCAGTAATTCGGTAATTTTACTCCTTGAACTAAACTAGACAAAATTTCTTCAAATGTAATTTAAACGTTGTCGACATTGTAGCAAGGTCTTTTTGCCCCTGGCATCTATTCTTAACTTACGTAAATTTAAGCTGCACCGCTTAAAATAACGTAATTAAAACGGGTTTTTAACACGCTATATAACAGCGTTTGGATAAATTGGGACTCTCGCCGCGTGAAAACAAAGATGGTTTTACGCTGACAAGCTTTAGTGATAGTTTAGTGAGTGAGAGATGCGAGAGATGAGAGAGAGCCAGGGGCAAAAATACCTTGTTTCGAAGCCAACAAGGTTTAAATTACATTTGAAGAAATTAAGTTTAGTTTAGGGTATGTCCAAATCGCTACCAATAAATAATAAGATAATTTTAAAGCATTTAAAGTAGTAGCCATGTCATCGTAAAATTTCAAACGGGCTATCACAATAATATGCGTATACAACATTTCGTTTCTGTGATGTTAACAGTTGAGGAGTTCCCATAGTCAGGAGCCAACCCTGAGTGTAGCAACGATGTCAAATTAAAACTTAAAACACATAATTTCTTGTCTGTGTTATTCACCATTGAAGAGTGCCTTTATCTGGAGCTAATTGATGTCGATTCAGGTCATGTTTACTATAAAAATGCATTGTCATCGGAACTGAATCATCACGCAAAAATTGAACTCCATAGGAGGTGGTCCTAATTCAGCTTGTACGATTTGACCTAAAGAAACATACATTCATACATACAAACATTGCAAGAATAATAAAAACTTTAAAAAAATATTGATCTAGGGACATAAAATAGGATACTGAACACGAATAAATATATTTATCCATGGTATCTGTCTGTCTGTATGCACATCACCTAAAAAAACTAGACAGATTGAAACGCGGACACAGTACATATATTAGTCCTAATATATGTACTGTGACGCGGATTTCACTCAGGGATAGCTAAAGTTTTGACTTAAAATCAGGTGTACCTTGTACCTCAATCCGACAGGTAGATGCCGAGCAATAGATAAATCTATTTGAAAGTTGAAAGAATTTCGATGATATGTGGATATTTTAGAAAAATTATTATCTTGGAACTTGGAAAATTAATAGTTTGTAAGTACTTTTGGTCCTGGAACAACAAGTTGGTTACTTTAAACCCAAAGAAATGACTACACGAGCAAAGCCGCGGGCACAGCTAGTCGCTAATAAAGGGGAAGAAATACAGTAATAGTATATAATTGAATGAGATACTGTCGTAAAAAAAAACAGTAATTTTCCTCACACTAAACCCAGACATGATTTCTAGGGGAGAGAATGATCGTGTAAAACTTATATTTTTATTCGTTGAGTGCTGTGAGAAAATCTGCCAAGAAACGCGGTGTTTGTATATTGACGTTTATTTAGTTGTGTTTGAGAAAATCTGCCAAGAAACGCGGTGTTTGTATATTGACGTTTATTTAGTTGTGTTTGAGAAAATCTGCCAAGAAACGCGGTGTTTGTATATTGACGTTTATTTAGTTCTGTTTGAGAAAATCTGCCAAGAAACGCGGTGTTTGTATATTGACGTTTATTTAGTTGTGTTTCAGAAAATCTGCCAAGAAACGCGGTGTTTGTATATTGACGTTTATTTCGTTCTGTTTGAGAAAATCTGCCAAGAAACGCGGTGTTTGTATATTGACGTTTATTTCGTTCTGTTTGAGAAAATCTGCCAAGAAACGCGGTGTTTGTATATTGACGTTTATTTCGTTCTGTTTGAGAAAATCTGCCAAGAAACGCGGTGTTTGTATATTGACGTTTATTTCGTTCTGTTTGAGAAAATCTGCCAAGAAACGCGGTGTTTGTATATTGACGTTTATTTAGTTGTGTTTCAGAAAATCTGCCAAGAAACGCGGTGTTTGTATATTGACGTTTATTTAGTTGTGTTTGAGAAAACCTTCAAAAGTTTATATTCTGTCACATTGTTGTTACTTTAATAATTGCCTCTTTTACCCAAGTTCGGTGAAGACCACCATAGCGTCGCCCCTTTAGGTCCGATTTTGACAAGGGAGGTGTCAATCGATTCGTATTCAGTTGTAGAGTGTCATAGGCTATTTGTTTACCCGACCGTAGTTGGTTAATTTTGAACTTATGTCTTGTTATAGCTTACTAAATTCCATTCCATGGGGCTTACCCCATGAGATTATTTATAAGAATTAGAAAACAAATTCTGGATTTTACTCACGTTGGAAAACTACAAGATAAATAGGTTGGCAAGACATGTTAAACTCCTGTAGTAAGTCGCTTGCGGTGTAGACACATGAACGAGCATACGGGCCATCTGTATACTATAAAGTATGAGTATTTGTATAGTGGAAATGTGCATTTGAAATGTTGGAAAGAGAGAAAATAGCGGAATGTAACGAACAAGAAAGGTTCATTATTACTAAATGTGAACGTTATTAGCAATAGTGGGTGAGTTATAGCGATTATCGAACCACCACTAGTAAACTACTACACTTGAAAGATATTGTAGCGCTGGTCGATACCTACAACACCATCTATATGAGCTTGTATTGTAGAATTGAAGGTATCTAGAAGGATCGGGTATTAGATACTGGAGGACGCAATGCACACATACCTACAATTTTTTTCCAGAAATCGTGGAAGATGTGCGCGTCCAGTGGTTTGTACAACAAGCCAAATTAAAAAAAAAAAAGCTTTTATGTGTCGGATAAAATCTTCTTTTTTTATTCATATTTTTAAATACATTGTCATAGATTTGTGAACTACTCTGAAAGTTTCAGCCTTATAGCTAATCGGAAAGAGCTCGTAATTAGAGTTTCAAGATACCAAGACAGACAGAAATACGTAGATAGATACAAACATACATACAAGTGAAGTTAAATAAAAGCTTTTAAATTAAAATCGTCACGCATCGGATAAACCAGTCAGTCCTTTTGTAGCTTAAAACTAGTACAACTGTGGCCGTGGCGGTATCGGCTTAGAATAATTGGGTTTTATTCTCTTATACCAAATTGTATAGATATAAGACGTGCAGCATTCACAGTTTTTCTTTAAAGTTCAAGTGTAGACACAGGCATTCTCAGTTCCAGCTGCGTCACTAGACGTTTGTTCGTGGTATGGTTTGTCATAAGAATTTAAATATTTTTTCACAAATTAGGCAACTTCCAATATTTAAATACACGCAACGCTTTGATGTGTTTGATTCTAAACCATTTATCTCAAGAAAAAGTAATAGTAAGATGTTTTCGTCCATTTCATGGAAAAATAAGCACGCATTTATGCATTTTTTTAAGAGTTTTGAATGTTCTTGATTAATCACTTGAGTTTCCCCATAAGATAAAATATCGAACTATTGTTGTGGCAAAGCTGTCCACCTGTCCGTTCGCCCGAAGTTGAAGGCAGACGCCTTTGACTTTCTTAGTCATTTTTTATTTAGAAAAACTTGAAACTATTTTTCGTAACTTTATTAACAATTTCAATCATCATTACCGTGTTACTTCGAATTCAAAAAGAAACCGTCTACCTTTAATAAAACAATAACAGTGCCTCCCTCCAGCAAAAACAATCTTCTGTAATTCAGTGTTTCTCCCTATCATGGTAGAAATAGAATGGTAAGGTAAAACCTTTTATATACTACTAATGGTACGTAGGTACAATATAACCCACCATTTGAAATGTGAGCAAACACATTAAACCTCTTCAGAGATCAGTGTGAAGGCAAACAAATCGAATTTCAATTTGGCGTGAACTGTCGAAACAAAAAGAGGAATTCCGTGCCCTATTTTACAAACATTTTAGTACGGGAAAAGTACTACCAGGACACCGATACAGTTACATGTAACTAATAGATAAACGGGCAAGATAATTGCCGCAATTGTACAGCTAGCTAAAATGCTACAGCAGCATAGAGCAACAATGTTGGGGTAAACTCTGATTAACCTATTGCACTGGCTATACAAATACGGCAACATTTGCCAAAAAAACGTAGCTCGTCTGTTGGAGGCTGAGCTTATATACTAACGCTCATTAGAATCCAACAATACCGGGTTTGATTCTATCTATTCGCCAATGACCTTTCTAAGTTATGTGCGGATTTCCAAAACTCCGAGCTTCGGTGGCAGGTGAAGTCGGCGGTCCAGGTTGTCATTAATTGATGCCAAACTCTGACGTCAAAGGCCGGCACTAACTCCCACAATGTTTGTTTGTTTGTCGTATGAGGTAGTGCTGGCCTCTGATGTCAGAGTTTGTCAAGCCACCCGAGGGCCTCTTACATGGCTTAACGACTGCTATTAATTAATAATAACCGGGACCGACAGCTTAACATGCCCTCCGAAGCACGGAGCGATGAAAAACGCCACATAACAAAAGTCATTGGTGCGGAGCTTGGTATTGAACCTGGGTATAGTTGGGTTCTAAGTTGCACTATATAACCGTTAGGCTATCATCGCTCACACAATAAGCAAGGTAGTTATGTTACTTGTATTATAATTACGTAACTTGTGAACCCATAGCCAGTATGTCCGAGGAACTTGTCACGAGATCAAATGAGTATTATTATGAAAGAGGTTTTGACATCGTCACAATCATTACCCACATATTGAAATACTCGTAGGGAGCAAAAACGCCGGAAACTGCGGAATATGTAGGCGGCCCCTAACGTCACTTCTGGCACTCGGTGAGATATTTTGCGCTGCTTGTCTGCAAAAGAGTGTCTCCTGTATTACCGGGGAATCGTACACAACTGCACATTACTCCGTGCTCTAGTCAGGCTTTGAACGAACGTCGCAATGAGCGCATTTGATAATCGCCATTTTGGCGCTGTTGGCGCTGATAGCAATACTTTGGCTGTAGTGAGCGTCCACGGCACTAGCGTATTTGTACTATTGGACGCACGGTGGGGTGCTTTGAGAGTGCACGTTTCGAGTAACTGGTCTTTTTGCGCACATTCAAGCGTATGCGTGCCCTTTGTGCCTTTGGAGGTGCGTGTTTAAAAAATTGGTTAATAGAATAATGGTGTCTGTAATTCTGTTTAATTCTTATATTTATATGTATATATTTAATACATAAAAATATAAGATTTGTTTTTACGCAATGCAAAGGTATTCGATATTCCCTTTCTTAAGTTCTTATTACGGTAAAAATGCAACTTGGTATTATAGCATCACGCCAAAGGGACCTGCGTGTCGAAGATGTGAAAAACCCGCCGTTAAATTTGTAATTTTTTTTGTACGTTCGGTCAGTAACAACTGCCGTGGCGCAGTCCGGGGGCGGATTTTAGTTAGTATTGCCAATCTAAAAAGTCACCCGTCACTATAATACTGATCGAAGACGGTGTAACTTTTTTGACGTCTGGAAACCAATGTATTTCTAGCTTGTGGTTTCCAGCCCACAAGGAAACGACCGTATACGCCACCCACGTATCACGCATGGTCTAATATTTGCTCAAAATTTATTTTGTCATTTAGATGTTTTACTTTGTTTTAAGCAATAGTTGAATTTAATATGTGTTAAGCAATAGTTGCTGCTTATACTAAAGTATTTGCACAAATTAACTGCTGCAAGTGGTGCATTCAATTAACGTTGTATGAATTTGAGAGAGTAGAATGCCTGGATAGCATTAATTATAATCTTGAATTTCTGCAAGAAAACAAGTCATTCTTCATGTTCTTTTTGACAGTTAGGCCATTTCAGCTTGAGATGAGGCTGTTGAAAGGTTTTAGAACCAAAGGAATCGATTTGTCTCAGCTTTCGCCAACTTCGCGTACTCTTTTGGTTCATAAATGCGAATAAAACTTGCTAACGTGACTGGTAAGAGAAAATCACTCAGTGAGGTTCTTGCAATTGCACCCCAGTAACTTAGAATCCCTGTATGTAGCCGTATTGTATTATTATTCTGTTTCAGCAAAATCAATGTCTTATTATTTTGTTACAGTTCAATTTTATTTCAAAGGTGCTTTTGATTACTTACCTATCACCATCTATCACGGAGCGTATTATCTCACACGTTTCCGATGTCTGCGATTGAAAAGCAGAAATAACTCTTTCAGAATGAATAACGAGTTGCAATGGAAATAGGACAAATGAGACAAACAACGGAAAACTGAATACAGGCAGAGATACAGTTACGTTGTACCAGATTCTCTACATAACATAGAAAATGATGTTGGGTGTATTATCAACGATTTTAGAAAAAACCCTAAAATTATATTTATCCCTGAATTAGTTGCGCCTGCTATTTTTACGATTTCTCGAAAGTTTTCCCCAGATTAAAGTAGTTTGTGTTGGTGTATGTATTTAATGTGGGAGTCCTATTATTCTATACCTATAGTCTTAATAAAATGCCAGTCTTTTTAGAATATATTTGAATTTAAGTATAAATTAAGGCGTCAATATTGTTATGAATTTATAATAAATTGTTCGATATTCTGACACCTAAACCTCATAAATAAACCTCCATGTTCATAATGTATATTTCATAACAAGCTCATTTTCCAGCAGACTTATGTACAGCAAAGGAGATTTCTCAGTGATAGGTAAACCTTTTTGCCCGAAAGGAAAATAAAATACATTAGGGTTGTAACAGGGTTCCAGTCGAAAGTTGTGTCGTATTTCAACCCCATTCCTAATCTCGTAGATTAGCGGAGGAGATGCTTGCAAAAGAGCATGTGCTTACAATATATACGTCATAGAGAAAATATAAATCATATAAAATTGCGTAGAACTATTGATATAGTGCTTAAAATATTGCGAAAGTATAAGCAGGAAAAAGCTATATTAAATAGGTTTTATCAAAAATATGTTTAAAAGTATCCGTTCCATGATATAGTCACTCCTTAAAAATTTCCGCAAGAGTTCAAAACAATCGATTTGACCATTACATATACCATGCAGAAAAGACATGTCAGTTAAAATTCGTTGGTTTTTAAGTGTTGTTAGGTGATGGCAGCTGCAAGATTCCCGATAATCCATTACATTATTGTAACATCGAAAATTTAAATGCTTGATAAACTTGTGCTGAATGTTTTCAAGACTTTGAGTATATTTAATGTAACTAGGGCTCCAAACAATACTACAGTATTCCAAAATGCTTCTTCAAGCAACTCAAATCAGAAAAGGGGCGACTCACGCTTAGCACAAACCCCAGACTTTTATAAACTTTGCTGACAATCATAGCAACGTGCTCTGAAAATGATACCTTTGCATCTACAATGACACCAAGGTCTCTAACAGATTCCACTTTTTTTATTTTAACATTCTATTTCATAAGCATAATTGTTAATGTTCTTTTTCCGCGTAAAAGAAATGTAATGGCACTTATTTATATTTATTCCTATACGATTATCAAGGTAAAATTGTCCCATTCTGTTGAGATCAGCTTGAAGGTTTGTACAATCTGTTTGATCCCTAATTTTCATGTATACTTTGGTGTCATCTGCGTACATAAGAAAACTCGCGTGTTTTAAGCAATATCCTAAATCATATAAATAAGATGCATACCACAAGGGGTTGGATTTCTCTGAGTTAAGGAATAAACAAAAGAAATTGCAAGCAGAATATTATCAACGTTTTATCAACTTCTCTCAGGAGAAAATTAAAACCCATCCAAAAAAAATCTGGACTTATGTTAAAAGTAAGAAACGTAATAATTCCAATTATCCACGTCAAATGAATTAATCAATCTTGATTGCTCAGTGTATTATTTATCTTATCGTAATCTGCTTTATTAAATTGATACTTAACACATGATTTATGTTTGAGCGGAGGTATCAAAATGTCACCAGCTTGGATGGTTAAAGCTGGATGAAAAATGTCTTCCTTAACTAAAGAAGACGTAGACTCATGTACAAGCAAAGAAAAGTCTGAGAACACTAAATCCAAAGTGTAATTATGACTATTCAAAACACTGTTGTGTTGCGAAAGACCCAAGAAAGAGGTTTGATTTATTAGGCTAGCCGCAGAGCTTTGTACTTCTAAAGACCCTTTTTTCAATAACATTGGTTGATCAGGCTGCCAGTCAATCCCTGGTAAATTGAAATCTCCGGCTATGATAAAATGATCACCCGGGTAGGTGTTACTAATCATAAAGAGTACGTCAAGAAATATTTGAATTCTAGTAGGTGTCAATGAGTTTGGAGAAATATATATACAGCAGCAATATGCAGATCTCCTCCCGAAGACGAAGACCCAATACTCAGAGCTGGTACTGTTGCCCACACAAATTCGAGGTCATCACGCTCCTAATCTGGCCTTGCTCGGGCCTGTAATCGAGTGTTGCATAATATCATCACACCTCCTCCCCTCTATCTCTACGAAATACATTGAATTTGCCATCGCTAAGCTCAGCATCCAATATTCCATCATACAGCCAACTTTCAGTGATTATTACGATTTCATGTTTATGCAGCAATAAGTTATTGTAGAACTCATTAGTTTTAGTCCTCAAACCTCTAACATTCTGGTAGAATAATTTTAATTCTTTGGCTTCATCATCCATTTTTAACATGAAACAGAAAATAGTTGTACCGTTCAATGTTACTTTTAATTTTTATTTCAAATATATATATTTTAAACTGCAGAAAATATAAATATATTTTAAATGATATAATTTTAAATAATAAATATATTTTAAACGTTGCTCTTGTCGTAGTAACATAGATATTAAATTGTAAAAGGCCCTTATGAGATAGCTTTTGACCTAGTGTGAGGACCACCACTAATTCCTTTCCTGTTATTTGTACATTATTATGCACTAAGTAGTATTATATTATAGTTATTATTATAAAATAGGCAAAATAATATCACACTAAAAATGAAGAAAAGTTTGATTATTTTTGACGTGGATAAGTCTATGAATTTGCTTCCATAGGGTGGCAATCCAAAAAACTGTTAACAAAATTGGGGGATACTCTTTGGTTCTGCAGTTACCATATCTATCATCGATATCCAAAATTTAATTACACCACTTGATAGCTAACGTATTCAAAAATTAAATAGAGTCACCTCCACTTGTCACTACTTCCTGGGATAACATGTATAGGTAACTAAATAAGGCCTATACAGGTGGCCCGTGGTCCTGATCATCGAGCGTATCTATAAAAAAGCACATAAAAGTATATGTCAGTACGTATATTTTTTTATTACGGACTAGGCAATCGTTTGACCACGATCTCACCTGATGGAAAGCGATGATGTGGTCGAAGGTGTAGCACGCTTGCCTAGTAGATACCTATTCACTCTTGACTTGAACACACCGGGGTTATAATTTACCGGAAACACTGACGAGGGCATTCCACTCCTTTGCAGATAAGAATATAATAAATGAAGAACCGTAACGCTGCGTTCTTGTGCGAGGTATTTCAACCATGAATGGGTGGCGCTTTGCTGATCGTCTAGTCGTACGGTGATGGAAAGGTGATGGGGGAATCAGGTTGTACTTAATTATAGGGACAGAATCTTATGCAATTCACTGCACAGTCCTTAAGTAGGCAGTCAATAAGAGTTACTGATTATAATCAACGTCATACCTTGTCGTAAAATACAAGTTTAATTTGATGTCATTTAATTTACATACTAAAATGGTTCAGAGACATGTACTGATCTACATAAGACACTAACACAAGGCTTACATCAAACAAATGGTTGCTAGCAGCATCATAGCAACATATAACAAATATATGGCTTAAAAACCTACCTCTATGCACATTCTATATAGATTTGGCACTGACAGCTGATGGATGACAGATGACAGGACCTCATTTGTTTTTTATCTAAAGGCTTTACACGGGTTCTTTCTTGATGATATTGCGCTATGAACGTTTTGTTATTTTATTATTATTTACATTAACATGGTAAAATATAATAATTGAAATAGCAAATCATAAAAATATTTTATTTTATTCCCAATGCACGAAAAACACACAAACTCATTAGAATGGAATATATTTAAAGTTTTGTTCAACTTTATATCTAGAAAAATATTTTCTCTTTTGTTTAAGAAATGGAGGTTCAATAAAATATAAATAACATTTGTTTATGTAGCCCATTAAATATTTAAATGAGGTCATAGCTGCTGGAGTTTCCTCGGAATAAAGTACCACTTCCGAACGTATCCTTTATAACGTACGTCATATATGAGCAACAGAACATAATATTATTGTTGGCATTGGCAATAACTCAATGTTAGCTTTACAAAAAACACTGTTATTTTCAATTTATTCAATGTTTCCTATCGAAGTTATTGAACATAATGTGAACAGCAACTGAAAATAATGAAAACCTACACGGAGCGGCAAACCCAAGCAAATAAAAAGGCAACCTGAAATTACTAGTAGTTCAAAACTGAATAAAAGCTTCTATCCGCATTTCATTGGAAAATTGTCCTCATGTGACCAGAACAACTAGATCCCTGGAACAGTTTGCATCATCTCTTGTAACGTGAGTTTCGTTTAAGAAACGGGAGGTGCGGTGTGTCAGGTACGCTTGGGGAATTGAATAGACCGAGTTATCAAACTAGTCGAGTTTCCAGGTAGAAAATGTCAATCGTTTTTATGTTAGCTATGTAATTCATAGCAGGTAAGGGAATCCTATAATGAGGATTTGATTTTGAAGTGTGGTCATTCAAATTGTATAATACATTCAATTTTTTAAGTCATACAAAACCTTCCCCAGGATTCATTTGTTAGCTAATAGTAATTGAAGTGTAAAATATGGAAACTCCTATAAATTAGTTTTTAGGAGCAGCAATAAGAACAGAGATTTTAGAAATGATATGTGCTGTTAGTCTATAACTGCCCTCTACAGCGTCACCGGACGGGCGCAAAACCGCTCCGCCGCAATGCGTGACGCAGAAGGCGTACGCCAAAGTTAAGTTTTAGCCACTTGCTCAAGGGCACCCAGGGGATACGAACCTCGGCTTGGACAGTTGCCATTGATTACGGGGAGTATCGAATTAAATGTAAAAGAAATAGATGTTCTACTCTATTTAGCAAACTGTTTGATCCAGTATCATTCAATAGTCGATCTCGCCGTTCAATGACTTCCAACACCTACTACTACTAATTAGTAAATACCTAAGACCGTTCCAATACCTACTACTAATTAGTAAATAACTAAGCAGAGATAGCAAAGCGCATTTATGAAATGCTATTACGGATCTGTCGCGTCCGTCCGCGCGGCAGCTCCCAATAACCTGAATGGAACCTCCAGTAATGAGCCAATTGCGTTGTAGTGCACTTGTAGATGAGGGTGAAATTAGCAATGGAAAAGTCATTTCATTATTTTTCAATACATTTTCTCGAAAAATGCACTTTATATGCCAGTGAACATGTATTGAAAGTTTATTTTACGCACGCTCAGTGTAAAGAAAAGGAACTAGTGCGATTTCTTTACGTTTTTTATTTACACTCATTTTGTAAAATCTGGATTTTGAACTCTATAATTGCATAATCTAATAATTGCATAATGACATGAAAAAAATAAACATTATTACATTGTTTTTTGAACTAACACTGTTATAATATAACTTTTTTCCAATAAAAGCACTGGTTTGGCTCCGTACTACGAGGGTTTTTGACATTTATTATCTATGGTGGTGCGTGTAAGACCGTATGAGCGTGAATTCGGTGTGGACTGGCGCCATAATTTACTTTACAGTAGTACTTATCCAATTTAATGTGTTTTTGATTATCAAAAGTTTTATCCTGATTAAAAATGTCCGATAGCAGTGTTAGTGAGGAGAATTTGACTCCACCTGACATTACAGAAACAGCAACAAACAGCGAATGAGGTTTTTACAGCAAAATCAAGAAAATATCACAACATTTTTTTTTCATTATTATTAACTTCCTTTTACTTGAGTGTAGATAAAGTAGTGTATGAAACGGCACATAAAAAGTTATAAAAACACTCGAGTTATACTATTAAAAAACTCGCCAATAGCTTATTTTTTAAACTCACTCTCGTGTAAATAGCCTCGCTCGTTATGCTACCGTTTCATAAACTACTATTTTTACCGCACATCTTACAAACTTTACTTGCAAGGAGGTTTACATACAGTGAATGAGAATTTTAAAAATGTCGACTACATAAAAAAAGAGTACATAAATACTCATCAATCATTTAATTAACACCTTTTTTATAATTATTTTTGTTAGTATTTTTTTACTTTCTTTTATTATTTTTGCTAATTTTTTTGTTACATTCTTCATCCATCCATACCAATATATAAAAGTAAAACGTTGTCTGTTTGTCTGTCTGTATGTTTGTTTGTTTGTTTGTTTGGGGAGCTTTCACAGCTAGACAGGTTTTGATGAAATTTGGAATGGAAATAGCTTATACCCTAGAATAAGACATAGGATACTTTTTATCCCGGAAAATTGAAAGTTTCCACTGGAAAACTGGAAAATGTTTATGAGCTGTTAAGAACGCTTGCCATGGAAACGAAATAACAAGTCTGTCAAAAAACATCAAGAGCATTGGTGCTATACCTACTTTTGTATTGGTTAGAGGGTATTATATTCCTTGCATTGGTTTTTAATATCCTATAATAACATAGGATGCTTTTTTTCGCGATAAACAGCAGTCCGCGCCTACGAAGTCGTGGGCGGAAAATCTAGTTAATTATAAAAATAATAGTTTGTGTGTGTGTGTGCGTGCGTGCGTGCGTGCGTGCGTGCGTGCGTGCGTGCGTGCGTGCGTGCGTGCGTGCGTGCGTGTGTGTGTGTGTGTGTGTGTGTGTGTGTGTGTGTGTGTGTGTGTTAGAGTTATATTATGTTTGATACACCTTCACGCTGAAAGGATTTAGATGAAATTTGGTATGAATGTAGCTCATAACACATATCCTACCTTACGTGCACATCAATTTTAGATACAGACCCGATTTGTTAGATCATCTTCTTTTCTGTTTTTATGAAATAATTTATTTCAAAATGTTTTGAGCATAAACATAAGAAAATTGTTAGAAGGCAGTAAGTGCAACCTGTTATACTGTTCCATAACTTTTTTATGGTCAGATTTTTAAGAAATCTGAAAAAACTAAGTTGATTAAATTAGAAAATTGACAAAAATAACTAATTTTACAAAATTAATTTACTTTCATTATGTTTAGAAAATTTTATATTTTCGCGGATTTTGCACACACAGCGCTATTTAGCCCCAAACTAAGTAATGCTTGTACTATGGGAACTAGATAACCGCTATCAGTGATCGATACTTATTTTTGTAAATAATTACTTTATTATATCAAAACACTCACATACAGAAAAAAACAACAATTATTATTTTACATTAGATACTTAAAATTATCTAGCATTTGATTGTAAAAATATGGTATCCCTAAAATCAGATTAATCCTACGAAATGTAGTAGATACGTCGTTTATGTCCTTACGCGTTCCAGCTCACTCAAACCACATCAAGATAGAGCGAGATGGACACAAATTTAATGTCAAAATCAAACAAGCCTCGCAATTTTTGAGGATGAAACTTCCAAATAAATAACATTTAGACTTCGAAAAATACTATAAATATCGTCTAAAGTCAATTATATCTTATAAGACCTAACGCGAATGAGAATCTAATAGCAATAATTTATGAAAGACTATTCAATAATATGTACCTACTCGAACATCAAAGCTTACGTGTGGATGTTTTTTTTTTAAGTTTTTCGTTCCCTACGGCTTTTACAGCCTACAATGCAACAATTCACCATTACTGTAGGTCAGATTTAAATTATTCATTTTAAAACAGGAGTCAAAAACGTTGAAATGCAGTCAATATAGCACAAATCACTAAAATATCGATGCCAAAAATCTCTTGAACGTTTTATTTGCCTAGAATGAGCTTTCAGGCAAACAACCAAGACAGCATAAAATATTATCATCTTCTCTTTTACTAACGGTGTATAAGTTTATCCCGCTTATACAAATATTATTATTCAAGAAGCTTCTATATTCTTGATACTTACTCTCTCTACGGTAATAACATACTCTTTGACGTTTGAAAAAGCAGTCACCGGCTTTTCGTCGTTTGAGAAAGCCGTACGGCTCATGCTTTATACCAAACGTCAATTCGTTTGTAATAACCTATCCACGGCCCTAGTATCACAATCTTATATTGATTTTTCTATTTTCTTATATAAGATTCTTCTATATATTATGTAGTTGTAAAATATCTAAACACACCACCTATCCTGGACATGCTCAAGTGTATACTAAGCTAAGAGTACTATTAACTATTATATATAACTATTATACTATTAACTATAACTATTACTACTATTAACAACTATTACTAGTGTTAACTATAATTATTACTACTATTAACAGTATTATATACTATTAACTATTATATATTCTGTGCTAAGAGTTTGATTTCTCAATTACTTATTGGAACAAATATTGAAGACAAATTGTATGGCACATAATCTTAGTCCTACCTTGCGGAGTCCATTTACTGTCCATCCATTGTGACACAGGTCACGTTAAATGCAACGGCGTTAGTAATGTCTACATCGTAGTGGCATAAATGACAGCTTATGATTTAATGAACGTTCCGACGTCACGTTTGCGGCTGACACTTTAAAGCGTCAGATAATTTTAAGTGATGTTTGTGTGTCAGCTACGTAATTCAGGTTATTTATTATCTCGGGTTTCGTGGTAAATTTCACAATTGTCAAATTGAGTACTCGTATGAAAGTATTTAACAAGCACATTTTTTATAGCTAAGAAGCATCTCGATCACATCAGCTTCGAACATCAAAATACCGCATCAAAATCGGTCCACGCGTTTATGACCTACGACCCCGACCGCCCTCCCTCATTATATCTAAGATCCATCTCGATCGCATCAGCTTTCAAAAAAAAACTGCATCAAAATAGGTCCATTTGTTTGGGACCTACGATGCCACAGACAGACACCGCTATACAATGATCCATACGAGTACAGACTCACCCTACACTTATAATACCCTTCTCTTTTTGAGTTGGGGGTTAAAAATAGTAATGTATGACCAAGATTCTCCTCTTGTACAGCTCGGCTTGAATTTGAACAAGCTCATAAAAAAATATTTTTGATCTTATCCTTTTTGAGGTCGATGAGTAATAATAACTATTGTGACTCATGTGGCATAAGATGAGATTTCCACCTAATATCACCTATTTTTTACCTTCCTTTTAATGCAAAAGATTAATTAGGCTAGTCTAATTGGTATCAATTCTCTTGTTCAACTAACTAAACTAAACTTATAACAAATTTACTAGAGATTTCTAATTGCTACTTGATCGAATAAAACGTTCTCGAGTTATAAGTATTTAATGTTCATGGGAAGGTATACTCACTTTTAATAACTTTAAATTGTCAATTTTGTATCTCCAACTTCTTTAGTGTGTCTGCTCTCCTAGTACATTTTTTTTTTCCAATTCCTACATATTACAAAAAAAAACCTATTTCGGGATCAAACGTAGCTTATGTGTTAATTCAGAATATAAGCTATCCTGGTACCAAATTTCATCTATATCCGTCCAGCCGTTCTCGAGTTATAAGTGTTCGAACAAACACCAATCCCGACTACGTATACCAAATTTTATCAAGATTGGATCAGTGATTTTGTCGTGAAAAGATAACAAGCAGACCCTTTTGTCTGCTTGTACTATCAGCAGCATTTTGTGTGTATTTTATGCAGTGAGCAGTCTCAAGCCCCGCCTACCAACCTTTTAAACAAATATTTCGCGGCACAAGAACAAAAGTTATTTTTTTATGCTGGTGAAAAATGATCAACATATGACCAAAAATGCTGTCAATACCTAAGAAAACTATTGATTGATTAGAAAAACTATCTAAGAAACCTCATGATATGGTTATAAATTATAATAATAAGTAATCTATACATGTGCCAAATTTCAACTTTGTAGTGTTAATAGTTACTTTGTCACGAGGCGGTCCCAGGGTTTGGGCTTGCTCCACCAGCCCCGGGACCAAGCCTCAGTGGACAACATAAAAGGGTCAGGAACAAAACTATTGGAAGCACAGGAACAGGAGGAGATGATCACAGACCTTTTGTACTTCGACGATACGGATTAAAACCACTTACGTAGGTATTGTGATATATATATATATATATATATATATTTAAAAGACTCATATATATTTGTAATAAACTTATGTAGATATTTTATAACATATTATTTTGTAAAATTGCAGTTCTGCTAAAAATCAATATCCGAAAGACAATTTAAGAATGACAGGTTATTTGAATATAGAATGAATAATGAACTATCAAAATGAAAAGAAATGGATTATGAAAGAATTAAGATATCAAAAGAGTATTATTATGAAAGAGGTTTGGACCTCGTCACAACTTAATAAAATATCTGAGTCATATAGACAGACGAACGGACGGATAGACGGAGATGGCGAAACTGTAATGATTGACTAATAAAAAGCCTGTCAATCAAAAATAATAGTATTCAGCATTATATACTAGCTGCCGCAATTATAATCGTCAATTAACGGTAATCGAGCATTAAGTTATAAAAATCCTTATAGAACAAACAATTTCTGCGCATAGAATTTCCAAGAGACTCGCAAAGATTCGAGCCTTGCCAGTCATGAAACATGTTGACATCTGGTCAGCATGTGCAGCCAGTACTGGCTTTGTTCTCTTAACTCTTGAATCCCATCGCTAATAAAGGGCGGGGCGTTTTTAGATCAACATGCAAACGAAATGTTTTGAAAGTGTCCAGGCATGAATGCTGCGGATGGTACATAGAGAGTAACTTTTGAATTTATAATATTAGTACTAAAGAAAGCTGTGAGATTTATGTATTTCTAAAAAACAGTAATAGGTAAGCGCCGTGCCCGTCGAATCCGCGTGGCGACGTGTCACCCTTTTTATCGATATGCACGCGAGCGCTTGCAGACATCCCTACTCGTGTTCCCTACATGTAAGTAGCTATAGCACATCTGCCGACGTTTCGCACCGATGCGGTGGGGCTTTAGCCGCGGACTATACTTTAATAATATTTGGTCTGAGGTCAAAATGTATCAGTTACTAAGTACTACATTGTGATAGAAACACTGGCTCAGCAGACCCACGGCGCGAATGATTGTGTCTGTGACTGAAATAGACGGGACGAAGCGGTTAGAATGGAGTCTTTGTAGTAGGTTAAAGTTGCTAAGTCGTACCACAACCTAAGTCGCACCTCAATAATATCTCAGCTAACAATAATAAAAAGGTGATATCTAGTAATGTAAATTCTGAACTATTTAGTCACACGAGTCAACCCACTTGAGCATAAAAAGCGGTATTAACCGGTATCCAGTAGTAGTTACGTTACTTTTGTGTTGTGTTATGCTCAGGAACACCTGGGCGCTTATTCACTATTCCGCACGAAATTCCTTGCCGAAAACGTGTGACGTCAGTACGGCAATTGCCGTACGATTCCACGCAGATATCTTAACGCGGCGCGTTACGAGCGTGAATGGTCATAGCGAATAAGGGCCCTGAACACTAAACTGGCCAGAAATAATTAACAAGTAAGTTTTTTCCACAGTATTCATTAATATTTCACTCATTCGTAAGCTTTTCCAAGGAGGAATTGTCGTTGAGTTAGTATTCTTGTTACCTTCTATTTCTAAGGTTTTCTGGCAACTGTTTAGGCACATTAAAATAGTAGTATTTTTAAGTAATATCAGTATTTTGGTTTGAAACTCTGAAAACCTCTTTCCTTATGTCATACCTGTGGAAAATTCCTTAGTCGTACCTATAATTAAAAAGGGAACATGTTTATAACCTAAAACTTTTTTTGTATAATTTATGTATTATTTACTTGGTCAATAATTAGTCTCAATTGATTAAGCATGAGTTGTTTGCCTTTTTTATGTGATCTCGTGTTATTAAGTATTATTCTGTAGAGTTTATCCTAAGTATCACTTAGGCTATATGTGGTACGAGCTAGACGACCAGGCCTTAGTTGTAACGAAGGTACTTTTAAAAAAGTCGCCTAATATGACAAAATAATAATATAATAATATTAATATAATTATATTAGCAATTTATGACCTAATTTATTTATATATGAATGTTAATGAAAAGTTAAATAAACAAAGATTCAGTTATCGCAGTAGATTTTGTTTCATGTTAATTACACTCAATATTACAGTATTATATACTTAGCGGGTACGACATAGACAACCATACCCTACTTACTATATTTCAAACTGCCCAGTGAGCTCATATTAGGTATACATGGGTTTCAACCAGTGTCACTATAATCAATACATCTATAGCAGCAACAAAAAGTCTGTACAATGAAGATAATAAAAAAAAGTCTAGTGGACTTAAAATAAGCTACTGAACACGTTATTCCATTTTTCAAATTGTGTCTGTCTGTCTGTTTGTTGGCACATAACGTTAAAACTACTGGACTGATTGCGATCTGGTTTTCACTGTTGTATAGCTGAGGGTTGACTTTCAAATTGTCTGAAATATTCCCAGCGTTATTTCCATTCTACCTCGTTGAGTTCAGCAAGCCCTGCATTGAACCTGTCCTTAAGCTGTTGAGGCGCTCTGTCCCTCCGTAGTCGACAGTAGTTATTTTAGCGCGCTCGCTCCCCCCACGCACTACTAGCCACAAGAGCGTACGCTTGATGCTTCGTATGAGAAAGAACTGACTGGAAAAATGTCTTGATAAAGTTAATGAATCGTTTTACACAGTTCTAAACTAAATGAACATATGGGTAACAGTAAAATTTTCACCTACTTTTATGCCAAATTTACGATAAAAACTTTGTTTAGAGATTTGCCAGTAAATATAAAAAAAAGTTCTGGTTTCTTTTATATGGTGTAAAATAGGTATAAGTATATTTTCATTTTTGTCACAGCTATTATAATCAGAAACTATTAACACTACAAAGTTGAACTTGTCACATATATCTAGCCTCGTGGTATCGTTGGTTTCTTCGTCGTCCCATTAGGTAAAAAGAAAAAAAACTGGAACCACGAAGAAACACGCCAAAAGGATTCCATTAGAGAGAAAACCAGCAAGAAAATAAATGAAACCAGCTTACTCAGAATATTTCAGAGTGAAAATAAGGAACGACAAGAAAATCTTAGAAACAACTCTACAATTGAGTAACTGTTGCTGCCGCTGACTTAAAAAGTAACTACTAAAGATAAACCATAAATATGCAAATTGGCAAAAACATCTTTGTAATTTTACTTTTGCCGATACTGGGACAGTGAAAAGACACCTTCAAATGACCGCTGTTTTGTAGAGAATTTGTAAAGTTGAAATGAGATAGCTACCTAAAGTTTATTTTCACTGTGATGTTAGACGGGTTAATTCTCATTCAAATTCTTGAATTAATATTTTGAATAAATATTTCTAAGGGCCCTGAGGACATTCACGAAAATTAAGAGATATTGTATTTCACCGGACCATCATAAAACTCTGTGGCAAATACTTGTTACTGAATGTAATTATAGAAAAAAAAACATAACTCCCTATTCAGAGATATAAAATAATAAAAGATTTAAAAAAACGAGGTTCCATGGATTTAATATAAAAAACACTATACCAATCTTGATTAAATTTGTATGGAATCTCATTGAAGCTAACAAATAAAAAAACACTATAATATTATCTCCAGATCTTATAAAAGGCTGTCTCGAAGCCACCGAGACAGACCTTCTATCTGTTCCTAAAAATGCGCATTTGTATTAATCCATCATACCACAATTCTGATGTAGCTGACGTTATGCAAACAAGGACCGAAAACGGTCATGTTTAGTATTTTCCGGTACTAAATAATGTCGCTGTTGTTTCCCATGTTTAAAAATAAAGTAAATGGCTTATGCGACTGATTGCTGATGAAATTTATAAATGTCATTTACCTGGTGCATAGTAGCTACAATGTGCCTTCTATCACCATCAGGCTAACACTTCTTTACTGTTATCTATGGTAGGGCTTTTTTGCCAGATTTGGGGAAAACTTCTGACAGACTTTTCCGTCTTACCAAAACTAACAAGCACGGTCACACCCCCCCCCCCCCCCACAGCCTTTCTCGTCCCACTGATGGGTATAGGCCTCTCTTTTAATACACCATTCGCATCGGTCCTGTGCCAATCGGATCCAGGTTCGACCCGCGATCTTAACAATATCGTCGGCCCATCTAGTTGCTGGACGACCAACGCTTCGCTTTCCCTGTCTCGGCCACCACTCGGTTACCATCCTAGACCACCTGTCGTCACTTCGCCTGGCTATGTGTCCTGCCCAACTCCATTTTAGTCTCGTTACTGTGGTTCCGACGTCCCGAACTTTTGTTCTTCGTCGAATCTCAATATTACGGACTCGATCTTGAAGTAAAATGCCAAGCATAGACCTCTCCATGGCTCTCTATGCTACTTTGATTTTGTGCACAGCCTCATGCGTGAGCACGGTCAAGCACGGTCAAGCACCAAAAAACCAACTGTGAAAAAACCCAACGGCAAATAAAACTAAATTGAGGTAAAAAAATAAGTGAGGATGGTTGCTTACCAACTTTATATCATTATATATCCTAAATTTTTATTCGAAATATCACAAACCTCAAAATAATTTTCAATACTAATTCAATGATATCCTAACACACTTACACATAGCTATATTGATTCTTTTGCACAATATGGCATCTAGTTGTCGCCATATTGAATTTTGATTACTGTCATGACTGTTTTTAGTAGAACGCATGATTAAGACAAATCAATTGATGTAAGAATCATCAAAATCTGTCTACGCCTTTACTTTATATTGTGTCACAAAGGAAGAAACATACATAGGCTGATAAACACAATCGCTCAGTCGGGTAAAAAGGGACTCTTGGTCTGATTCCAACATAATAACATAATACCATATATATGTAAACTTATGATGACGCTAGTGCACCGTTTATTGTAAGTTTGTACTAGCATCGTAATTGACATAGATATATAAACCGGTATAAAATCTCAGTATCATAGAAAAGAACTTGCAAGAGTTACCTGATTACCATAACATACCTAAGTACGATCCATCAAAACTTTCAGGTTACTCAGTCCTTGCGTCATTTCCATACGCCAGGATCGACGATGACAAATGACAGAGTGTTCCGTATATAGCAGAAATGGGTTTTTGCGGCACTAAAAATTACCCCGCGGATTCATCACCATACGTCAAATGCTCACAAATGTTTGATATACGGAATATTTGGCTAAACGTCATGGTGGCATAGCCTACGCTATTTTTTCATTGTTGGTGATATACGAGTACTCATAGGCTTTGCTTTTAACAAGTTATACATGGCTATACTACAGAATGATTTAACAAGTTATGCATGGCTATACTACAGAATGATTTTAATGAGGAAGTGATGTACGTTGATACATATGTTTAGCTACCATGTAATGACACCAGTGACACTGGGTTTGATCCTCGTGCAATCACTTTTAATAGGTTATTTTAAGTTTTGCCCTCGCTCCTTGCTAATAATAATTAGGCCATGTTTGAGGCCTAGGCGGCCTGACCACCTCTTATACTAGAGGTCAGCAATTCTACACTACGTCAACAATATAATTCTATGTAAATTGCTGGAATTCTTATTTGTGCAATACTGTTTGGTGTTCATGAGACATGTATAATGTAATGTATATTTGATTGTTTTTTTTACTGAATTAAATTTAGATTACCTTAATACACGTCTGCCCAAAAAGGGAGTTTAATGTTTTCAGGGTTCATGTATGTAAGTATGTGAGTTTATTTGTTCCACCATTACTTTTAAATGCCTGAATAGATTTGGATGTATGGGGTATCGTTAGAATCCTACATCATCCCGAGTAACGTAGGCTATAAAATTATATCATAGCCTGCGTTACTCGTTTTTCAGCAAACAGTTTTTTCTTTTACATTGATGATGAACTAGTTTCGAATTTATTATTATGCTCCCAAAAGTATTATTATAGCAACATTAATTTTTATTTCAATTCCATCGGCATTACGCCCCGAGGCGCATTATGAGGTAGAGCATTTTGTATGAAATTGCGTCAGAATCAGGAAACAAGCATTCGGATTGGAAGCAAAAGGGCATAATTAGGGCCACCTTGTAATATTTTTTTTCTTTTCTTTCTGATTGTACTGTATTTTTTTCCCTTAACCGGGCAAGCAATCTTAGACGGGCAAGTACCTACAGTTATTATATTTTAATATTTTTAACTATTAGCGTGGACAATGATAAGATTATTATATTGTTACTAACTGATCGCGGCTTCGCACGCGTGGTCATTTCTGCAGGTTAAAAGTACCTACTCTTTGTGCTATTCCAGGACCTAAAATACCAATATACCAACATTTGATCAAAATTCCTTCAGCGGTCAAAAATATTTTGCACACCTGTCAAAGGCCGATGACAATGCAATAATTCGAAAAAAAAAACTAACAAGTAGAAAATAAATAATAGTTAAAAAAAAGAAAAAACACGCTTTATACAGAAAACCAAACTAAAAAATAGAAAATAAATTTTAATAGTGTAAATAATAAAAAAATGTTTTATTTCAATTAAGCGTGGGGTGCTTCTCATATCTATCAATGAAATATTTATAACTATTGACCCATGCACCCCACGATTTTTTTGAAATAAAACATTATTTTCTTATTTACACTATTAAAATTTATTTTCTAGTACAGACTTTTTCGTTCCTATTGCTTTTTTATAAGTATATATAGATAATGTGTTATTTCAGGACCACGCCGTAAGGTATCTATCAAACTTAGACAAAAACTTTTACTGGTATCATAAGTTAGTGGGATTGGTAGTTGAAGGTATAATATACTCAATATACAAATTCATAGGATGACTGAGTGCAATTTTCACATGCTTCAGCATTTTCTGCTAGACATCCTGGTCGTGCCAGAAATAAATAGGCGTGCATTATAGAGATAAAAGAGATACAATAGCTAAATAGATAAATCAACTGAACTATTTCAACTATCTCCCAACAATGTACCCATTGGGTATCTCAACAGATGTCTAACAGGTGTATAAGTACGCGTGCATTTTAGAGATAAAAGAGATACAATAGCTAAATAGATAAATCAACTGAACTATCTCAACTATCTCCCAACAATGTACCCATTGGGTATCTCAACAGGTCTCTATAGGTGTATAATTAGGCGTGCATTTTAGAGATAAAAGAGATATAATAACTAAATAGATAAATCAATCTCAACTTTCTCCCAACAATGTACCCATTGGGTATCTCAACAGGTGTCTTAAGCCAATGACGTCAAATCCGTCCGTGACGTAGCAACGACGGACTGCGTATCCGTTGAGAAAACAGATTTAGGCATTATCTCTTAGGAACAAGACATAAGTTCAAAAATTAAAACCGGACCACGGACGGGTAAAAAATAGTCTATGACACTCTTGGGATGAAGACAAATCGATTGATACCTCGCTTGTCAAAATCGTACCAAGTTTTTTGGTTTGAACACAATATAACCCTTCATTTGTTTGCCGTAGTCGGGTAAAAAATAGCCTATGACCTCTATACTTCTATCTCTATACTTGAAAACGAATCGAATGACAACTTGCTTGTCAAAATCGGACCAATAGGGGTGACGCTTTGGTGGAACATTCACATAATATATACATACATACAAACATACATACATACATACATACATACATAGACTGTTAACTTCATAACCTTTCCCTTGCTTCGCCGTAGTCGGGTAATAAAGGGTCTCGATTATATAAAATTAATTTATGGTTAATATCACTGCTGTTTCTACCGTACATTGTACAGAATAAAACATTAAAAAAACTTAGTACGTAATTAATTCACGGCGTACTGAGTAACAATTGAGAAATTCAATTGGTAATCAATTGAGTGATTTATTTGTTACGTTCGAGTGCAGCAATAAGAATGAAATCTTTACAAGGGTTTTTACGAACAAGCTGTGAACAATATATCAAGATCTGCAACAGGTGTGTCGGGTCGTTACGTCACGCTAATACCCGTGACGTAGCCATCTGCGCTGCGTAACCAATCGGGAAAGTGTTGCTATTTTCCCCAATGCTTCTCGTTTTATATACGGGTAAATAACATTTTTCACCTTTGATTATAATTTAACTTTATAATGTTTGTTTGTTTGTCGTGTGAGGTAGTGCTGGCCTCTGATGTCAGAGTTTGTCAAGCCGCCCGAGGGCTCTGACATGGCTTAACGACTGCTATTAATCAATAACAGCTGGGACCGACAGCTTAACGTGCCCTCCGAAGCACCAACATTGAAAACCGCATCGCAATCGGTCTAGTAGTTTTTTTATGTTATGTGTGTGTGTGTGTGTGTATGTGCAGTGTGCATGAATGTGAGCGTGCGTGTGTGTAGGTATTATTCCAATCCAACACAACTTCTACACCATGTAGGTAGCCTACATTGCCTGAGATGCGCAGTGCATCAATTAGCCGCCCATACCTCGGACAATGCACAATCAACGACCAAGATTAATCGTACTCCTACTCGGAAAGGCTTGATTAGCACCCGATTCCACTTACCGACACAAACCGCGGTACTCAACTGGAGTCGATTCGTTTTTATATCGAGCAAATAGTACTGAACTCGCACTGAAAAATTTAAGTTCAAATTGCATTCAGTACGAACGAGAAACTGAGGATGAGGTGGTTTTTTCAACGAATGTTAGTTCATGAATAACCGTAATATATTATTTTACAATAGATACATTTTATTGCCAACATCGACTGATACTCGTATTCATCATTTGAGCAGGAGATGACGCTAAATCTCTCTAAGACTTAAGTCGAAGTCTTTAAGAAGAAGTCTAGAAGTCATTAACCGCTTGTATTCTTATAAGTAACATATAAATGACTCAAAAAATGTGTCATCGTTTCTGCTTTCATACAACTCTATGTTAGAAATTAAAATAAAATATTTTATTTGAAACTTTCACAATAAATCAAAATAAAATGTACTTTATAATGTCTTACATTGGCTTTACGGACACCACCACATACAAGTTCGATTAACTGTGACTCTGAAAAAATATCTTACAATTGCGTAAACGTCTTAATTTTTCCCCACCATATTCACAATAAGTATCATTCAAATCTGAAGTGTATAAGGCTTTCGACAACTTTTCAGACAGAATTTTCTTCTGGGGGTACATCGAGGTGATATCTTCCTGAAGTTTTCCCATGTTCGACCTGATTCAGATTCCCAACATTCAAGCCATGTTAATGCAGAGCCTCGAAGGGCTTTATTACTGGCTTTGGCGGCCTTACGTATGCTGTTTCAGGATAATTTCGCTGCAAGCGCCTCGATCGAGTTGCACCAGGCCTCGGCACCATTGTCGTTCTTTTCTGGATCGAAGATTGGCAGCGCGACGTCATCGTTCCGACGATTGTCGCGAATCTGCCTTAGAACGTCGTTAAGAAGTTCCATAGTCAGTTGCCAGGAAATGTATACAAAAACTACTGGACTGACGGAAATGCGGTTTTCACTCTTGGATAGCTTAAGGTTTGACTTATAAACTGGAGTACTTTGTATCTTAGTCCGATGATTAGATGCCGAGCAATCTATAAAAATCTATTTCATGGCTGAACGAAATTTGAAGAAAGGTAGTACATTGTAGGTACTTTTGGTCCTGGAATAACACTACTTTTAAATGAAATGAAGATGCAATCAAAGCTGCGGACACAGCTAGTAAATATGTGAATAAGCAAGACGCAAGATGACTGGCGGCGGTTGGAAAGCAAGAGTTGAAGATCGGGCTCATTAGCGTCCTTTGGAAGAGGCTTATGTCCAGTAGTGGACTGATGGGGGCTGATAATGATGATGATGATGATGTTAAGTGATGATGATGTTTTAGGGTTCCATACCGCAACAGAAAAACAGGAGACCTTATAGTATGGGATCACTTCGTAGCCCTTTTTCACAAGAACGCTTAGAGTTATGAAGTTGATATTATGAATATCAAATACTTAGGTTTACAATCCCTCAGAGCTGTGAAAAAAACAAACCTATAAGTCAACGTAAACAAAAGCTAAGGCCGTTAAAGCCTCATATTTTAACTTTCGCAAGGGAATCAAAACCTATAGGGTACTTCACGTTGACCTCGAATCTCGAATCAAGAACCAATGCAAAGTAAATGTAAAGGGAAAATTCATAAACCGGATATATGAAGTTATATCCCAAAAAAAGGCAGAAACGCTACGTGCGCGAGTCCGACTCGCATTTTTTAAATAGATGGTTTATTTTTATTCCACCAAGCATCTCATCATCCAATAATATCATAGCTCATTCTATTGTCCGCTAATCAATAACTCAACATAAAAAATATGAATCATTAAAAAATATGCTAAAATAGGTCAATGTGATTCCTTTAGCAACATTATTTGTTTACTTGTGTGTGTGTCGCCGAGCGTAAATACGCGGTCCTTACGCGTATGTAAATCGTTCCTTACTTTTTGGTCGAGCGCTTGTCGGTACCTACCTTCTATTCCTAGTACTGCTATGGATACAAAACAAACTCTGGACATGGTACAAATAAGCACAAAATATTCATTACGGTGTCGTGTCACTAATAAAATTGTTAGTTATAAGTTTTCCTTAATCAACAGGATTGAAATATAAGTATTAAAAATACTGGATTTAATGGTTGTAAAAATGGAAGATGCAAAAAAATGCACTCGGGTGACGACTTGTCAATTGTTTTTATACTCTGTCCTCCTACGCGCAAACAGCAATGGACACTAAAATCTACAATTCTACAGGTCGATTCCTCTGGTATTATAACACCACGTGGAGTGCCGTAGTGTCCACTTATATTACAACATTCGCACAATACAAGGACTTGATGCCAAGTACCATGAGTAAGTTACGATGCTCTTGGCAGATGGGAAAGAGGATGTACAGCGTTTTATGGACAACAGAGCGTTTTTTCGCCTACGGTAACACGAATTGTTTTGGGCTAGTACTTTCTTTTATATGTTGTTTTTTTTATGTTTCCTTGTACAACTGCACTACTTATCGGTCTTCTAATTAGCAAGCAGTAGTATGCACGCGTATAATTCCAAAAAAGGCACTGTAGTCGCTAACTTACTGTTGCTAAGCGCCACACCAATTGTAGTGTCTCCCAGTTATCTTAAAAGCTTGCACGAACAGTCTTGCACGAACTGGACCGCACTCGTCTCCTTGGGGCATTGGTTTTTAAATCTGACAAGTAATTTTGCTAGCTAAATACTAACTCCTTTTACAAAATTAAAAAAAAAATTGAGGAATGTACCGTCTTTTCCGTGACGACTTGAGCTTTAACAAATTTATAACATGGGATTAGGCCCAAATCAATTGGCAACTGCATAGATCTAGTTAAAGGCGGGAAGATACGGCACGCTTTAATATACCGTCATTTTAGATAACCGTCGTGCTTCATGTGCGTCAACAACAAACAAAGAGAGACATACGCAGACTGTAGCAGGAATAAGAGTCACTGCTAATACATGCTACGCAAACACTCCGATTGTGACTAGGGCCACAGAATACCAATTGTGTGCTTTGCACCTAATTTATCCCGTCCACGCTCAAAGAGCTAGTATCTAATCTTCCTAGGAGGTAGATTAGGTACTAGCTCCTCGAGCCTCCTCGTTAATTCTATGAGCTGCCTAGATCACACTTGGAATATTAATTCTCAAATGGTTACCAAACGAGTTCATTCACAGCGCATCCACAAATATGATATGATTTAATATAAAAGCCACCGGAACACTATCAAGAAGTTTATTATGTAAAACATTGGCGCTATGCCAGCGCAGCGCCTTGCTGCCAGTACTCGCTGCCAGTAGCGGGTATAAATTACATCGCATTGTTCTTTAAGCATCCGCGCGGATACTCCGTTTCAAACGCGAGTTATGTTCCTTCCGATTTAACAGCAGTACTGGGAGAATTGTATGCGCTTTGGATTGGAGTTTTTAGATATAGTGGTACAGTTTTAGAGAAACAACCAGGATTATCCAAGCTAAAGTTAGAAGCCAGTAAGTAACAATACTTACTGGCTTCTAACGTTAGCTTGGATTTTGTTTTTCGAATTTAGTAAATAGTTCTGGCATCTGGTGTCAGAGTTGTCAGGCTGCCCAAGAGCCCTTGACATATCTTAATGACTGCTATCAATCAACAAGCATTATACAAAATTTATATAACCCCCTGACCCCCCCCCCCCCCCACGCTCAAACACACACACACACGCGCTCAAACACAAAGTGATAATAACCCTAAACTTATAACACCCGTCTCTTTGTTCGGGGGTTGATAAATGAATAAATTGAATTTGAATTTAACAGCCGGGACTGATAGCTTCGAAGCACGGAGCGATGACAACCATACATAACTTAGAAAATTATTCGGCGCGGAGCCTAAGACCGAACCCGGTATCGTTGGATTCTTACTCGCACTATTATACCGCTAGGCTACTATTGCTGAAGTTGCTTCAATGTCAATATTCCACCCCGGTGCGTACAGTCCGCATACGGACATAATCGCGCAAACATAGTGGACGCATTATAAGAAAGTTGTTTTTAGAGTTTTTATTAATTGTTTATTTTAATTTGATATTATCCAAATAAATGTTGGGTGTTATTTATCCATTATGATTTTTATAGCAGTTAACGCCTGCTTAGCGTAAATATATATATAATAATTCGGCTACCGAGACCTATGCGACCTATAATTTTAATGGCATGTGCCGCGCTGAGGCACAGTATGCGAGTTCGAATCTCGTCCGTGATCCAAATTTTTCCATTAGAAAATTATTACATGTTATTTAACACCCAATTTTAAATAAGATATCTGTACCCAAACTACATAATAAACCAGACATACTGTTGTACATCGGTACATCGGTCGGTTGATGGAGGTGGCACAAGATCGCTCGTCATGACGCTCTTTGGGGGAGGCCTATGTTCAGCAGTGGACTTCTAAGGGCTGACATGATGATGATGATGATGATGATGACTGTGTACATTTTATTTTGATTTATTGTGAAAGTTTCAAATAAACTATTTTATTTTAATTTCTAACATAGAGTTGTATGAAAGCAAAAACGATAACACATTTTTTGAGTCATTTATTCTTAAAGACTTCGACTTAGGTCTTAGAGAGATCTCCTGCTCAAATGATGAATACGAGTATCAGTCGATGTTGGCAATAAAATGTATCTATTGTAAAATAATATATTACGGTTATTCATGAACTAACATTCGTTGAAAAAAACACCTCATTCTCAGTTTCTCATTCGTACTGAATGCAATTTGAACTTAAATTTTTCAGTGCGAGTTCAGTACTATTTGCTCGATATAAAAACGAGTCGACTCCAGTTGAGTACCGCGGTTGGTGTCGGTAATTAGAATCGGGTGCTAATCAAGCCTTTCCGAGTAGGAGTACGATTAATCTTGGTCGTTGATTGTGCATTGTCCGAGGTATGGGCGGCTAATTGATGCACTGCGCATCTCAGGCAATGTAGGCTACCTACATGGTGTAGAAGTTGTGTTGGATTGGAATAATACCTACACACACGCACGCTCACATTCATGCACACTGCACATACTAACTCATAACATAAAAAACTACTAGACCGATTGCGATGCGGTTTTCAATGTTGGATAGCTTAGGTTTTGACTTTAAAACTGGTGTACTAGGTAATTCAATCCCTATGAGCAGAAACAACGATAAAAAACTACTTGAAGGCTGAACTTTGATGAACTGTAGTATATTGTACATTGTAGGTACTTTTGGTCCTGGAATAACACATAGATAATCTAGAACCAAACCATATGTAATCCAGATTTAACCCAGATAAATTACCGCGCGGGCAAAGCCGAAGGTACAGCTAGTAATACTTAGTGGCTCTGTGAGCTGTAGACATCGCGAGCACATATTTTTTTGCAACCGATCTGTCGTTTCACTGTAGCACCATCTAGTTACATTATTGTGAAACTTACATTAATACCAAGGTGCTCCATCAATCCCTACCCAGTAGGAAAAGGGCTGATTCGACCGATGCATTTTAAGAAGCTATTCTGCTTATCACGCCGTAGATCCTCATCAGATTTTCACCAAATAATTTGATGTTACTACCTTTCAAATAAAAAAGAACCATTGAAATCGGAACTAATAAGGATATCCAGTAGCCCCCTTTTTCCATTTTTTGGGGATAAGTAAGAACCATCTCGATCACATCAGCTTTCAAACAGAAAAAAACCGCAACAAAATCGGTCCATTCGTTTGGAAGCTACGATTCTCTTCTACTTTTTGACGAACCAATCAGTGTTTTTCGAATAGATGGGATGAAAAGAATATTCCTATACCCGATTTGAAAACTTGGGCACCGCAGTTGCGGCAGAATATCCTCATTCTTGGCTGTTTGTACTATAAATGTAATAGGCTAATTAAAGATCGTTTAAAAAAAGCTTTTATGCAGTAGCCGTGTCATAGTAAAACTTACAACGGGCTATCACAATAAAATACGTATACAACATTTTCGTGTCCGTGTTAACCATTGAGAAGTCGGGATTAACACGGACACGAAATATTGTACTGACAAGGGAACTCCTCAATGGTTAACACGGACACGAAATGTTGTATACTAGCGATGCAAAATTTCCGAAACTTTCGGAATAATTCCATAAAATTCCATGAAATCTTTCGGTTGAAGGGAAAAATATCCTTTAGCTACCTACATGGAGTTAGAGCGCGTTAGAGTTGATATTTCTTTGTTCCGACTCTCGTCCATATAATACCTACGCCTATCGCTATAGTGATAGGGTTGTCTGCATTGAAAAATAAAATATCGTACAATGTATATTATCATTAAATAAATTAAAACGGTGACTTTAGGTATGGGTGATAGATTCGCACTTATGAGTATAACATCCGTCCATATGTCCAGTGTCACAGAAAAACGTTGCAGCCGAGCCGCAGGAGCGACACTTTGCGAAAGTGCTTTTGGTTTGCCCGATATTAACAACTTGCCACAAAAACAAAAGTAGGTATTAACAGTAGGTGGTAGGTAGGTGGTTGATAATGTTTTATGGACGAGAGTTGGAACAAAGTAATATATTTTTCTAACACGCGACTATTAAGTACAATTTAGCATGCACGCTCGATGTATGAATACCTACAGTTTGTAGGCTATTAAATCAGCGGTTTTCTTCAAGATCAAAGTAGTGCAATTTCTGTACTATTATTTAATCTGTGGCAGCGCACACATACAGAGCAAACTAATGGGAGAAGATAATACACGACCAAAATAATGTATGAACAGTATTAAACAGCCATTATTACACGGCTTAATATTACGTGTACATGGATTCGTATTATTTGGACGGCTAATACTGTCGGGGTTGATAATGCACGGCCAGTATTACGCAGCCAGTAATACGTGTACAGGTTTCCAATTACTGGATGCGTATTATCAGCCTGTGCCGTTTTTGTACGACCAATATTACACGGCCAATAATACGAAGCCAACCATACACAAAGATAGAATCACTCGATGCCTCGTTTGTGTAGGCGAGTGTCAAGAAGAAAACACTCTCACAGAACCGAATCGGCCAACCCTGACTCCACGTGTGTAGGGCCTAAAGTCTAGTGTATGTAGGGCAGAGAGGACTTCTGCCTTACATACACTAGACTTTAGGATCGCTAAAGTGTTTTTAAAAAGCCGGATGCGCGGATGGAGTGCAGCCTTCGTCTGCTGTAACAAAGTGCAGGTACCAGGGTGAGCTGGTGCGGCGGAGGCTGGACGCCGAAGGCGACCAAAAAGCCGAAGCTGCGGATGCAAGCTTTGCTACCTGTGTTTTGTTACGCAAGGGCGAAGGGGCAACACTTCCCGCAGCACCGGAGCAATCGCGATTCATAATCTGTGGTAAAAGAATAATGGAACGTTCAAAAACCGGCTTTGACTATTACATTTCTATATTGTGATGTACATGTATTATTGGTTGTACATTATCACCGGAACAAAAAGTGTCCGACCCGTATTACATAGCCAATAATGTACAGCCAATTATACGTGTAAATAAATTGGCTTCGATGTCCTGGCTGCGTATTATCGTCTGTACAAAACCTGCTCGGGGTGATATTACACGGCCAATAATACACGACCAAATAATGTTCACAATATAATTAGTATTTATCGTTACAATCCTTACATGTTCCTTGAAGAGTTCCTTTATCTGAAGCTTATCTTGGATGTCGATTCAGTTCATGCTTACTATAAAAATGCGTTGTCATCGGAATTGAACTTACATGTAAAAATTCAACTCCGTAAAAGAGAAAGTGGTTCTAATTCAACTTGCAAGATTTGGTCTAATCAAACAAACATACTAGGGCCGTGTGGACCAGGAGCTCATCAAATATACAAAGATCTATCGGGGCGTCTGATCGAAGCAACAAATGACCAAAATGCTGGCCTTTACTTTTCCCAAAGACTAAGCATTATCATACAACGTGGCAATGCTGCCAGCATTTTGGGAATGTTGCCCACTGGTAGCGGATTGTTAGACTTGTTTTAGTATTACTTTGTTTTAGGTTAGCATAGTAATTGTTTTCTAAGTCCCTTTTGATTGAATAATATTATGTTATAGCGTATAGTTAAGAATTGAGCTCGTCCACTGTAGGTACTCCACATTTTGTGTACCTAACAAACATACATACATACAAACATTGCAAGTTAAATAAAAGCTTTTAAAAACAATGCTCCTAGTCCCTTCTATGTCCGCTTTCCTTGACGTATTAAAAAGACTGTTGGTGTTTTTTCGCTAGCTCTTCACTGCGTTCTTCACACCCTTTTGACGAATTTAAATTTGTGAACAACATAAACCCTTCACAAACGCAAACAAGGCCAGATCTAAAGATAATGGATGCGATCCCGTCATTTCAATACAGTTTAAATAAGGACTAAACAAATAATTTTATCGTTGACATTTCAATTGCTGATTCTTCAATTGCTGACGAGGATCCTGGATGCCCCGATATTGCTAATGGTGAATTAATAATGGCAAATAGCGTATATATTGCAGTTCGAATTTGATATTGCTGACGGCTGTGTAATGGTCATTATTATTGGACACATTGAGCTTTATTCATGAGGAAAATTGGAATAGTTTTACAATAAATTAATAAAATTACTATTGTCATATATTTACTTATCTTGAGGTGAGATTTGATTATTATTTTCAGATATAAAGTGTAATAGAGATTTTTTTTAACTGACTATGGCAAATCAAAGGAAGGGATTGTGAGTAAACTAAAAACATGGGCCAATTTTGATAAGCAAGGTATCAATCGATTTGCTTTTATTTATAGTTTATCATAGGCTATTTTTTTACCCGACTACGGCGAAGCAAAGGAAGGATTACGTATGTGTCCGACCTAAAAACATGGTCCTATTTTGACAGGCGAGGTATCGAACGATTCGTCTTCATTGCAAGAGTGTCATAGGCTATTTTTTACCCGACCGTAGTAGGGTTTTAGTTTTTACCTTATGTCTTGTTTGCAAAGAAATAAAAAGAAATGTACCTATTACCTTCTTCAAAAAGTTTATCAACTTATTGAGAAATTGGATAGAAGTTTAAAGCTTACTTTATCAACTGAATTGTCAAAACTGTCGTCCTAAAGTCCATAAAAGATAACGTAATGTTAGACTCAATAAAAAGTCCATAAAAATTGTTTTCCAACTATTTTAACCAATATCTCAGCTTTTAGGCAACCCAATAACCCCAAAAGCCTCTTGTTCCAAAGAACTGTCCGCTAATCCTGAGCCAGTAATTAACTAGATCGTACTGCGGAGCGGGACCAACTCATTTAGCTTACATACCAAACGGAATTGCTCTGAGGGCTGGTCACTTGGACGATGAAGTGTGAAATGGTCAAACGAAGAATATCCCTTGCCGGTAAAATATCCAGGCAAAATTTTGTTACAGGGATCTTTAAGGCAGCTATTCTGCAAAATGGCCTTGCGTCCGGAGCGCATAAGTGACAGGAATACATTTATTATTCCTGTCACTTATGCGATTTGAAATACAATAAAAATATATAGCACTCTTTTTTTTGCACGCGTCTAGTGAAGTCGCTAACTTGTCGGTATTCTGCATAATGCACTATGGAGAATGTGTACAAAAACTGCACAATTTGATTCCCCCATCATCTTTCCATCACCGTATGACTAGACGATCAGCAAAGCGCCACCTTTTTATGGTTGAAATACCTCGCACAAGAACGAAGCGTTACGCTTCTTCATTTATTATAAGAACTGCAAAGGAGTGGAATGCCCTGCCCTCGTCAGTGTTTCCGGTAAATTATAACCCAGGTGTGTTCAAGTCAAGAGTGAATAGGTATCTTCTAGGCGAGTGTGCTATAACTTCGACCATATCATCCCTTTCTATCAGGTGAGATTGTGGTCAAACGATTGCCTAGTCCGTAATAATAATAAAATATAGAAATATACAGAAAGATATTTGCCAGATCTCCAGTCTCCAGTGACTTAGGTAAAATTGACGTGGATACAGCTGAACATCATTTTTATTATTTACTAGCTGTGCCCGCGGCTTCGCTCGCGTGGTCATTTCTCTAGGTTAAAAGTACTCTTTGTGCTATTCCAAGATCTAAATTAAATATTTGATCAAAATTCCTTCCGCCGTTACAAAGTTTTTTATCGATTGCTCGGCTTCTAACCATTGGATTAAGATACCAAGTACCCCAGTTTTTAGGTCAAATCCTAAGCTACCCAATACTGAAAACAGCATCGCAATCGGTCTAATATGTTTTTACGTGATGCGCGAACAAACATAGACAAACAAACAAACAGACAGACACGAATTTAAAATATGTTCTATTCATAGACCATTTTTTTTTAAATTATCTTCTTTGTATAGATTTACGTTCTTATTGCCTTATAGCTGTGCCCGCAGCGTTGCTCGCGTGGTAGTTTTTCTGGGATATAAGGATCCTATGAGTTATTCCAGTACCAAAAGTACCAATATAGGTACCTACCTACCTACCTGTGTTAACAACCTTCTGTGGCGAACCGACATGGTCGTGATAGGTCAGAAAACGAAGCCCCCCCCCATTATACCTAAGAACTATCTTGTTTACCTCAGCTTTGAAACATAAAAACCTGCAGTTAAATTGGTCCATATGATTGAAAGATACAATTTTCACCCCCCTTTTTTCAACTCCTCCACCCCTCCCATATAGCTAAGAACCATGATGAAACATCTCGATCACATCAGTTTTCAAACATTCAAAAACTGCATCAAAATCAGTCCATTCGTTTGAAAGCTACAATCCCCCCCCCCCCCCCATTATAGCAGTACCATCTTGTTTACCTCAGCTTTGCAACATAAAAAACAGCAGCTAAATTGGTCGATTCGGACGCACGCAGAAAGTACAGAATAAATAATAATAGCACCCTGATACAGTAGGTAGGTACATCACGCGTAAAACGAATGCATCATAATAGTTTTGACCTGTTTTATTTCATTTTATTACGTTATATTTATTATTTCATAATTTAATTTAACTTTCGACCCCTATCCCGCAGGAGCCCTCTACTTTTTCAGTATGTATTCTGAATTTTAACCCTTATTATAAGTTACAACTGTGCTTAGTTGCATCAAATTCGCGTGCGTGCGTTTTACCATAACTTTATTAAAAATATCAAGGAAAATGTAAAAAATAACGCATAAATAATGTAAAAATCTTTTAATTATGGAGCAAAACATTTCTACGGCGCGTGATTTCGATCCACATACGTCTGGATTACGCACCCATGCATCTGTCCAACTGGGCCAGTGAGCCTCGTAGCTGAATAACGAAATTCGGTACCAGTCTATAAACGGATGTATGATCACTTTAAATTTAACACAACTTTGGACCCATAGGCTGCAGGAACCTTTTAATTTTTCGGGATAAAAGTATTCAACATTTTAACACATTATATAAACTTTGACTGTACCAAGTTACATCAAAATCCGTCCAGTAGTTTTAGCTTGATACGTGTTATTTTAAATAACTTTCTACCCCTATCCTGCGGGAACCGTTGATTTTTCCGGGATAAAAAGTATCCTAAATGTTAATTCAGTACATCAGCTATGATTCTGCCAAGTTGCATTAAAATCCTTCAGGTAGTTTCAGCGTGATGCGTGTTCAAAGAGACAGACAGACAGACAGACAAAAATAAAAAAAAAACCTTTTTGCACTCCATATCGATTTTAAATTTACAAAAAAATATTTAATGTACAGATTTAGCCCAGTTACAGTTTTATTATAGTATAGATAGATAGATATAGATAGATAGATAGATAGATAGATAGATAAAGCATTATGTTAAAAGCTTTTGTGTGTTTTTAGTTTTTGCTGATAAAGTTTTTGAAATAAGTTTCAAATGTTGTTGAATTTCTGCTTCATTGTCTTGACGCAGAGCTTATTATGTAAACACCGGCCAAGTGCGTGTCAGGCATGCATAGACTTAGGGTTCCGTAGCTGGTTCTATGCTACCCAACTATGGAAACTGCATTGCAATAGTAGTTTTTACGTGATATGCCAACAAAGTAGTTTTTACGGTTGGATTATGTATCTCATTATGGAATTTGGTTGCTATAGTACAGAGTCAAATATTTCATTAACGGAACCAAATATAAAAATAAAATGAGCCGTAGCGGGATGCCTGGCAGATGTGTAAACATCGAATATGGCCGAGCTGAGGTGGAAAGAGCCGACGAACCACGCGGTGACGTGCTAAGATTTGGCGTTACCCCCGTACCGCGCCATCAAAAACTACGTTACGTACGTTACGTTCTACGTTTACGCATCAAAAACTCTCAAGAATCAAAAAGAGTCTCAACGGCAGTGCAAATATTATTTCTCCTTCTTCACTTTTCATGTATAGGACACACTCAACAATACAAAAACCATTCAATGTAGTAGCTGACATAAATATTTAGAAAATGTACCGAATTTCAACTTTGTAGTGCTATTTTTGAATAAAATGGCTTTACAAGACATACAGATGGACATATGGACATGAAAAATCTCCTTTTATTACGAAAACTTAAAAATAGGAATGACCTTACTTATTCCTTGCAGTTTTTCAATAATAAAGAAAGTTATGCCATTTCCAAAAAAGTTGATGCCAAACACGTAGACCCTACCCGGTACTATTTCAGATCTCTTCGCGATCAAATTCGAGAGGAAAGCTTCTAGTGGACACTCAGGAATAGCCAGATGTTTCTGGAATGCTGATTCCGCTTTATCGTGCCGTGAAGTATGGCGCTGTTTCAGGAACTTTAACTTTTTATGTGCTGTGAAAACGTTTTCTAGATTGAGATTACTTAGGATACGGTTGGGTTCACGGAAGATTTTAAAGGGAAATGTGAAGAGGGATTCATTGATAATGGTGTCAAATAAAAGTGTCTATATTTTTTAGCTATGTAAATATTGTACTAACAATTTGTAGAACGTAACATTCTAGTCGTGCTTAAAGCGCCTTCAAATCGATCCCTATGATTCTTTAAACCGTCTAGCACATATTATGCAACTAAATTACAATGACGCTGTTTAGCTGCTGGCTCATTGCAACCAAAACAGGAGGCCAACTCGCAAAATCAATAACGATTGTTGTAGTACTTGTAAGTCGTGGCGTAGCGTGATCCTGAGCACGCTATGCGCACGATACGCGACGAATGCGACGATCTACGAGTGCTACGACAACAAACGTCGTCGATTTTGCAAGTTGGCTCCTTCCAATCTCAGGGCAAAATACTGAATCACCGACACGAAGAATAATAAGTTATTGAATTCATTGCGTATGTGTAATATTGTTACAAACATTTATGCTTTGTATGTTGACTTTTCATAACCTAATTTTTTCAAGTAAAAGTCCATTTACCAAGTAAAACCTATCTATCTATCTATACTTATAATAAAGCAATATGAACGAAAAAAACTGTAAAACGAAGATAATTAAAAATAATGGTCTAGGTTACTCAAAATAAGCTACTGAACAAGAATATAACATTTTTAAAACTCTCTGTTTGTCTGTTTGTCTGTTTGTCTGTTTGTCTGTTTGTCTGTTTGTCTGTTTGTCTGTTTGTCTGTTTGTCTGTTTGTCTGTTTGTCTGTTTGTCTGTTTGTCTGTTTGTCTGTTTGTCTGTTTGTCTGTTTGTCTGTTTGTCTGTTTGTCTGTTTGTCTGTTTGTCTGTTTGTCTGTTTGTCTGTTTGTCTGTTTGTCTGTTTGTCTGTTTGTCTGTTTGTCTGTTTGTCTGTTTGTCTGTTTGTCTGTTTGTCTGTTTGTCTGTTTGTCTGTTTGTCTGTTTGTCTGTTTGTCTGTTTGTCTGTTTGTCTGTTTGTCTGTTTGTCTGTTTGTCTGTTTGTCTGTTTGTCTGTTTGTCTGTTTGTCTGTTTGTCTGTTTGTCTGTTTGTCTGTTTGTCTGTTTGTCTGTTTGTCTGTTTGTCTGTTTGTCTGTTTGTCTGTTTGTCTGTTTGTCTGTTTGTCTGTTTGTCTGTTTGTCTGTTTGTCTGTTTGTCTGTTTGTCTGTTTGTCTGTTTGTCTGTTTGTCTGTTTGTCTGTTTGTCTGTTTGTCTGTTTGTCTGTTTGTCTGTTTGTCTGTTTGTCTGTTTGTCTGTTTGTCTGTTTGTCTGTTTGTCTGTTTGTCTGTTTGTCTGTTTGTCTGTTTGTCTGTTTGTCTGTTTGTCTGTTTGTCTGTTTGTCTGTTTGTCTGTTTGTCTGTTTGTCTGTTTGTCTGTTTGTCTGTTTGTCTGTTTGTCTGTTTGTTTGTTTGTCTGTTTGTCTATCTGTATGGTTGTTCGCGCATCACGTAAAAGCTCCTGGACCAATTGCAATGCGGTATTCACTGTTGGATAGCTTAGGGTTTGGCTTAAAAACTGGGGTACTTGATATCTCAATCCGATGAGTAAAAGCCGAGCAATCGATAAAAATAACTGACACAGCAGAAGTAATTTAGATCAAATGTTGGTATATTGGTATTTTAGGTCCTGGAATTGTACATAATATAGTACTTTTATCCTAGAGAAATGACCACGCGTGCGAAGCCGCGGGCATCAGTAAGTTTTTATTAAATTTTATCTAAAGCATTAGTAGCGAACCTTTGATTTCCTCCAAGCTACGTATTTATATTTTCAGAGATATTTCAGAGATAATACACTTGGTATTGTGATCTACCAGGACACAAAGGAGTCTCTTCGAGTCATAATAATTTATTCAAAGAACGAGTATATGCTACCGTAAAAATCAGAAAACTGATATACAAGTTACAATGCAACATTCCTTCAAGCATCGAATCATTATTGTCAGGTGCATTGTCGCTTTGCAAGTTATAAGAAAAACGTTTCAGTTTAACTTCCATCAGTTTTTCATTAAGTTACATAATTACATATTTAGAATTGGCATTGTTAAGCCTTCATCTCAATAGTTACCCAATTAATTTTACTTGTCTGTTTTTTTAATGGTATCAATATCGTTTATGGAATATTATAGACCTTGTTTTAAAAAAAAACGAGCGAGCCTTACAGTAGTTGCAATATGATAATGTTATATCTGATATATGAGGGATGACGCGTGATGGATGATGTGATGATGATGAAAAGTATCGCGTGCTCATTGGTCAAATCAAATAGCGCTTGCTTCCCCGGCTTCCTATTACACTTCCGGCTGCACACTTCCGGTTACACATTGTTAACACTTTTCACGAATTTACTCCCATAGAATGGAGAAAAGCGAGCGGAAAGATATTACATATCCAAAAAAGAAAGATCAAACTGTTGATCCAATTTGGATGAAATGTTACACATGGTTAGTGTAAACAACAGAGGCTGAAAATTGCGGACATAACCGCAGGGCGCAACTGATTACTGGTAAATTTGCAAAGTAACAGATTTAATGTTTGCACAGTACCTTGAATAATGGGTATTTATAAGATTTTACTTGATAAAATAGGGTGAGATTCCATAACGCTTTCAATCTTCTTTATTTCAACCTTTATAAAAATATTTTATTTGACGTTTTACACCAAATTTTTTAATTAGTTTCTTTGAATAGTATTTTTTTTACTTATTGCTTCATCTACACTAGGTACTATACTAATACCTATTATTATGAGAAAATAATTCTGATTCTGATTTCTGTATGTTTGTTTCATTCTGTGTAATGGATAAACTCAAAAAATATATAACTGATTTTAAAAAATATTTCACTGATAGAAACCTACTTTTACTTTACCTATCATCGAACATGGTCTATATATTATTTTACACTATCTTTTGCTAGCGACTACGTCCGCTCGAACTACAGTTTATCGCGAAAAAAGCATCCTCTGTTCTTCTAGGGTATTAAAAACCAATGCAGAGGTATAGCAACAAAGCTCTTGATGCATTTTGATAGATGTGTTATTATTTCGTTTGCATGGCAACCGTTCCTTAAAGCGAATAATCAAAATTTTCCAGAATTCCCGTGGAAGCTTGTAATTTTCCGGGATAAAAAGTATCCTTTGTTGGTCTCTATCTTATACAGTATCTATTAACAAAACCTTCATTGAATCCGAAGTTATCGCGTTAAAACTCCCCCAAACAAACAAACAAACAGTTTTACTTTTATATATTGTTGTGGATAAAATTAGACATCCCTACGAAAACTGCAATAATGTAATCCAAGGCATCAAAAATTTGCCTATAAAAGTCATTAACCGCATTTTTTGTTTCAAAGTTGGTATATAAATGCTAAAAGTAAGAACATTGCCGCGATGTGAGAACTACCCGAGCGAAACTGGGGCAAGTCACTAGTAATAAGTAGGTATATATAGATAGATGCCTCGATGATATAGCCACAGAATAAATAAATAGCCGCTAAACAATACTCGTAGGTGTGAGGATGTCAACCTTTTTCATGAAATTAATAAAACTTTTTCCTAGTCTACTTCAATAGGCGCTGCCAATCTATATATTTGTGAAGTCATGCTCAGTGAACAATAGCGCAGGTACTGCTGTGGGAATAAAACAGCATCAAGTAAGAGCGAGACAGAATATGCGAAAAACGCAAGCGAGTGGCGAAGCAGTTCTACAATGCTGTCTTCACCTTCAACATTGGGATTGCGCCTGAAAAATAGCAGTTTGCGCAGCCACTAACAGATAACTTCCGAGACACATACTTCCGCTGCGACTACTGTACTGTATGATCGAAACATATTCTTAATTAAAATATTAACCTGTCATTCGAACATTGTCTAGCATTGGAAAAACTTGATGTTTTTATCCATTGATGTATATGTTATAATGTTTTTAGCTATCTTTGTAAATACCCTAGTAAAACAGAGTAAATAAGAAATATATACCTATGTGCCGACATATACATTTAATTTCAAAACCACCCGGTTTACGTACCTAACTGTGAAGGTGTTGGTATAAAAACTTGCAGCTGCAATGCCCTCCGCTACCCGCTGAAGGAAGACCGGCACAGAAGTTGGTGCTGTTTGGGCGGCTAAGACTACAGGGAGTCCGACTTCATCTACATTCTTCCTCTACGCTACCTCCTTCTCCGTATTCCTGTGCCTACTACATACATTGTGCGCTTGGAGTCCCCTTGTGCTGGTGAGCTGGTGTACACCCTCGGGGGCCTGGTGATAGTTTTCAAACACAAACCAAAGAGAGTAATATAATTTTAATGAGAAAGTCACGTAATCTTGTATTTGAATTTGAATTTGCCATTACATCGGACGTGTCTGTACTTTCACGGTGTGTGCGCGTTTCTATGTGGCGCGGATGTGAAGGCAAGCGCGGATTCCTTCCGCACGTGGCTTTTATTTATAGGTAGTTAGTGCTTTGTGAAGTAACGGTCAGAGTGTACCCTTAGGGGCTCTATGGGAACAAGACTTAGTTTTTTTTACGAAAGATCACTTAGAATAATTATAATCCGGAAAATGTGCGATAAAGCTCCCCATGCTGACATACATGAATCCCACCGCACTCTCATTCGCGAAAGGATTCAATCACTGCGATACTGTAAACATGCACCTTCCATAATACGAACACAATAAGATCGAAGCGGACGCGAGGTATCCATGAGCCGCCTATCCGCTAATCCTATCCGCTGCCCGCCCCATTTTGACAGTGATTGAAGCCCAAGATAAGAAAGCCCTAAATGACGTATAAGTGCTGATGGCATGTCGCGCTTAAAAAATCAAAAGCCCGCGCCACTACAACGTAACTTCATTGGTTAAAGGTTATGAACCATAATACATGTTGGATACCTACTCAAAATGTAGAATTCAATCATTATTATTTTTACCTTCCCTTACGTTAGATATAACCTCAGTGCATACCGTTACGTGCCGCAGTTACTTGTACTATTATTTATTCTGTGCAGCAGTAAAGATGTTACTTTTGAGTGCTACCCCTCGTTTTGAAGATCGTTGAAAGGTATTTTAACATGAAGTAAGTATATAAGTTAGTTAGTAAGTTTTGACGACCGGTTGGTCTCGTCGCTAGTGATCAAGCGGTCGCAGGTTCGAATCCTACAAGGTGCAATCATTTGTGTGATGAGCATAAATGTTTGTTTCCGAGTCATGGGTGTTATAATATTCGTATATGAGTATGTTTACCCGTTAACTAATAGTACCCATAGTACAGGGTATCCTAGTATGGGGCTAGGTAATTGGTGTGGAATTGTTCCGAATATATTATTATAGTGTTTGCTTCAACCATCTTTATCGTCTGTACAGTTTGCTACATATATCTCGCCAAAATTGCTAACAATGTGACCCCTGCCCCCACCCGCTGTTATATTATGCTTATGCACTTTGATTCACCTCAAAAGGTATTTCGATGATCCGAAACACAGTCAAAGCCAAGCGAATATTGAATCAATCAATCCAAACAAATACCAATTATTCAACGAACAGGTCAGACCTGTCGAACTGACTCGTGATCCTAAATCGAGTAAACAGTTAAATCGAGTTAACTTTCGGTGTCCCCCGATCCGGGGACATTATTAGAAACCGGTGCCCGGGGAAATCTGTAATCGGGTTTGTCAATTTCGCCTCTATCCGGACCACAGGACTTATCCGGGCGCCCTGCATGTTTATCGAATCGTGGTGAACCCCTGACACGTATTATATAGAAAGGATTGGCTTGGCAGTACCAGAGATCGTGTTTTGTATCTTATAACTAGTTGTGCCCGCGGTTTTGAGCGCTTGCTGGTTTTCTTCTAGGCTAAAAGTAATCTATGTTATTCTAGGACCTCTTAAATTAATTAACTCTTAAAGTACCTCTAAAGTGCAATAAACTATATGCCATCAAAATTCCTTATGCCGGCAAATAGTTTATTATAGATTGCTCGGCTATTGGATTGAGATACAAAGTACACCAGATTATAAGTCAAATCCTAAGTTATCCAACATTTTTGTTATTGTTTGTTAGTCGTATCAGGTAGTGCTGGCCTCTGATGTCAGAGTTTGTCAAGCCGCCCGAGGACCTCTGACATGGCTTAACGACTGCTATTAATGAAAAACAGCCGGGGCCGACAGCTTAACGTGAAGCACGGAGCGATGGAAAACCGCACTTAAATCAGAAAAGTCATTGGTGTGGAGCCTAGGTTTTGAACCCGGTATCGTTGGAATCTAAATTGCACTATAGAACCGTTAGGCCTTGTTGTTGTCTTGTTGTCAGTCTATAATGCCCACACATGGTAAGATTTAACTTTTAAAAATTTCTGCACATAAGTTAATTTGGGGAAAGAAAAGACGGACCAAAACACAGGGCTTGAACCTGTTACCTCCGGAATACCATTCCACCGCTCTCCCAATTGAGCTATCCGTGGTCTTACCTCGTACGTACGCTGAATCATTCCTTCCCTTGAGTCTGTCTGTTTATTAACGCCTCACGTAGAAACTACTAAACCGATTGCGATGTGGATTTCAATGATGAATAGTTTAGGAATTGGTTTAAAACTGGCATACTTGATATCTCAATCCGATGAGTAGAAGTCCAGCAATCACAAAAAAATAACTATGACAGCTGAACGAAAGTTAGTATGTATGTTGGGTACTTTTGGTCCTGGAATAACATATAGGATACTTATATCCCAGAAAAATGACAAAGCCACGGGCACCGCTAGTTCACAATAGGTGAAACTGAGCGTTTCCACATGCTCCTACAGGGTACTCTCCTACTGGTAGGAGCACGAGGACTAATATATCCTTATGCTCCTATTGTGATGTCAAATGCAATAAGAACACTCAAGAAAATAATAAAAATTATTTGTAGATATTTTGTACATAAGGCGTCTGGCTGTGTTATATTCGGCCAGGATAAAGCCTCACTTGTTATTAGGAATTCCGTAGGCAGATACGTGACACGTAAACAAGCTTTTACCTAATGAGATGGCTGTCAACTTTGATACAGCAGCGCGGCTTTGTGATGGCGTGTGTGGGCCTCGTGATCACATAATGCACGCTCTAGATGGGCACTGGTATTAAGTCTGCTTGTGGCTTGGTTTGATGTATATTTGAAATGATGAAATAGGCGACTCTTTCGGATAGAAAGCTTTACCTTTTCCCAGAACGTCCTTTCGTATAATATTTGAATTGAAATGCTCCAAAAATGATTCACAAATGTTTCTTACATCGGACTCCAAATTCTTTTTTCGGTTTCTTATTAAAACAGTATTGAGGCATAATGACTGACAAATAGAATCGGTTGACCTAGAGATTTGAAATTTCAGGAATATTCCTCGAGTTCCCTAGGGGTGCACTAAGGAGGGATTTTTGTAAATTGAGGTGAATGAGGGCGTAAAGTTTGCATGCGGGCAAAGCCGTGAAGCACAGCTAGTCCTAAGATGTGGTTTCGCCAAGCAGGTTTAAACGCTATTTAAGAAATAGAGAAAAGAATATAGCATAAAACTCAAGTTCTTGACTGTTTAAAGAAACTTACATTGAAGAGTACCATTTTAGAGATAGCACTACAAACTGCACGGTGACGGCAGTACAAGAGAGCACCTCAGACACAAATATGCATACTTGTTTGCGAACGAATTGCAAAACATGAGTTTGCAATTCCTTTTTTTATTATGCCCCTTGCATAGTCTGATAGCCATGAGTAACGTGACGTGATTATAAAGGTTTAATATAAAGTTGTAAGGGATGGCTAGATTTAAGTAGGCTGAAATAAATCGGAGCAAATCTTTGTGACTGAAAGTTTGAAAAAGTCGATGGCCAGAATTTAGAGTTTTTTTTTTAAATATAGTTAAAACACACGTTTTACTAGAGATACATACACATACAGACAGACAGGGACAGAGTTCAAATTTTTTTATTTTTTTTATATTGTTATATTTAAATTCGTTTATCGCAAGGTATGAATCAAGTTGGAAGTGATATTGTGAACAATTGTAACATTGTCAATAACAAAACGAGCACGCAAGAGGTTAGACTTTATGTCTGCTTGAAAAAAAAATACACAACTAACCCGTGGTACTACCGTTGGTCGTGGTATTACCAGTTTTTTTTTTTACCCGTGTTTTGTCAGTCAAGTTCTACCAACTTGACTGACAAAACCACGGGTAAAAAATTTGTTTGATCTTTGGTTTGATCGTTTACGCTATTGTTTGATGAAAACGTGAAGTTTGACCAAAAAATTTGTTAAACAAACTTGATCGTTTCAGGGCGCTTAACTCATTAGTTAAATAATTCATTCATTATTTTTCATTCAACAAACAAGTCCACCGCCCCAATAGATTTTCAAACTTAGCGGCTATACTTTACGGGATAAAATAGTATCCTCAAAAAAATTTGTACAGCGGATATTGCTGTTAGGGGGTTAGGGGTGTGTCAATTTTCCACGAGATAAACCTCCTGATTGAGTAAACTGGTTAAGTGTTTGATGTCTTCATTGCGTATCCTCAAGACGGCACTAAAACTTCTTAATAAGTTTATCGTCTTTACCGAGATACGGATGTTTAACCCGATGATTTACTGTTATTTTTTATGATCGGCAAAGTAGGAAAGTTATAATAGTGTTCTTGTAAATAAGTAAAGGTTAAGAGGTTATCAAAAAAGCCTGAAAAAACAGTCTGCTAACAACTATAAAAGGAAGCAAAATTTTAAGTGTGAATGGTTGCTAACCAATTTTAAGTCGTTATAGATCCTAAATGGTCATTTAAAATGAAGAATAATAAGAGAAACCTAAAAACTATTTTCAAATACGTATTTAATGATATCCCAATTAATATAGTTCGTCGACTGTATATTTTTATGTTTCACAATATAGCTTCTGGTAGTAGCCACTATGAATTTTCATTACTGTCTTTTGTAGCACTCGCAAGATTAAGACAAATCGATTGACATCAGAATCATCCAAATCGGTCCACACATAGGCTCATAAACACATTACCCAGCCGTTGCGTTGCGCAGTCAGGTAAAAAATAGGAATAAAATCAGGTACAAACACACGACGTGGTTGAGGTGGCGGTAGAGTTAGTACATTTAAAAAATTGCTGTTACAGAAATCATTGCATTAATTTATTGACGGATGGATATATAGACAGACAGAAACGTGAATGATCTTCTAAGGGTTTCTTGCGTAATGGAATACTTTTCCAAAAAAAAAAATCTATATATAAAGTATGCATGGCATCCAAATCATGCCTTACATATTTTATTAATATATATTTATTCATTCTTGACTTTGAATTTGTAAAGTCAAATTCAAAGTGAAGAATGAATAAATATATATTAATAAAATATGTAAGGCATGATTTGGATGCCATGCATACTTTATATATAGTTTTTTTTTTTTATTACTTAAATATTAACATAACTTTGAGAAGTAGCCTATGTTCTACCTTGTAGTATGAACTCAAATCATACCAAGTTTCATTTAAATTCATTCAGTAGTTTCGCAGTGCATGGCATCCAAATCATGCCTTACATATTTTATTAATATATATTTATTCATTCTTGACTTTGAATTTGTAAAGTCAAATTCAAAGTGAAGAATGACAAAGACACGTCCACAAACCCTACCGTGGCACTGCTTACTTGTTCGAACGCTGTTTGCTAAGCAGTGGGAACGTCTCACTCCAGTTTTGTTTTTCTTATTCATGCAGAAACCTTTCAGCAAGTATTCCTGTAACAGAAGTCCAGGTCAATAAACGACAGGCAATCTCACTCGTAGGGAAACTGCAGTGAGATAATAATATGGTAAACTGAAGTGAAAACATACGAGACTGCTTCACAATTAATCAAACTTAATATCTATGAACATATCCTAAGTTTACAAAACTCGATATAAACAAGACATACATTCAAAAACTTAAACCAGTCTATAGTCGGGTAAAAATTGCCTGTGACACTTACGAATCGATTGTCAAAATTGGACCAAGTTTTTAATTTGAAAACATAGCACACGCTATGATTCGCGGTGGTCGGGAAAAAATGCCTATGACACTTTATACCTGAAGACGAATTAATTGATACCTCAATCGCTTGCTTCACAATAGTAGGGTAATAACTATTAATTTCATGATTATACACATTTCTGTCTCTAGTTCAACATCCCCACGCCACGCTGTTAGTTTATGTAATGATTTGATTAAGGATCGAATTATTCTTTGATGATCTCCAAACACATGCATATTAAGTAGGTATGTGTATTCCCTGCTGCATTCGTATATACCGTGCATCCTGAGTGCAAACACTTTGTTACGCCCAGCAACGTAACAAGAGCTTTTGTCTCGTTACAGAAAGAAAACCTCCTCATTTGTTTTCCATTTTTGTTTTTGCTTATCTGTCAATATTGCCGTGCCTTTGTGTTTGTGAGATCATGATCGCAGGCTACTCTGCAACGAATGTAGGTAGGTAAGTACCAAACACAAGCGTATTATTTAGTTAAGGAAGTAACAATGGCCAATGACCTTCACGATTCGACCTCTAATACTAGTACTGGTGCTATCTATCTGCAGATGGCAGTATAACAGTGATTACAGTGATGGCAGTTTAAAATCAAATGAAGAGTAATGAGTATACAGAAGTGTTTCTCATAATGTTTGTTTTTTTGCCGATAAATTTTACTGACCAAAAATAGGTCTTAGTAACAGTAGGTACTGAAAATATCTAGGAAGTTCTAATTTTAATTAATTATTTTAATCTACACGGATCTCTACTAAATGATGAACCATGAAGATTTGACGATCACCAGAAAAAACTTACTAAATGTCAGCAATGGGAATAGCTCGGATGTTCCAGTTTTCACCAATTGTTTTATTTTCCACGACTGCTAGTAATGATGAATCATGAGAGTATGGTGACCGAAAAATGCTAACTAGGTACCTATCCGATCAACACACCCAGAATTTAGTTGGTAGTTTTCATCGATTTGTCCCTAATCATACAAACGGTTCCATGATGACACTCTTTTGATGATGACTAGAAGTGATTGGATCTTAATAATGGATATAATTTTATCTATAACTATGTGTGATGATGATGATGATTATGATGATGAAAAGTATCTTATGTATTATTCCAGGGTATAAGCTATCAACACTACAAATTTCATCAAAATCCGTCCCACCGTTATCGCGTTAAAACTCCCCAAACAAACAAACAAACAAACAAACAAACAGACAACGTTTCACTGTCAAATATTGGTGTGGATTTTCATATACGTAACTTCTAAAAAAAGAAACGCTAGTAAGCGTAATTCAAAATCATTGGCAGCAGTGCTTTTTGGCCATCAACAACTGCATTATTACTTATCTACTTGACAGACATGTTATTATTTCGTTTCCATGGTCATTCCGTTTTTATTTTTGATACCTTGGATTACATTATTGCAATTTCCGAAAGGAACGCAAATATTTGAAAAAAATAAAGAAAACTACCCCTGTTACTCGCTGATAATGTACAAGAGAAATAATTTTTAAAATCGGTTCTGTATTTTTTGGATTTATCCATTACAAACAAACAAACATACAAACAATTAAATTTTGCTTCTTTATAATACTAGTGTAGACTATAACTCCACCCTCAGCTTCACCCACGCAGCCGCAGGTGGAGGAGAGTGTTATTGTTTTTATACGACTGCCCAAAAAAAAGGAGTGTTATGTTTTTAGCATTCATGTATATTTGTAAGTTTGTATGTGCGTTTTTTTATTCCACCATAACTTTGAAATGCTTAAACAGATTTAGACGTATGGGGTATCGTTAGAACCCTTACATCCCCTCGAGTAACATAGGCTATAGTTTTTTTTTTAAATCTGTATGGCGGCAGTATGGCTCCATTTTCAATTGCAAAAAAATATTTTTTCTTCGAATTTTACAATATGGGTATCAAATTAAGCACATTCCAATCCATTGTTTGGGGAGCTTTCACGCGATAACGGCTGAATGGATATTGATTAAACTTGGAATGGAGATTGCTTATACCCTGGAATAAAACATAAGATTCTTTTTATCCAAAAAATAAGTTTCCAAAAAATTGTAAGTTTCCACGGGAAAACTGGAAAAACTGGAAGAATTTTGATTACTCGCTGTAAGAAACGCTTGCCATGGAAACGAAATAACAAGTATGTCAAAAAACATCAAGAGCGTTGGTGCTATACCTACTTTTGCATTTGTTTTTAATATCCTAGAAGAACATAGGATGTTTTTTTCGCGATAAACAGTAGTCCGCGCGGACGAAGTCGCGGGCGGGAAAACTAGTAGTATATAATTTATTATAACATAAACTCACTTTTGACAGGGCAGGCGTGTTTTTTTTAGCTTTTAAGCTAGTTATTACGTTTGTAGAGAGAACATCTGAAGTTTGACGATTCGAAGTTAGACATTTAGTAAAAGAAGACAACCTTTAATATAAGGAAATTTATTAAAATCTTATTTTTCATATATAAAAAACAAAACCAGGAAGACAAAGGTGGTTTGTGTAAATCTTATTATGAATGGTTTCCATTTCCAGTTCTTCATGACATCTGTGGAAAATTCTAGATTATTATAAACCTGTAGTAACCAAGCAATACCTAATAAGCCTTTTATAGTTTTTCAAATCGCCTATATCCAGCCTAATATAGGCGAAGCAAAACGCTTCGTGGAATGTATGTATATACCTAACTAAGACAAGTTTTGAATAGAAAACTTACATTGCACTTTCAGCCTCCGCGGATTGTAGTTCAGTCGTTTCATTTCAAACATTTCGTTGGCTTTCCTTCCTGAAAATAAAATATAAGTAGCTTTCTTAATTATAAAATTTAGCAATGGTAAATACTTCCTTCCTTTTCTAAGTGTCCCGTTATAATAAACTGCTGTAGGATAATTTATTGGGCTGAAGTTATAGTCTAATAAATAAAACAGGTTCAAAAATGCTTCGCGGACCGTACAATGAAAGTAGCAGGCCCTGGTTAAGATATTTATGTTATACGGTTGTATCAAAAAATTGCCTATAAAAAAATTGATTACGTTGCCATGGAAACGAAATAATAACAAGTCTATCAAAAAGCACCGTGGCTGCCAAAAATTTTGAATTAACTTCGCTTACTCCGTTTTTTGTTCAAATTAGTTTAAATACGGGTAGAATCGTGTACAAATAATGAGATACCCTTAGCTACCCGTGCGAAGCCGAGGCGAGTCACTAGTTCACAATAATTCTGATCGTGCGTGTAAGAGGTACTTACCTACCTACCTACCTACTAAGTAAAATAGTCTGTGAACTGAAAATAATGTCATTGACAAATTGTTTAAAGTAATAAAAAATAAGTATTACTGTTGCGAGCAGGCGCAGCGCTTACCATCAGGCGGGCGACCTCCTCGTCTTGTCACTCAGTGATGTAAAAATAAAGTATATATATATATAATGTAAAGTAGGTAGGTACTTACCACAAAACCAATCGATGTCCACGCTATTTGAAGATTTTATTTCCTATATTTGGTAGGTAAATCACTTCTGGACAAAATATAACATTAGATTCTATGACCTCAAAAACAATAAAACTAATACAAAAATCAACAATATCTCTACATACAGGCCCAGAAATACATTGAAATTATTAATTATCAGTATTTGTTATCTTATTAATTCAAGAAAATCGTCTAAAACATAGAAAAGATCAAAATATTTTCGTCCGTAACGTGAGCGTAGTCCTTCCGTGTCAAATTGCCGTGGCAGACTGCTGTGGCAGACTGAATGTCATGGCGCCGGGCCGGCCGGTAGAACTTCCGCAGGCTTCGGGGGGGTGCTTCTAGCGGGGAGCAAGTGAAAACGTTTTGCGTTGACGGTTTTTATTTTATTTTCCATTTATTTATTAGAAAATATACAAATTAAACAATACAAGTTGTTGAAAATGTCATAACATACTTCTTGTAACAAAATTACATGTCTCTGACGAGCGGATCTATGGTTTTTTTTTAATGTATTTTATAAATAGCACACGCTTTAGGATTTTTTCTACAATGTTTGTAAATATTTATACGAATTTTAAACAATGCAAATTGTTTATGGTGAACTTAAGTTTACTATATATTTTTCATACAGGAAATGAACAAAAGGATTCATCTAAAGGTGCCTCTGAACATCGCGCATTTTTCGTGATTCACCATTGTTGCGGCCTTAATAGCTGATGCACGCGGCTTCGCACGCGTGGTCATTTCTGTAGGTTAAAAGTACTTTTTGTGCTATTCCAGGACTTAAAATACCAATATACATTTGATCAAAATTCCTTCAGCTGGCAAAAATATTTTTATGGATTGCTCGGCTTCTACTCATCGGATTGAGATGTAAAGTACCCCAGTTTTTAAGTCAAAACATTATCTATCCAACTGTGAAAACCGCATCACAATCGGTCCAGTAGTTTTTACGTGATGCGCGAACAAACATACAGACAGACAAACAGACAAACACGAATCTTTAAAATGTTATATTCTTATTCAGTACCACTATTACGAGTTGCAGTAGTAAACGCTCTTGACGTTACAACTCTAGCAAAAGTATCTACGTGACTGACCGGTAAGACAATACAGTGGGTAGAGTCCGACTTACGAAAAAAGTCTCATAGACGCGGCGCTAGTTTCCTTGTAAAAGCGAAAAATGTTTAAGCGTTCAACGTTAGTTCCTCTTATCGCCGCTACTTCTTTCGTGAGACGGATTCTCAGTTTGCATGTTTTTGGTATTATGGGTCACTATTTCTACAATGGCTATCGTCAGTTAACGCTGCTGCAGTAGTTATATCACTCACTGCCATTTATCATCGTGAGTGAGTGGAGCGGGGTTACATTATTACAATTTTCGTAGGGATTGATAATATTTTGTAAAATAAAATATAGACACCTAATTAACTAGATAGTAATGTAGCTTTATATAGGTGAAAGAATGTTTAAAATCGGTTCAGTATTTTTTGAGTTTACCCATTATATTTTTGTCACTATAATCGTATTTTACTTTATTTAAACAAATTCGATTTTAAGTTTTTGAGAAACATTCAAACAAACAAAAAAAACAAATGCGTTTGTTAGCCGCTGTTTTTTCTCTGTCTTTTTCATATATTTAGAAAAAGACAAATGCTAAGAAGGCGCCAGCATGACGGCGTAAAATCTACAGTTCTTCACGTATTGTCTATTTCTATTGAAGTTGAGTTAGCCGAACTCTTAATAGAGCTATAGATTTATAGTGACAAATAGTTCCGCTAGTTGCGCTGCGCTGGATTTCATACAAAAATGTTACGATACTCGATAGCGAGTACAGATTTGAGCGTTTGATTGAACTCATAATAGAGGTACAGTATTTGGTTATTTTAAGTACACTAGACCATTTCTTTTTTAATTATCTTCTTTGTACAGACTTTTTCGTTCCTATTGCTTTTTTATAAGTATAGATTGATAGAGCCCCATGTATTTCCTGCTGCAATCGTATACCGTGCATCCCCAGTGCCCACCCACGCTTCGTTTAGCCAAGCAACGCGACATAGGTTTTTGTCCCCTCAAAGGAAGAAAACCTATTTTTTCCGTCAACATCGCCACGTTGGCTTTACGTAATTAGTGGACGGAAACGCTTTTAAAAACGGAGAAATATTATATGTTGTTTGGAGCTTGGAAAATTACTCATTATGCTAGGTTTTTAGACTTTTATACACAGTTTCAGGTACTCGTATTTTGTTTTCTTTTATATCTAAATGAGATGGTCGTTAGAAAGGAGCACAATAAACGCTAAAATTGTGTTGTCTCAACATAATTTCACTCGATGCATTAAATTACCCAAGAGACAGAATAAATACAAGCCCAAGAGGAGATATCTTGTATGAATAATAAATATAAAATAAGATTTCAGCAGTGACGTTTGCTTAGCAAAACTTTTTTTTTTGTACAATATTTTTGTAATGCCCCAATTAAAATTTTCATTTACTATTATAGTACTTATAGTCGAATGCAAATTTATGATTAACCAGCTGTACTCACGGTTTTGCACGCGTAGTTATTTCATATAAATGTAGCCCATAGGTGTCATTTATCTATGTTAAAAATACTCTATGTGCTATTCCATGAACTACAAAACCAATATACCAACATTATAAAAAAGTTTTTATCGTTCGATCGGCTTCTTACCATCAGATTGAGGTACCAAGTACACCAGTTGTGAAGTTAAGCCATAAACTATCTAACAAACATACAGACAAACAGACAAACAGATTTAAAAGAAAACTTGTTCAGTAGCTTGTTTAAGTATCCGAGACCATTTTTTTGTAATTATCTTCTTTGTTCAGACTTTTTCGGACATATTACTTTAATTGCTGTACCCACCGGCTTTGCCCGCGTAGTTATTTCATATAAATGTAGCCCATAGGTGTTATTCCAGGACCAAAAGTACCTATAACGTACAATTATAATACATTTCTTCAAAATTTGTTCAGCCGTCAAATAGTTTTTTATCGATTGTTCGGAATCTCATCATCGGATTGAGATACCAAGTACCCGCCCAGTTTTTAAGTCAAACCCTAAGCTATCTAACAGTGAAAACCGCATCGCAATCGGTCCAGATGTTTTTATGTGACGCGCGAACAATCATACAGACAAACAGACATACAAACAGACAGACATGATTTAAAAAAATGATATATTCTTATTCAGTAGGTGGTTACCTTAGACCTTTTTTATTTAATTATCTTTGTACTGACTTTATTGTACATATATATATTATTATATGTATAGATAGACAAGGAGTTGTCCTAAAAAAGTAGTAGTAGATCATGAAGTCAACATTGAATAAGATTTTTAATTCACAACTCCAGAAGCTATAATACCGTGTCAGACTGGGAAGGACAAACGGACTGATCTTGTTGGACTACAATCCCAAATAAATTATATGAATACTTTATACAGATGCTGCTTTCATAAAATAATTGTACTCTATACATAGACCCACAATTTCTTCTCTATTTATCTCAGTTTTTCAACATTATTTTAAGAGCGATGGTGGCCTAACGGTTCTATAGTGCAATTTAAAATCCAAAGATACCGGGTTCAAAACCTAGGCTCCCCGCAACAATGACTTTTTCTGAGTTATGTGCAGTTTTCCATCGCTCCGTGCTTTGGATGGCACGTTAAGCTGTCGGTCCTGGCTGTTATTGATTAATAGCAGTCGTTAAGCCATGTCAGAAGCCCTCCGGCGGCTTGACAAACTCTGACATCAGAGGCCATCACTTCCTCATACGACAAACAAACAAAACGAAAAATATTTTAAACCTCAGAATCCAAACAAAAATGAGTAAGAGCACTTACAAACTTTATCATCAAAACTCTCAACTATACTTAGGTTTGGAATGCGTCCCTGTGTCGGCGTTACAGTTTAATGTGTCGCCAGAGCCTCAGTGTGGGCCTGTGCTGGGCAGGCCTTTAGCGGACGGTATTCAGGTTGATAACTAATGTGACACAGAGTTGCAAAGAATGGAGTGCATCTAATTTACTGATTGGTTCAATTGAAGTTACCTGATATAATTGAGGCCAGTAAAAAGTGATAGTATAGCAACAAATCAGGATAATGCTGCCAGAGTCATCTGCTACTGGTTATGTGGGAAAATTTATATGAAGCCTACTGGCTCGTAATACGATAATACAAATTACTATTATTTATTCTATGGTAACACTAACCGTAGCAATTTCGTATCACATTATTTTACTAATAAAACATATTATATGCATCTTTCTAAATATTATAATATAATTACGTCGATTATAAAATATGTAAAAATATAGATGGGATAGAAAAACGCCCGAAAAACGCCCGAAGGCTTATACGAGTATAGCTATAAGCCGTCGGACGTCTAGCTAATTTTCTTTTCTGAAGGAGTTCGTTATTTATAAGGATAGCGGTGGAACGAATTTGGGAGAAATTTCGTAAATAATTGATTTACAACATTTATACAATTGAGTAGGCCAATTACTATTGCAGGTCTACCCAGAGCAATGAGCAAGGCAATCTTGCAAGTCACTGCATGCGCTCGTCATCCTGTTATTTTAAAGTGATTTCGCTGGAAACATTACCTTTCAAACCAAAACAGTAATATTTGGCCATTAGTGCTTGGCTATCCTTCTCTATCTTTTTCACGGAAATTTAATTTTCCTATAAAATTAATACTTACACTCTTGTATCTTACAAATTGTATATTAAATAGGGGAAGTGTTGAGGGGAAGCGATCGCGTGGAATATATCCGATGTATCAGAACAAGATGTCTAAGCCCGAAGCAGTAATCGGAAAGGGCACAGACATCAGACACCGATGGAGACGCCTCATTAAGCAACTGGATTACACTTGGTGGTTGCGATCTTCAGCCACAAAAGATCGACTATGGAGAGAGAGAGAGAGATAGAGAGAGAGAGGGAGAGAGCGAGAGAGAGAGAGAGTATCATATAATTATTTTTAGTGCCCAAAACATTCCAACACTATGTCAGACGTAAGTAGGTACGTAAATGGTTGTAATAAAACAACATTTTGTAAGGTGTTCCAGCTAATGCAGTAAAGTAAATTTACGTTGCTACGTGTTTGTGTAACGTAGCTTTCATTAGCAGCAATTACGAGACTAATTAATGTTTTACGGAGCTAGTTTATGGAAATGGCTTTGCTTGAGCTGAATTTTAATTTAATTGGCATGGGAAGCTTATCTGTGCTAACGTTTATGAAAAAAGATACGACACAATCTCAATATGATATTCTTTAGTTGAACTTTTTATTTTATTGGATTGTGTGACAAGACGAGCAAGCCTGTCGCATGATGGTCAGTGTCACGCCTGCCCGTAACAATTGCAGTGCCACCCAGAACTTTGGTTGAGAAATCTTGCACGTCACTGTAACGCGTTTGTCACCCCGAGATTGGTTGTTAGTCTCATTGCCCAGTAATTTTGCTGGAAAATAGAAACGTTTGCATACTACGGCTTGGCGGTTGAATTTCCGATGTATGTAGTTGTGGTAGTTCCCCAACCTTTCAATAATGTGGACTATTGCATACCAAAAATTAATACGATACTAGATGCACTCCACGGCTTTGCACGCGTACAAATTTAGCCCCCTTCCTCCCCACCCTTCCTCCCGCATCTTCTGCCTTTCACTTTCCTCATAATGCACCCCCTCTCCCCTCCCTCTAAAACCCCTACCAACAACCGCTATCCCCCCCCCCTCGCAAACTCCCCAAACACCCGGTCCATTCGAGATATCATTAAACTAGCCATCCCATACAAAATGTATGAGATAATTAATTTTATTCATAAACTTTTTGTTTTTTTTAGCCTAGAAAACCTATATATTTGAATATCTTCGGGAACCCTACATTATTATATTTAATGATATAGCCAAATGTGGGTTGACATATCATTAAAAAATGATGTTTCAACGTTATGGTCAGTTTTAGCTGGCCTTATGAAATAGAACCATTTCCTGAAATTATCGACCACATTATGAAGTGATCAACGCTACTATATGGCCACGACATAATATACACCACCGTCTGCTATTCTGCATTATTCCTTTCCAATCCAATCCAATTGCTTTGAGCGACAAGTAACACTTATTTTGTGAACTGCATTTTAGGCAATTTGTTTTTATGATAAAAATAATAACGTCGCGGAACGCCTGGCAGATAAATGTGTTAAGGCCAGGCTCAAGGTTACATTTTCCCACTCCCCACTTCCCTGACACCTACCCTACACTCTGCCACCCGCTACCCGCAATAAGCAATGAAGTGCCTACGTAACAAGGTTGAATATCGCGAGCACTGTTTGAACACACAATTTAGCTCGGAACTAAATGACGTATGTCTTAAAAGTTATTTATTTTATTGGCAGGCTAATAATTTAGTTAGGTAAATTTTGTCTTAGTCTTAGATAATTAACTATATTTTCTTGCTGTGAGATTTATTTTAGAGATAAAACTTAAGCCGTTGAGTAGAAAAATGTAAACATTACCGAAAAAAACGTAATTTTTGATAAGAAAATGTATCGAATGAAATTTTGTTAATCATGTTTTTGTCTTAGTCTTAGAGAGATAAAGATCTCAAAAACATATATGTTAAGTTTCACATTTATCAGGTTTGTGGTTGACCCAGCATATTTCTGCAAAAAAACCCTTAAAAAGCAGAGCCTGGTCTTAACATCGAATATGGCTGAGCTGAGGCGGAAAAACCCAACGAGCCACCAGCGGCGATCGCATCGCCGTGCCAAGAATCGGTGTTACCTCCGAATCGCGCCATAGAAGTCAAAGTTCGAAGAAGACGGTTAGCAAATTTTCAAATGCAGTCCTAGTAACTTCATGTTTCATATTTATTTATCTGTTTCGCCATGTAATTAGGTCTTAAATATAATATTAGTCCATACCAATAGATAAAAGTGAAACGTTGTCTGTTTGTTTGATTGTTTATTTGTTTGTTTGTTTGTTTGGGGAGCTTTCACGCGATAACGGCTGGACGGATTCTGATGAAACTTGAAATGGAGATTGCTTATACCCTGGAATAAAACATAGGATACTTTGTATCCAAAAATATTTTAAGTTTCCACGAGAAAACAGGAAAAACTGGAAAAATGTTGATTACTCGCTGTAAGAAACGGTTGCCATGCAAACGAAATAACAAGTATGTCATAAAACAACAAGAGTGGTGCCACAGAATACCTAATAATACTGCGTAGTGGTGCTATAACTACTTTTGCATTGGTTTATAATATCTTAGAAGAACAAAGGATGCTTTTTTTCGCGATAAAGTAGTAGTCGTAGTATAGTAGTCCGCGCGGACAAAGTCGCGGGCAGGAGAACTCGTATCATATAAACATGGAAACCTGTGGTGGGCACTTCAGAATATTTGCAAGAAGATAAGAAGCATTAAATGTAACAATTATAAAATATATATTAATGAAAGGAATATTAATTTCTTATATAAGTTTAAGGCTGACCAGTGGTTCTTATTTTTTTACGTCCAATAAATAAATAAAAGTGAAAAATAAGTATTTATTCCATTAATGAATAATGGAACTTCAAATAAAAATAAATAAAAGTCAGAATAGTAAATTTTGGGGCTTTAGATCATTCAAATAATCTAACCTCAGCAGAGCAACAAAGGGTAAAGCAGTTCTAGTACTATTAACATAGGCTGATGAAGCCGAGAAATAACCTGAAGACTTCAAAGTGGTAAAAAAGGTTATTTTAATTAAGACGAATCTTACTTAAGTTAAGTGGAAATACCTCAAGTAGCCACTGTAGTGGAGTTAGTAATAATGTAAGGATTTTCATTAAGTATCCTTAATAACTGATTTTGAACTGCCTAGACTCAAGTTTTGTTTTGTTTCAAGTACATATAGGAGTTGAAGAATGTGATATCGAATACCGTATGTGACTGAGAGAGTGTGCGGTTGAGTTATTTGAGTCCGTTAGTTCACTCCATCAAATATAATAGCGTGAGCTGAGTTCCTTACCCTGAGACTGAGACTAAATAGTTTAGTTAATAGCTTTTAATGTCACTAAATTAATGTGTAATTAAAATTCATGTGACAAAAGTGTGTTTTCTTGATAATGGTGTCAATTTTCTTGCTCAACTCACTTAACTAAATTAAATTTAGATTAGAGATTTTTATAAGATTATCAGTAAACTACTAAATTATCAGTAAGATGGAACTAAAGGACTTTGAGAGGTGGAGAGGTGTTCTGTTATGCATGGCCAAGGGTGGGGATGGGGGTGAAGAGGAAAATGTGCGAGATTTGACGGGGAAGGTACGAAGGGGAAGGGGTTTGGGAGATTGGGGTGGGGGAGGCGGGGATGGAGTTGTCGGGGTAGTTTACGGTGGAGATGCGGAGGGCGAGTGAGAGGGGGGAGGGTGTGAGAGGGGAGGGAGAGTGTGCGAGGAAGGGGTTGCAGGTGGTAGGAACTAAGGGACTTGGAGGGGTGAGTCGAAACTGCTACCATATTTTCTTTACCTTACTGGTAATCCTACTAGTTATTCCCAATATGATTTCAACATGGTCTCAAAACTCGTCAACGAGTTTATTGACCAAGTTTAAATCCACAAAAATTTTGCTGAGTAAGTTTATTCAAACCCTTACTTCGGCACAGTTGAAATAGTTATTCGTTCAACTAATCTGTAGCGAACCTGTTTCGTGACTTGGTCGAGTTTTATTTTTATTTATTTTTATTTCGTGTTCAATAGTTCCCAAAATCAAACAAGACTTCGTTCCACGGCTTGCGTCTGTATACCAAGCAAACATGAGACTAGGTATAGCTAGCTATAGTCATAACCAGTCCAGCGTCCATACATATCTTTCAAGGCGTTAATGAACTGTTTCAGGGATATAACATCTCCCTGTCGCACTCCCCTGCGAAGCTGGATAAGCTTAGTCGGTTGGTTTTGTACTGGTATGGACAAAGTAGCGACATCATAAAGAAGAGAACAGAAGGAGATGTTTGTATCATCATTATGTTTTCAATCTTTCTAGCATCATCAGATGAAATAGTGCTCAAAAGCAAGCTCGAAAAGAAACAAGTAAATTAAATTAAACATATAAATAACCTCCGACACCTTCATAAATTATAGCTAAGAACCATCTCGATCAAATCAGCTTTCAAGCAGGAACACCGCATCAAAATAGGTCTTAACTTCTGGGAGCTATGATGCCACAGAGAAAAAAACACAGATACGTAAACTTATAATAAAAAATTTGCGGCAAGGGTTAATATTAACAAATTTCACGTAAATTCTAACATTATTATTATTATCTCTCCTAGATATCAGGAAAGATTTTCTAAAAAACCTTTCGTTTCAGTACGATGCGCTCTTTTGATCCAGTCTCCATTTAATTGAACTTAGTACTTACTAAAATTCTTTTCACAAGTCTCCGGGGAGTCTTTCTAGAATTAATCTGTGAATTCCTTACTTTTTCCATTGAAGAACTCGAGGAAGTAATTAATCCGGGATTTTTGTGGAATTCTATACGAGTGGTTTGTGTGGACGAAGTAAGGATCAGATTTTTCCAGGAAGGTCGATTCCGGCTATAGCCCACTCTAGAAAAAGATTTTCCGTTTTTTTACGGATAGCTGAAAAAGGTACCAAATTAAATGTTTTGTTAAGAATATTTCTGAATTGTAAAGTACATCCCTATTACTGGCTTTTTCGCCCGGCTATGTTTGTGTTAATATTTAAGTATTAGTATTTACAGTAGTGGTTGAAAACAATATGCAATCAGGTTTTTAGAGATTACAGCATAAACAGAAAAAAGCGTCAGGCTCATTCTGACCGGTAATCTATGAATAAATTATGACGATGACCATTAACAACCACGCCCACTTGTTGTAATAAATACAATATTAATTTCCTGCCTGTGATTCGGGGCAGTTCGATTTAATCCTCATCGTAGAAATTTAATGAAAATCGATTTTCAAGGACGATCCATATTTCTCGAGCGCCCCCGCTTTTTAACCCCGATCCATTTCCCTCACTAAGTCCATGACTGTTTGAGTATTGCATTATTTTGGATCACTTGGAGAAACGCCGTAACTCAGTTTTAAAATGCCACCAGAGAATTGAGGTTGAGTAAAAGGATTTGATAAGATAAGAATACAATTTAGATGTAATTGGGTAAGACACGGTAATACGCCCCACCATTCAATAAAATATTATTTAGAAAAAACTATTAAAGATATAATCAAAGATTTTATTGAGGAACATAATTAAGTTATTTCTTAACGTTACGGCGCTTAGTAATTTGAGCAATCGCTTAAGATTTTGGACTTACTATAAAAAAAAAAAAAAACTTTAGGTGGGGCGTTTTATATAACGACCATTGGGTAATATGCCCCAACCTGTATTATAAAATGCCCCAGTGTAATAATAACGTTTTCGAACCAATTAGAACAACAAATTATAAACAAATAACACAAAATTTAGTCTCTAAAAGAATGAGGTAAACGCTCAGTCTTTATGTAAAATTTTCACCTTAGTAATAGCAAAATTTGAATAAAACACTTTGGATTATAAGAAAGTTTAAAGTTTTCATTGAGATCAAAATACTTAATACACTTTAAATACAACTTCTGAGACATGTTTACAGACTGTCACCTAACATTTAACTAATAGATTCTGTTTTGGCTTTTTGTCCACAACGATTACACAGAAAACTGGGCTGCGACGAAGAGGGACTTTGCATGTGCCTGTTATCAGATGTCTTCTCAATGTTCTAGATGGTATTATCTTGTCGCTGTTTGATTGACTCCCATTGTTTTATCTCGCTCAGACCGCATAGCCTCTTCTAAGTCTTTCGAGGTCCATGATGCTCGTAGTGTCTTTCGTTTGTATTTACGGGACATTATCTGCAATAACTTGTCATTATCAAAATAAAACAGCAGTATTAGAACGATGGCAGTGTATAGAAATGATCGCCTGAAATCACCCATTACCTTTTCTAACTGTTGTGTTGTCAGTCCCTGCTCATCATTAGGCTCTTATGAAAAGGATCCGCGCAGAAACCCTGCTCAGCATCAGACCCTCATGAGATAAATACAAACAAACCTACCTAAGCCTTAATATTATTTGAGTGAAACCCCCATATTACTAGTTACTACCATTACTAATATTCGGTCGCCATATTCCTGCTCGTCATCTCTTGAATTGGATCCAAAAAGCGACACTAAGCCTATGGGGTCGAACATATGTATACCTTAACTATCACAATTATTACTAAAATTAAAAGCGTCAGCCTAAAGCTAACTTAAAACCCAGGCAAAACTTTTTTTGTCGATTGAATACCCGGGGCATTTTATACAACAGCAAGTGGGGCATATTGCCAATTTTGATTTATAAAATGCCCCTCCGTATTCCTGCCGACAGGTTCAAGCATAACGCACGAAATAATCGAAAGGCAAAGGTGATTTCAAACGTTTTACTACAGTGTGGATTATTTCGGTATGAAAAACATAGCAGTATAGAAATACAAATTAGTCTGAAACTCACCACAAATTGTACGAACGCCAATAAATCTTTTTTTTTTTTTTTTTTATTTATCAGTACTAATCACTCGTAAGCGTCGGCCATGTTGCCGGGTGACTGACGTGTACACGCACGGATGTAAATGAGCTGCGTAGATTTGTTTGTTTGAGTGCTAGACCAGTGAGGCGTTTTGTCAAGTGGGGCGTATTACCTAGTTTTACCTTATGTTTTCTTTAAACTAGCCGATCTATTTCAGGTCTATATAAAACAAACGGCGGCTTAAGAATTGGATTCATAAATAAAACAGATACCCTGAGTCAAAAAGTTAAAAAAAAATGGACATCAAACTGAAAGTGAAGCACCCAAAATATGCCGGTCCGCTCGTACGCACAAGCCTCACGCACACACACCATGTTATGCTGATTGTCCGCTACATCGTAGCAAGATCTCGACCATAATAGACATGTTAATTCTGTTAATTTCTCAAAAAAAAAAGTCTTTTGAGATGAAATTGTGTATGAACCACATGACACCAAAAATTGTCACTCACGCACAAATACCATTTGCTGTGCATTTGCGTGGCTGTGTGATCTCCGTCTTTTTTTAATCCTTCTTGCCCTGAGTTTTTTAAGTCCACCACAGAAGCAGCCTCTCTGCTTCTGTAACAGCACCAGGTTCAAATCCTTGTTATCACCCGCTCGCCATCACCATTCATATATTTAATGGATACTATACCGGTCTTTGTATAAGCTCAATACAGCATCATCCTAACATAATAACACGAACAAAAAAATAACTTTTACCAAGCGAAGTGAGGTCGAATTATAATAAACAATCCTTAAGGGGGCCCTTCCCGGTTCGTCTATCGTCAACGCGAGCATGATCGAAAAGCATGTTGTGTCATCCAGCGCAATGGTTGAAAAAGAGACAAAGCGAAAAGAGAGAGATAGTGTCTGAACGCTCGGTTGGCATTCGGAAACTTCCGCATTATAACAATAATAACAACATTGAACGAAAAATAGTGTGTGGAAATTTCATAAAACTTGTTCCAGGAAATACGCGTTTTTGAGTAATCCTTTTATGTTCGTGAAATAAATGTTTTTATTTAGAATCTCCATTACATGTGCCAGGTTTCTACGAAGATCTTTTCTTTACTTTTACAATTTATGAGTACATTATGAAACGGCCAAAGTTCAGGTAAAATTCGTGCGAAAAAAACAGATTGTTAGAGGCTTATACTGAATTTATTTCTCCAAATTATTATTTTTTGCTTTTGTACAAACCTAGACACAGTTTACAAGATACCTGTTAGTTTCAAAGAAAGATGGGTTACAACGCCATAATCACGTACGAGCGTTTGTATGAAAAGTATGACGGGTTGGCCGCTCTTAAGCTCTTCAAATATAGTTCAAATTCCAGTGGTTCCTGAGAAGCTTGATGCCGTGTCAGTGTTTGATGCCAGAATGGGACACGCTGTCGAGTATTAGCTTTTATTAAATTCTGAGGAGAAAGGAATCTGTTTTACCTAATATTTTGAGAATATCGAGATGGGAAAATATTGGAATTTCATTATAAGTAGTTCGTTGGTAATAAATCGAGTTACCCACTTCAATATAAAGGGCATGTCTACTACGGGAAAATATATGCCTAAAATATTATAGGTAGTAAATTAGATATAAATTAGATAGGAGACTAAAGTGTGGTGCCCGGTACAATAATAGGACCACCCCTTCTCAGACTGCGGGTGCTGGGAGAACAAGCGGCAGGGAACTCAGGGAAAGGGCAACAGCATTTTTCTGCGTAATATCACCAACTGGCGAGCAAGTGATGATAAATCGTGTCATTATAGCTTGGCGGGGGGATGTCAAAGTCTGTAACCGCAACATTGCTCACCACGTGACGCACTTTTGGTCGCGTGTAACAGATGTAACGGACGCAATGTAACGGATGATGTATTAAAATGAAGATTAAGACAATTGGTCGGTCTTAAAAAATGTTTGTTCCGTCAGGTTGGCAAAATCACTTTATTCGTGTCAAGAATTTATTTAGTTACGGTTTGCTACGAGGAATTTCGACTCTTACCACTTATGTAATTTAACTCTTGTAAATTATTAATATAATAATATTAGTGATATAGCTCAAATGATTCGCAAGCTGAAGTGGCAATGGGCTGATCACATTTCTCGAAGGACGGACAACCGCTGGAGTAGACGTGTCCTCGAGTGGAGACCGCGTACGTAAACGTAGTGTAGGACGCCCACCGACCAGGTGGAGTGACGATCTGCAAAAGGCGACCGGCAGAAACTAGATGAGAGGGGCCGAAGATCGGCTCTGTGGCGTTCATTGGGAGAGGCCTATGTCCAGCAGTGGACGAGCACGAGCTGATGATAATGATGATGATGAAATTATTCATTGTTATGTTAATTATTTAATCGTCTGGGCCTTGTTGGCTTAACAAGTCTACCCCATCTTACCTGTGGGTGCTATGAGATCAAGCATATAGGGAATTCCGAAAGTCAGCAGAATTTTCATGATCACATATCACCATGTACTGCGATCAACAAGACGCCTGCTCAAGCAAGCCCGAGTGCTGCAGCAAACCGCCTTTATGGCGTAGGCCTGTGTCTAAACACACAACCGCTAACGGTTCTGTATACCGGGTCTCTCCTTCCTTCTAAACTGGTTCAATGGGCTGGTACACAAGCCATAATCGTGAACTGCTTATGGAGACAGGTCCAGGCTGGTTTCTTATTGGTCATTGTATTTTTATTGTTTATAAAAGCATCCTATTTTATTCTAGGATATTAAAAACCAATGCAAAAGTAGGTATAGCACCACCAACAGATGTTTTTTGACAGACTTGTTATTTGGTTTCCATAGCAACTACAGACCATTCTGTGATGGCAACCGTTACTTACAGTGAGTAATCAACATTTTCCAGTTTTCCCGTGGAAACTTACAATTTTCCGGAATAAATAATATTCTATGTTTTATTCCAGGGTATAAGCTATCTCTATTCTAAATTTCATCAAAATCCGCCCAGCCGTTATCACATGAAAGCTCCCCAAACAAACAAACAAACAAACAGACAACGTTTCACTTTTATATATTGGCATGGATTACATCTTTGCAGAATTTCTTGGTTCATACAGTGGCGTGATTATGACGTGGACTAACACATCAGGCCCTTGATAATTGACTGAGCCAGGGCGGTCGCACTCCGCAACAAGTACAAATAAATTCAAGGACCCAATATTCGGGTCCGTTCAGTCGAGTGTCAAGCGTTCGCTCGATGAGTCGCGCGCCTTGTACTTAGCGATAGAGCACCTACTTACGTAAAGTTATTGACAAACTTTATTCGTGTTTTAATTATGAGTACCAAGAAGAATGCTAGAAAGTACTGCATAGCATTCGGCTGTTTGAATAGTGATAGAAATTACGAATTGTCATTCTTTACTCTTCCAAAGGATATTGAAAGGTAATAAATTGTAATACCTATAATAGGTCCTAGTTATGTAGTTAGATATTGATATATTTTTATTACGTAGGTTCCTATACTTTTATGTTATTTCATTTGTGTTCCATACCGAAGCTTCGCATATTTAAGGTTTTTCCGCGCAGAAATAAAGTCGTTTATTAAATCGATCAACGTAATTTTATAATTCATTATAGTAGGTATTGTTGATCGGAAAATGAATTACTGTGCTGACTTAGTAAGTAGCCTACATACTTTTAATACCTTTTATTTCGTAGGTAGCAATTTATTTTTCACTCATTAAAAAGCATGGAATTCAGACAGGCACCTTTATTCATCAAAGTGAAATACATATAGGATATAATCATAATCAACCAACGACACGTAAGTAGTAAAAATGAGGTAGTCGGTCTATCCTGATAAGAATGTCATTGTATGTAATAGAACTATTTTAATTTATAATAATAAGTAATAACATAATACATTATTACTTATTTATTCTGTTACAATATCTAAGTCATAACATATCACAGAATAATTAGTAGTACAAGTACCTAGTCATATCTTAATACAACCCTACCGAGCGAAAAAGGGACAGAGCGATTCTGAAACGGTTAGAGCAATGGAAGTTCTCGCGCGTTGTGATACGGTGCATTCTAGCCTGCACGCGGTGGGCGAGCGCCTTCTAGGTAAATATAATTGAAAGCTCGCAGCGCCGTGCAAGTTAAATTGCACTTTATAGCGTTGTAGCGAGAGTCGCTATTTAATTAAATGACTTTACTCAGTTAGCCTTCTGTACTTGTACTATTATTTATTCTGTGACTGAGCGAAGCCAGATCTCCTAATCAACTTTGACGAATCGACGTTTATGTTTGTTTGCTCGAAATGATCCAATCTAGGTACATGAAATTTTATGAATGTAGTAGAGTTTGATTTTTAAAACTAACGTGACTGTTATTCATAGTAAAAATTATGTGAAAACTCACATTTGAATGTAAAATGGCTAAAACTCACGAGTAAGTTGAACGGATGAACCAGGTTTGTTTGGTTAACTCCCAGAAGAAGTTACAGAAGTTACTGCTCTCTCATGGTCCTAAAACTAAAGTGAACTTTAGAAACATTTACCATGTAAGTATATCTTTCGTTTTGAGTAACCGATAATTCAGCGGCATGATCATGGAATGCCTCCATATAGTTAAGATACCGTTTCGAATGATGACTCCATATTTAAGTTTATACATTTTGTACAAACGAGACTCGGCGCGAACTTCTAGTCTTAATCAGACTAGAAGTTCGCGCCGAGTCTTGTTGTCTTGAGTCTTGCTTGGCGTTAAATAACCTCTGTTGACCCAAGTTTGCCCAACTTATTAAACTATACTTTGGAGCTTTGGGTTTCACTGTATACAGAATAATCAACAATTCACGACACAAGGCTTAACAATATTAAACGCAAAACTCCCAATCAAAACGAGCGACCCTCACTTAAATCTCAGCCTTACCGCAGAATAAATAATAGTATAAGCCTTACTAAGGCGCGTTACAAAAGAACAAATTAAGTATACAGGATTTAATGAAAAAATAAAACGGGCCAATATTAATATCGTAAGATATCGTTTCTATCGTTAGACGACGTGCGTGGAATACCGGCAGCGGGGGAGTATTCCGGAGTGATCGATATATTTTGATACTTTCGAACTGATCGAGCAACGGTGCACTTTATGTATTGGAATTTAAATATTCAGCTGTTGAAGTCAATTTTGCGAAGTGGAATTTGTAATGGGTTCTTAAGTACCTATTTGTAAGCTTAAAGTGTAGGTTGCGGTGGAGATTCCTACGTTTTTTTTAACATATAGTGATTACCTAGAAATTCGTAGATACTGTCATGCTGTCTACTTGGGTCAGACGATCCACCTTCGACAGAGGTCAATCGACGCATCCAACTAGAATGGGCAGCGTTCGGAAAATTGCGCCATATCTTCTCGTCGTAGATACCGCAGACCCTCAAGACGAAAGTTTATATATCAGTGCGTATTGCCAATAATGTCATACGGCACTGAGACGTGGTCGGTAACTATTTATTGTTCTCATACACAAGCTCAAAGTCACTCAGCGTGCAATGGAGAGAGCTATGCTCGGTGTTTCACCACGTGATAAAATACGAAACGAGGAAATTCGTAGAAGAACCAAGGTTACCGACACAGCTCTCAGAGTTTGCAAATTGAAGTGGCAATGGGCAGGCCATATTGTTCGCAGAACCAACAACTGCTGAGGAATAAATTTCTCGAATGGCAACCACGATAAGCAAGCGAAGAACGATCCCACACGATGGACCGACGACATTGTAGCCATCTCAGGAAGTCGATGGATGGAGATGGCACAAGATCGCTCGTCAAGGCGCTCTCTGGGGGAGGCCTATGTTCAGCAGTGGGCTTCTAAAGGCTAACATAATGATGGTTTACAAATAAAACAATATAAATGGCTGTAGTGATATGTTTAAAAAACCCATTATACATTGAATTTTGTATACGATTGTTCAATGTTTATTTTAATTTAACTTATACGAAAAAAAAGAAAAATAATTACAAATAAAACAATATAAATGGCTGTTGTGACAAGTAAAAAAACCCATTATAAATTACATTTTGTATGTTCAATGTTTATTTTAATTTAACTTCTACGAAGTAATTTTGTAATTGTTTGTAAAATTTGAAGTTCATAAACAAGTTCAAGATAAGAAACACAATTAAATATAGTTACATGTGCAATTCGTGTTAACGAGCTTTAAATTCCGAACTTCATTTTTTAAACTATGGGAAAAACTGCCGGGCGAGCAATGCAGTAGGAAGGAATAAAAATATATTATAATGTTCAATACTTCGGTACGTAAAACGGCTATAAACTCACTGATAAAATTACTGGAATACCTTTTGCTCCGAACAAATTGTTGGTCAACTTTACTTATTTTCTAACATATTTTATTTTTCACTGAATCTCTTTTTCGATGTAAATTTCAATATCTCTAAATGTACGAATTTGTGATTTTCATTCGATTCTCATAATCTCGATACGACATCGATTCTGGAATATATCCTCGTTGTTATTGGCTAAGTTAGCTGACGCGTGATTGGTGTCGAAGCTGGTCACAATATATGGCGATTGTTGTCCTGAATACTAATGAAATGATGCATTAATATAATGTAAGGATCTTCTTGTAATCTTGTGACTAGATTTTGGGAGCTTGCCCTGTATTTTGACTAAATTGGTATGAAACTACTTAATTTTCCTACAACATAGAAGACGAGTAGAGTTGACCTTGGGAAAAGTTGCAAAACTTACACATGTTTTAACCACAATTACATACGTAACAATTCAGACCCTAGCCCCGAACTAGGATACCCAGTACTATGGGTACTAGACAACGGATAAACATACAAAGATACGATTCTTATTCTTATTCTTATTCGAGATGGGGGCGATAAGGCCTGCACTGACGTCCCGCTTGGGGTGTATTGTGCATTTCCCCCTGCCAGCCTCTACCCAAGCCACCCAAGCTCCTTTATATACCGGAGCACGGCTTTAGGTCGCTGGCACAGCTGTTCCAGTGATGTCGCTGTAGATGGTGTTAATTTACTATTATTGGAGTTTGAATTTCGTTGGGCCTGTGAATACACTTTACCCTGTTGTAAAAGACCAGATTTTTGTCTTATCTCTTCCGTGGCTGCACAATGCAAAAGCACATGCTCCACAGTCTCCTCCTCCTGCATACATCCACGGCACAGAGGACTGTCAGTAGCTCCAGTTTTGTGCAGGTGGTAATTTAGGTTGCAATGACCCGTGATGAGACCTACCATGAAACGAAGGTCTTGCCTAGTCAGCCTTAGCAGATTGTTGGTAATTTTCCTGTTACGGGATGGAAACATAACTTTTGCATTTCTGCAATCCGTTTTCTTATTCCACCAATTTTGATGCTCTCTCTCTGTGTTTTGAACAAGTAGGTTTCTCACCTCCATTGCGGTGGGTTTACAGAGCTTTACCGTATCTTTTCCGATATGTTTCTTAGCTCCTTCCTTTTCAAGCATGTCTGCCTTGGTATTTCCTGGACATGAGCCGTGGCTTTTCGTCCACTTCACTTTAATTTTATACCTTTCAGATAAGTTTTGTAGGGTCTCATGACATTCTGAAACTACCCTCGACCTAGTTATAGGTTTCCTTAGTGCATAGATGATGGCTGCACTATCTGTGATGAAAGTAAGGAGTTCACAGTCACTATTTGTACTAGGTGAAGGTACATCAAGCGTAGATATTGCTCTTGCCGCCTACAGTAGTCCCATAGCTTCTGCCTGAAATACTGATGTGGTTTTGTTAAGGGCTTCCGATTGTGCGATTCCTAGCTCCGGAGAGTAAAAACCACAACCAACCCCCGTCTTGTTTTTAGCACCATCGGTGAAAATATTGTAAATGTTATGTGAACACGAGAGATCCTCTGAAGCATTGTCTTCCGTAACCAGCTCATACATCTTTTTATCTAGGTATATGCTAGCTACTTTGTCCGTTCCCTGACATGCTTCTGGGATTATTCTCGTTGCTTTGTCTAATACTTTTGAGTGGTTCGTAACGGGCCCGGTGCCTTTCCACTGATTTGTAGATTTGATCCTTAGTGCTGAAGCCATCGCCTCCTGCTGGATATGTAAATGCAGCGGGGTCAGACCCAGAATAATGTCTAAAGCGGCTGATGGAGTTGATTTCGTACAGCCGCTGATTAGAGAGCATGCCAATCTTTGGACTTGCTGTAGTTTGGTGATTGTAGTCACCAGATTTGTTTTCGGCCACCACACTACGCATCCATATGTGAGGACCGGTCGTACTATCATAGTATACAACCAACGACACAGTTTAGGTTTCAGACCCCAGTCCTTACCCACTGCTCGGGTGCATTGCCATAAAATATTTATTGCCTTTGTGGTTATATGGTCTAGTTGTTTCGCCCACAACATCTTACTATCCAGCCATATGCCAAGATATTTCACTTCCTTGCTGAGTGAAAGTTTTGTTCCAAACAGTGTAGGAAGTCGTACATTAGCTGTTTTCGTCTTTCGAGTGAATAAAACCATCTCAGTTTTTTGTGGATTTACAGATAGAGTGTGGCGTTCACACCATCTCTCGACCTCCCGAAGCGCCTTCTGCATTTTTTCGCATAGGGTTGCTTCGAAAAGTCCGGAGACCATGATAGCCAGATCGTCTGCATATCCTATCCTATCCTCTGATAAATTAAAGGGGAGCCCTTTAATTTATCAGGAAATTATCTGGATGAAAAGTATCCAATGTCCTACCTCGTAGTATGAACTCAAATCATGCCAACTTTCATTTGAATTTATTCAATAGTTTTGGTGTGATGCGCTGCCAGGATACATACAGACAGATATACAAAAAATAAAAAATAAAACAGTTTTGGCTTCAGTATAGAATATATAAAAGCCATTATTTTTTTTTACAAAATATCTTCAATACAAAGAATTTGGACTCCTATCCTGCAGAAACCCTTTATTTTTTCGGGATAAAAGTATTGTCAATTTTTAGCCATCATATAAACTATGAATGTGCTAAGTTGCATCAAAATCCGTGCAGCAGTTTCAGAGTGGTAAGTGTTTTTTTTTAAATAACTTTGAAACTCTATCCTGCGGGAACCGTTTAAGTTTTTGGGATGAAAAGTATCCTATGACCTACGTTGTAGTATGAAATCAAATCATACCAAGTTTCATTTAAATTCATTCTGTAGTTTCGTCGTGATGCCTAGCCAAGATACAGACAGACTGGCAGACAGACAGGCAAAAATGTAAAAATATACAGTTTTGGCTTCAGTAAGGAACACAGAACAGACTTAAATTTTTTTTTACAGAATATCTTCAATGTACAGAATTGGACCTGTTATAGTTATATTATAAGTATAGATAATAAGTTCAGCTTAATTTTTGATGCATTGCTCAAAAACGGTAAAGCAAATCATCGTCAGGAAACTGACATATCCAAGAACCTCAATAATTACTTGTGAAATATATCAATCTGCACTTGGCCAGCTTGGTGAACCACGATCTACACTCTGGCAGAAGATCATTGTCCAATAGTGGGAACATAATAAGCTGATGCTGATGAAATTATCCAGATGCAGTTTGTGTTCTAATATTCACAATAAAGTTAAATTCTATCAAGTTCTGCCAAATAATATGCAGACTCTTAAACACAGAAGTCGCTTCAAATTATTATGGAATGTCGTTGACTCGGGCTATAAGTCCTAGTTACAACCTTCCGATATGGGAACAGTTCAGGATCTCTGTGCTCATTTCCACTCTTGTAATTTTAATTAATTACTACACGCTCCACTACGGTTCTGTCATGGGCCAGTATGGCAAAATTTTATTTCTTGTATTTTTCTACTCTGTCCACCGAATCATTAATATTCTGGCGACAGAAGTAAGATAAGTCTTATTAAGAAAATAAGAAGTAAAAAGCAATATAATATTTATACGACACATAGCTTGACCTAGTTTCAGAAAAATGGGATTTGTAAGATTGCAGATTAATTTCTATGCTCTGGCATCAGCCAATTTTACGAGTAAAGGATGGTATTTTGAACAAACATTACTGTTTTATGTTGGTAATAAAATAGGCATCTACATTATAATGGAACAGAAGTACCGCATATTTACTCGATGTATCCTCCACGAGATGACCGATTTATGTACATTGTATTCAAATAAAGATAAGAAAAAAACCGAGTTAATATTCATGGACTACTTCTGGTTTGACAAAATTGGAACAAATAGAAACTGCTAGAGGTTCATCAATTGCTATATAAAATTAAGTATAGGTATATCTATAATTCTTTGAATCAAAAAATACTACTAATGTGTTTACTAGAAACTAAATTATTTCCATGAAATGTACTCGGAGACATTCTTTGACTTCCGCAAAGAAAGGTCGCGTCACGCGAATTTGCTTAGACTATTGCCCGGAAAGTGCTAACACCCGCAAGGCCGCGCGTCGTGCGTCTTGCGTACCTGTCTTGCACAAGCTATAGTGATGACCTAGTTATTTAACACGTGATTATTATTTGCTGACAATGTTAAGGCGATGCTGTACATTGTGAATATTAACTTGAAGTGATGATGGAACTGAAAAGTGAAATAGCTATTACCACAGAAACGGAATATCTTCTGTTTAAACAGTACGATGAAGAAAGAAAACATCGCAAAAGCCTGGAAAGCCTAGTTACTGACCTTAAGGGTCAAATAGAAGAGCTTCAGCGCCATTTGAAGCACGTTCAGGAGCAAAATAGTGCAGTTTCAGAGGAACGCACTAATAAAGAGTTGCTTTTAGCGTCAGTCCAGTATGAGACAGACGAAGAAGATCTCGCTAATGAAACAGAGTGGGTACGACATAAAAGCAGAAAAAAAAGATAGTTGAATACGTCCCTGTCCCCAGCAAAAGGAGCAGACTCCGGTGAAAAGTCTAAAGAAAAGCCAAAGGCAAAAAAAGTGCCTCTACCACCACCTATAATAGTCGATAAAATAAAAGACTACCAAAAGTTTTACGATCTGTTATCGACCAGCGCACCGAGAGACTCGTTTATCGCAAAAGTGATGAATGGGGAGAATGTAAAAATAAATGCCAATAGCGAAGACTCGTACAGATGTATCACCAAGCTGTTGTTACACAACAATTGCCTCTGGTACTCCTATGAGAACAAACAGGCCAATTAGAGTAATGGCTAAAAATCTACATGCTTCGTGCCTTCCCGATAGAATAGTTGCGGATCTGACACTTAGTGGATACAAAATCCAGGATGCGGCCAATAAGCTTAGCTGGAGGAACAAAGAACCACTTAACAGAAAGCAGAACAGTATAGAAGTTTTTTAAAACTACTTGGTAATCGATTCTTACTGGGGGATGATTTTAATGCTAAGAACACCTTCTGGGGGTCTCGCCTTACTACCACTTAAGGAAAGGAATTATTTTGTGCAGTGAAAGAATTATATTGTAATGTAATATCGACAAGAAAGCCCACTTATTGGCCTACTGATCCTAAAAAATACCAGATCTTTTTTCATCTTTAAAAATATATCAACCAGTTTCCTCTTAATTGAGGAAGGTTATGATATGAGCTCCCTATAATATTAACTTTAAGTGATACTATTGTACAAAAAGAGAATATTCCGACTCTAATCACAAAACGGACTGGGAAAGTTTTAAACTAGATTTAGAATCAAAAATTGATCTGAAAGTACCTTTAAAGAACGCACTACAGCTAGACATAGAAGTAACAAAACTTATAACAGATATCCAACAATGCGCTTGGGCAAAAACACCGGATTTAAAAAAAGAACCAGTGTTCAATCCTACCCAATAAAAATCAGAAACTCGATTGCTATAAAAAGAAATCAACGACAAAAGTGGCAGATAACTAGATCTCCACAAGACAAGACACTTTTTAATAATCTTGCAAAAAGTCTCAAAAGGGAAATAAAGAACTTTAGTGATGAAACTATAAAATCAAACTTAAGTCAGCTAACAAGTGATTGGACATCAGATTACTCACTTTGGAAAACAACGAAGAACCTTAAAAAGCCAATCATGCATATCCCACCTATAAAAGAAAACAATGGAAGGTGGGCAATCAATAACGAACAGAAAGCTAATAGGTTCGCACAGCACCTAGAGCAAGTGTTTCAATTAATTGGAAATCTCGCAGATGATGATGATTTTATGCAGGAAGAAACTTCTAAAAATAAGATTCGTTACACCAAAAGAAATCTTTAACGAGATCAAACGTCTAAATCAAAAGAAATCTCCTGGTTATGATCTAATTCCTGGCGAAGTCCTACAAAACATCCCACATAAAGCTTTAGTTAAACTAATAACTCTCATCAATGCTTCATTTAGACTTCAACATGTATCAAATGAGATGAAAGCCGAAGTCATTATGATACCCAAACCTGGTAAACCACCTCATGAAGTAACATCATATAGACCAATCATTGATGCCGATAATATCGAAGCTTTTTGAAAAACTTCTGCTGAGGCGATTGAAGCCTATTAATGAATACCGGATGATAAATATTTTTATTTGTTGGTAAAATCTATACGTGTTGATTTTGATTGGTTAAGTTTTATTCTCCATTTTTTAGTCCAATCGAAGAAGGTACTGACTTCTGTGTTTAAGAGTCTGCATATTATTTGACAGAACTTGAGAGAATTTAACTTTATTGTGAATATTAGAACACAAACTGCATCTGGATAATTTCATCAGCATCAGCTTATTATGTTCCCACTATTGGACAATGATCTTCTGCCAGAGTGTAGATCGTGGTTCACCAAGCTGGCCAAGTGCAGATTGATATATTTCACAAGTAATTATTGAGGTTCTTGGATATGTCAGTTTCCTGACGATGATTTGCTTTACCGTTTTTGAGCAATGCATCAAAAATTAAGCTGAACTTATTATCTATACTTATAATAAAACTGTAACAGGTCCAATTCTGTACATTGAAGATATTCTGTAAAAAAAAATATTAGTCTGTTCTGTGTTCCTTACTGAAGCCAAAACTGTATATTTTTACATTTTTGCCTGTCTGTCTGCCAGTCTGTCTGTATCTTGGCTAGGCATCACGACGAAACTACAGAATGAATTTAAATGAAACTTGGTATGATTTGATTTCATACTACAACGTAGGTCATAGGATACTTTTCATCCCAAAAACTTAAACGGTTCCCGCAGGATAGAGTTTGAAAGTTATTTAAAAAAAACACTTACCACTCTGAAACTGCTGCACGGATTTTGATGCAACTAAGCACATTCATAGTTTTTATGATGGTTAAAAATTGAGAATACTTTTATCCCGAAAAAATAAAGGGTTTCTGCAGGATAGGAGTCCAAATTCTTTATATTGAAGATATTTTGTAAAAAAAAATAATGGCTTTTATATATTCTATACTGAAGCCAAAACAGTTTTATTTTTTATTTTTTGTATATCTGTCTGTATGTATCCTGGCAGCGCATCACGCCAAAACTATTGAATAAATTCAAATGAAAGTTGGCATGATTTGAGTTCATACTACGAGCTAGGACATTGGATACTTTTCATCCGGATAAATTAAAGGGGAACCCTTTAATTAAAGGGGACCCCTTTAATTTATCAGGAAAGGATTACGCAGGAAAGAACACAAATTAAGAATTATGCTGCCTAAACAGTTTGTTCAGTTGCAGATATTCTCGAGTCTTATCTAACACATAGAATGTTCAGAGTAAGGTATGAAGATGCGTACTCTGAACTTAAGCAAATAAAAGCTGGAGTACCGCAAGAGAGTGTCCTAGGTCCGTTCCTGTACTTATTGTACTACAGCAAAATACCATAATTGCTACGTTTGCTGATGATACAGCAATCATGGCTATAGGGGCTACTCAAGCCGTTGAGAAAGTACAAACTGCTGTCAGTACCATCTTCGATTGGACTAAAGAATGGAGAATAAAACTTAACCAATCAAAATCAACACGTATAGATTTTACCAACAAATAAAAATATTTATCATCCGGTATTCATTCCGGTGCCAAATATCTTGGTATATATATATATATATATATATACCAAGATATTTGGCACTATTATATATATATATATATATATATATATATACCAAGATATTTGGCCGTATTTTCGTGTGGGATTACTTGATCGTTCATGAATACCGGATGATAATTATTTTTATTTGTTGGTAAAATCTATACGTGTTGTTTATATATATTAGATGCAAAGCTTCGCTGGAAGGCCCATGTCAAAAAGAAACGCGATGAAATGGAGCTTCGCTAAACAAAAATGTATTGGCTTCTGGGAAAACATTCTTCCTTGTCAGTTCACAATAAATTACAAGCAAGTCCTCATGCCAATATGGACTTATGGTATCCAGCTATGGGGCTGTACCAAACCAAGCAATATACAGATTATTCAACGCTTCCAAAATAAAGTACTTAGAGGTATCGTAAATGCACCGTGGTACATTAGAAGTAACGACCTCCATCGGGACCTGAAGGTGGATCTAGTTACTAACGTTATAAAATTGTTTGCCGAAGCTCACGAATGAAGGCTTCATCATCATGTGAACGCCGAGGCTATCCAGCTTCTCGACAACACGGACATCGTCAGAAGACTTAAAAGGACAAAACCCTTTGAGTTAGTTTAGTGAAGTGATAGTGATAATGTAGTATTAATGAGTGCAAATCAAATGAACACAAGAACAAAGTGACTTCCCCTTAAATAGAGACCATAAGAAAAGTGTTATTGGACACATTCTTATTGGACACATTCTTAGTATTTACTCTACTTAGCAGCTTAGGTTAAAGTAAAATTACTTATTAGTCTAAGGCTAGATTGTAACTTTAATGACGTAAATCAAGATCGTCTTATGCCATTACAAAAAAAAAAGTGTACAATATGAAACCACGTTGAACGTCTAACTTTTCACATTAAATAATAATTAAAACATTTTACATAAAATAAACATAGATAAAATAAATAAAATGGCGACTTTTGAACCTCTTCTGCTAGAAATTAGTCAAAACCACAGACCATATATCGAGATAGACGACGCGAGTGGACGACGCAAGCGACGCAAGCGTTTCAAACTTTTTGTGCCTACTAGGAAGTCACGAGAGTAATTTAGTGATGGGAAGTAAATGCCACGCAAATCCGATTAAAAGCACGCTGCCAAACCAATTCAAAGACAGAAAAAATATCGATTTTCCAAAAATCCTTAAATGTAGTAACGTGGTCTGTTGTCAAAACAGTTTAATCCTGTTGTGCGATCAATTTAACTTTTTTTTAAATATATTTTGTAAACAACACACTCTAAACATTCTAGTCATAAAATCTACCAAAAAGCAAAGATCTAAAATACAATGAAAAATAATTCAAGAAATTAAAGTCCAGCTCTAAAGCTACGCTCACTTTAAATTAAATCACTACAGAAAGCCCATATTCTTGCAAAATATAGTTTAAAGCAGCTCAAAAGAAAAGATAATTCTGACAATTCGACATGGTCGGTGGTTGGCCACCTGAAAAATATTGTAGTATCCACCCTATATCGTCAATTTCTTACACGCTATTCAAATTCTCATTTTGCATTAATTTTTCCTCAAAACAATCACCGAACTACACCATCTTCCGAACTTTGATGACTCCCTGTTTATCTCAAACATATAAAGTAGGTACTTAGTTCATTAGCATATCAGGAGAATAATAATGACTCGGAATAAAAGCCACGGGCTCCCATCATGTCCCTAAATTTTAATTACTATGCTTTTGTTAACTTAGATTAGTATAGATAACCCTTTGTTGTGGCCTGTAGGCTTGTTGGTGATTGTGCGTTCATTTGGTAATAACCACAGGTAGTGGTTTAAATTCATATTCCTAGATACTCGTAAGTTTTGAGCGCCGCTTATACAAATATGTTGGAATTACTGCAATCTCTTCACAATCACGTTTTTTTTTTAATAATGTTAAACTATCTTAATATTTGAGAGCTATTGAAATGTCTGTGACGGAAATTTTTTTGAAAAAGTAAATGCACAGTTAAAAAAGTTGAAATCTTGAACGCTGCAAAATCCCAAAAAATTCAGTAATTCGGTTATGTAATGAGAAATGAAAATGACTTACTCCAACTAATTATGCAAGGGAAGAATCCAATGAAGTAGAAAATTTGGAAGATTAGCACCACATGGCTCAGATGATTACGAGTATCTACAAACGTGACACCACAACACATCCAGATTCCGTGCCTTATATTATTACAATATCAAGAATATAAAGCTTGTTTGCATCTATTTAGTTTTTAAATATTGTTTTAATTGTATTTTAAATACTTTAATTTCCCATTTTTGACATGATACTTTATAGATGCTCATTTTGATGCCTCACACGTTAGGTTTTGGTCACGTTTTGTCCCGTAGGAAATACAATATGGCAGCTGTAAGCCGCCATATTCGATTTTTCGACACTTTTTCCATCATATAGCACTTTCGTGATTAAGACAAATTGAATGATACCTCATTAATCAAAACCCACTAAGCCGTTTCAACTGTTTGTGCGCCAATGAAACTTACAAACAAACAAGCATACATAGAACCCATAAACTTTCATTTCAATTTTATTTGTATAGATACAGAACGGTAACATACAAAGCAACCAGATACAATAATTAGCACATTTGTCTCAATTACAAATTCAGTTATTGCACATCGAGCACGCCCACATAAATAATTCTTAATTAAAGCTGCATGACAAGGGTCCGTTTTTCTAATTACTTGTTTATTGTTACCTTCATTAGGTATATATTATAAAGTGTTCTCAGGGAATGCTGTTTGTTACCCTTTCACGAATAAACCGCTGAACCGATCTTGATAAAATTATTATTATTATAATACACTAACATAATCAATGGGAAAGTTAAAATAAATAAATGTTCTTGCCTTTTCACGACTAACCGGCTCGATCTCGATGAAATTTGATTGAAATTGCATATATTTTTTACCCATTACTCCGGAAACATGTCCACGCGGGCAAAGACTCGTGGCTCACCTAGTGCTGTTTTATATAGATTCAAAGCACGGTTGTTAAATTAACCTACGTTCTTCTCCTTGTTTGCACAAATATTTGCTTCCATTCTTAGATTGTTTTTCGATGTTTTCGCCCTTTGTAAGATTTCTACGATGTGTTTTTGTTTTGTTTTTGTTTTTGTCATCCGAGAATGCCGTACGTTTTGTATTGTAAACTTTAAACATGATTGGCGTCCAACCACATCCATACCAATATATAAAACTGAAACATTGTCTGTTTCTTTGTTTGTTTGGGGAGCTTTCATGCGATAACGACTGGACGGATTTTGATGAAATTTAGAATGAAGACAGCTTATACCCTGAAATAAAACATAGAATGGTTTTAGGTTTAGCTTTCAAGTTTCCAAGGGAAAACTAGGAAATGTTGATTACTCGCGGTAAGGAACGGTTTCCATGGAAACGAAATAACAAGTCTGTCAATAAACATCAAGAGAGTTTGTGCTATACCTACTTTTGCATTGGTTTTTAATATTCTAAAACAACTTAGGATGTTTTTTTTCGCGATAAACAGTAGTCCGCGCGGACGAAGTCGCGGCCGGGAAATCTTTATATAACGACCTAATACCATACTTTTGGCAAAGAACATCAGAGCAGAGAGATCTCTAGGTGAACACAGCTTGGGCGGTCAGCTTTTGGAAAGTTGGACGATATCCTTAAATCACGCCAAATTCTACTGTCTGAAAATTCGCCTGTTCAATCAATGTGCCTGCCGACCATGACCTATGGTGCCAAAGCGAGGACGCTCACATATGATACTGTGCACAGAATCAGAGTAGCACATAGAGCTATGGAGAGATCCGTGGTTGGCATCAAACTCCGAGAATAAGAAGTCCGCAATATCGAAATCCGGCGAAGAACAAAAGTTCGGGACACTAAAACTACTATTAAGAGACTTAAATGGAACTGGGCAGGACACATGACGAAGTGACAATAGGTAGAGTAAGATGATGACTGAGTGGTGGCCTAGACAGGGGAAGCAAAGCGACAGTCGACTCCAGCGAGATAGGCTGACTCTATTGTAAAGATTGCGGGTTGAACCTGGATCCGATTGGCGCAGGAACAGGCGAATGGCATGATAAAAGAGAAGCCCTTACCCAGCCTTGGGAAGATAAAGGCTGTGGATGAAGATGAATGTCCATACTACTTATGTACGAAACAGTTGGACAACCTGTTTGCCATAACAGGCTTAGTCCACCACAAGTGTTAAAGCGCCAGTTGAATTGCAATTCGATACTTATTTAAAAAAGTGTCAGCATTTTGGCCTCGCGCCCAATGAGGCTCAGATAGGTTTTTGAAAATATGGTGAGCTCCGGGTGTTCAATGTCCCAATATATCAATCAACAAATCTTTATATTTATGTTCTTAAATCCTCAAAAACTTTAATTCGGTTCTCGTATCGTGGTAGTAACAGATACATAGTTCAATTTTTTTACTCGATTGACTATACATTGACCTCATCATACGTTCAAACATCACAATAAGTAAGTAGAAATTAGCTATATAGGCTACGAATACTAATTATTCGTAATATATAGTAATAGGTATTGGTATCTATACAATGCCGGGACGTGATCGACAGAAAAATGTTTGCTTCTGACTTGAGGACTGATAATTGTACTAAAGAGGCAGGATAGTATATTTATAGTTGTTAGGAACAATCCGTGTTAGTTATTTGACCCTACAACTCGGAGATCACACTAGAGACGAGACGTGCAGTCGATTAATCGATTGGATAAGTTCTGGAATCGGTGGTTTTGTCGTGTCATTGTAAAGTGAGCTGAAACGGTGGAAAATGAAATGTTCACTTACGTTTTCTGAAGTAGAGTGAGGTTCGATTAGTAGCACGGCCACCAATCGCGCGTTGGATTCGCGCATTAACGGTTCCTGACAAACTTGTAGGTATGTAAATAGTTCGTCCATCACGGGAATCTAGACAGGAAGTTTTTTTAACGTACTACTAATTTATGGTTTTTTTATTTTTCCCATTATTTGTGCTACAACATTGCTTCTTGCCAAATTTAATGATTTTAGATCAACGGGAAGTACTCCATAGAATCGATAGAGATAGATGGAAGATTTTGATTCGCTTGCATGTGTCGGAAATGTACAAATATGCGGCATAAAAAGCCATATCTTTTGATTGCGTCGTCTTAGAAGTTTGCTTTTATCACAGCTCTAAGGGATTACAGATTTGAGTATTTGATTTTAATTTCAATTGGTACCTCCACCCGTTCTTGGTGGTGTCCAAGAACGCGTGGAGGTACCAATTAAAATTATTATTGACGGATGGACGGACGGATAACAAAGTGATCAAAGGTTTTTTTCTTTTCAGGTACGAAACCTTAAAAAACCCGTAAAAGAGTATTGTCTTCAATATAAATACATAGTATAAAACAAAATCACTTTCCGTGTCTGTCTCTCTATCTGTCTGTTTGGCCGCTAACTCTTCCTAAACCACACAACGGATTTTAATGCGGTTTACACCATCATTTAACCTTATTCTATAATATTTTGTGAATGTATTTGTGTAATAGTTGTTCATCATCATCATCATCATCATCATCATGTCAGCCTTTAGAAGTCCACTGCTGAATATAGGCCTGCCCCAAAGAGCGTTATGACGAGCGATCTCGTGCCACCTCCATCCACCGACTTCTTGCGATGGCTACAACGTCGTCGGTCCATCTTGTGGGGGGTATCCCCACACTTCGCTTGCTCGTTCGTGGTCGCCATTCGAGCGGATTTCCCAGCGGTTGTCGGTTCTGCGAACTATATGGCATGCCTTTTGCCACTTCAACTTGCAAACTCTGAGAGCTATGTTGGTAACCTTGGTTCTTATTATTTATTTATTTATTTATTTATTTATACTTTATTGCACAATTAAGAGTACAAATGGCGGACTTAATACTAAAAGCATTTTTTTTTTTGCAGAAAGATTTGCGTAAAGATTAAATTCACTACAGCTTTTTCTAAATTTAATGGGATTTTATACCCAAATTGATCGCCTTGTACAGTGCGCTAATGCAATTTGATTATCAAATTTGAAATCAGAATCGTCGTCTGATGAGCTATCTAATTAATCTAATAGTGAAACCGTATTACTCATATTTTATCATTCTGTATATAAAATATACGTGTGGCACCTAGGACGTCCTGCGAGCGAATGAATAATTTCAATATATTATCGTATCTTAGCCGTGTGAGCACCCTAAGATGCTATAATATTTTATATGCAGATATCATCAAATATTATAGTATCTTAATCGTCTGTGAAGTCCTTCTCATTGCCCAGTAATTTCGCTGGAAGTATTGCCCTTCAAACTGAAACACAGAAATGTTTACTACTACTGCTTGGCAGTTGAATAAATCTAATCTTGCGTCGCCGTAGTCGGTTAAAAACGACGAAAGCTCTGAAGAGAGCATCACAAAAAATATATTTATAGATTCAGTAATTCAATTTAAATAAAAAAAAACTGGCGTCATATACGTCAGCTTGGACTAACGACTAGCTTTCTTTTGAATTAGGATATTCTCAGCTTGTCTATCTATCCAATTTGTATTACAATAATTGGTTTTTAGATGGATTCGCTCGTGAAAAATGAACGTAAAATAATATTCTGCGTTCTTTAAAATAGATGAAAAATTTGTGCACTTATTGGGTCCCAGACACTTCAACATTAAAAGTCCATTTACATGGGCCAAGTTGTTTGCATTTTGAATAAATTTCATACAATACCATCTAAGTTAGCCGAGTATGGGTATAAAAATAATCCGACAGAGAACCAAGGTAACCGACATAGCTCTTAGTATAAGCAACCTAAAGTGGCAATGGGCTGGTCGCATTTCGATGCCCTGTGGCCAGGTGGAGTGATGACCTGCAAAAAGCGGCTGAAAGAAAATAGATGAAAAGAGCTGAAGACCAAGCTCAGTGGTTTGCATGAGGAGAGGCCTACGTCCATCAGTGGACAAGTATAGGCTTATGACGATGATGTGGGTATAAAAATGATATGAATACCTAAGTTTTACATTTGGGGGATTTAAAATTATGTTTTGTTTTAATTACATTGAAAGAAGGAAAAAAGGAGCAGGTCAGAAGAAGTCACGTGCGGAGAAGGCAGAAGGTACTCCTAAACACGGTGCGTATTGTCAAGAGGATCCATTCTGTAGCTCTAGCCACCGGTAGTTTGGGCCCTGCTACACTGTTGGTGATTAGGGTAGCACTTGCAGCGGCGCAGGGTGTATGTGTATTGCGTCTGACAAGCGATGCGGGTTTTTCGATCACGGTCAGTGTGTACTATTCTTGCGTGAAAGCTACTACGTGGGTGACTTCAAGGCTATAGGTATATATTCAACAGACCAGGTGCCAGGTTCCTGTTGTGGTTAACCAATCTAGGCCACTAAAGGTGACAGAATCCTGTCGGTATCCTGTGCAGAACACTACATTGTGCCCTATGTTTGAAAACTACTTACACGATTAGAAAGCAAGATAAGAGCGTAGTCAGGGCGAATGTTTTACTAGTACAGTTTAAAATATATATTTGTTTAGGGCTCGTTCAATTAGTCAACCAATAAAATAAACATTAATAACCCCACTGACAGATTTTTCGATTTTACTTTTTTCTACGTCAGCACCGAGAATTGTAGGTTAAAATTGAGAAATGTAACTCTACACTATACAATTCTGTGACACCGTTTTACAGAAATTCTGGCGAGACTATTTTGTTATAAGTAATCAGTTTCCTATTGTTGTTATACTTGTAAAAATCTACAATTCTGCAGGTCGATTCCTCTGGTTTTATAACACAACGGGGAGTGGAGTAATGTCCACAGATATTACAACATTCACACGATACAAGGACTCGATGCCAAATACCGTGAGTAATAGGCTCGTGGCAGATGGGAAAGAGACACAGGTTTATGGACAACAGGGCGCCTGTTGCCTCGGAGATACGAGTTGTATCGGGATAGAGGGCGCCTGTTGCCTCGGAGATACGAGTTGTATCGGGATAGCACTTTCTTTTACATGCTTCCACCATATTTTTTTAGCTTATCTTCTGGTTGGTCTCCTAATAAGCAAGCAGTAGCATGCAAGCGTATTATTCCAAAAAAAGCACTGTAGTCGCTAACTTGCTGTTGCTAAGCACCACGCCAATATGCAGTGCCATCCAGTATGAATTTAAAAATCTTGCGCGGCACCTTGGGGCATTGGTTTTTAAATCTGGCGATATTTCTTTCTAGCTTAATATAAATACTAACTACTTTTATAATATCAAACAAAAAATTGTTGTGTAATGTACGGTATTTTCCGTGACCACTTGAGCTTTGAAATATTTATAACTCGGGATAGGCCCAAATCAATTGGCTTTTGCATAGATCTAGTAGGCGGGAAGATACGGCACGATTTAATATACCGTAGTTTTAGATAACCGACGTGCTTCATGTGTCTTCAATATCAAAGAAAGAGAGATATACCTACACAGACTGTATAGAGAGAAAGTCACTCCTAACACGCGTGATACAAACACTACAATTGTGACTAAGGCCACAGAATACCAATTGTGTGTGATGCACCTATTTTATGCGGTACACGCCAGAGGAGCTGGTATCTCATCTTCCGACTTTGAATTTAAACTATGAGCTATCTAGAATCACACTTGGACTCTCAATTGGTTACCAATCGAACCAACCAATTTGAATGTTTTACATCCATAAATAACATATGATATAATATCCATAAATAACAGTCACCAGAACACTATCAAGAAGTTTATTATGTAACTAGCTGTTGCACGCGGCTTCGCACGCGTGGTAATTTCTGTAGGTTAAAAGTACTCTTTGTGCTATTCCAATATAGTTACCAACATTTGATCAAAATTCCTTCAGCGGTCAAAAATATTTTAGTCGATTGCTCGGCTTCTACTCATAGGATTGAGATATAAGGTACCCCAGTTTTTAAGTCAAAACTTAAGCTATCCAACAGTGAACACCGCATCGCAATCGGTCCAGTAGTTTTTACGTGATGCGCGAACAAACATACAGAAAGACAAACAGATAAACCTACAGACACGAATTTTTAAAATGTCATATTCTTGTTCAGTAGCTTATTTTATGCACCCTAGACTATTTATTTTTTAATTATCTTCGATGTACACACTTTTTCGTTCCTATTGCATTATTATAAGTATAGATAAAGTGTTGGCGCTACGCCAGTGCAGTACTTTGCTGCCAGTACGCGCTGCCAGTACTCGCTGCCAGTAGCTACCCGCTAAAATAATATCGCATTGTTTTTTAAACATCCTCGCGAATACTCTGTTTCAAACGCGAGTTACAATTCCGATTTGACGTTATTGGAAGAATTTAATGCGCTTTGGATTGGAGTTTTTAGATTTAATGGAACAGTTTTAGGGAACAAATCAGCATGGATCTTATCGATCGATAAAATTCGATAATTTTATCGACTGGTAAACAGTTCTTTTTTTATCAATTTTATCAAAATGCGGTAGCATGGATCTAGCCTCTCGGTAAATTTTATTGATTCGATAACACGTCGTGAGTTTATCGATTTAAAAAATGGCAACTCGTGGACTATACCATATATCAGATAGACAACTAATAGTCTAAAAATATTTTTTGACAAAATTTGGCAGATTTTTATTAATTTGAGTTGTTACGAAGAAACTTCTGTCATTTGGAATTCTACCTAACTACCATAAAGTAGTATATTCCTTGAACCTAACCTAAAGTATAACTAGCCATAACTCGTTGCACAATTGCTTGAGACACCTCCCTGACAAGTCTGACAGTGCGCTGTCCTAGTGCTATATTATATTCCTGGCCGATGCATCGTTGGTGCAACTGCCCTCGGTGAAAAAGCGTACAGCTGATAGAACCTACAACAATGATTATACAAGTAGTTTTTTAGACTGAGTACCTACTAGGTACCATAATAATTAGAGTATTAGACACAATCACAACAAAATATAATTTCTGGAAATAGAAAAAACGTAACTAAGTATTTTAGTATTATTATGTAAAGTAGATACTACAACATGCGCAGGCAGTCCATTAGATCGACTACTTCTCAAACGCCCTCAACATCTTGAATGAGGGAGAGGGAAATTTCCTTATAAATTCTAAAAATAATCTTAAAATGCTGTTCTTCCAGATCGAAAGGATCATTGGCATCCCTGAAACTTGCCTCACGATGTTCTGACACCTCCACGTTTTGGCTTATAATCCGAAAAGGAATTTACAAAAAAAAAACTTTGTCATGTAACTTTGGAAAGCCGATAAAATTTGATAAATTCGGTAAAATTACCGACATTATATCGACAACAATTGTCAAAAATAAGATTCATGCTTCCTTTTGTTGATATAAATCTATATATTAAATATGATTTATCGAATTTATGTCGTTGTCGATAAGTACGTTCCGTGCTACTGAACTCGTATTATCGAATATTAACGTGAAACTTAATTTAAAAAAGTCGGTGAATTTATCGATCGATAAGATCCATGCTTGCACTGCAGTTTGTTATTTACTGACTTCTAACTTTTGTTTAGATTTGGTTTTTCGAATTTAGTAATAGTGCTAGCCTCTGAGAGGCTCAGAGTTGTCAGGCCGCCCAAGGGACAAGGGACCTGCACTTGGTCTTGCACGGTCTTCCAAGATCAAGGTCTTGGTCTTGGCTCTTGGTTTAGCACGGATTATCCGATGTCACTGTTGACTTTTTGTTACTTACCTACTGCTTTATCTATAAGTACCTACTTATAATAAAGCAGTATGTTACAAGTTACAATAAGGACGAAAACAAAAAAAATGCTGTAGCATACCTACTTAAAATAAGTTACTGATCATGAGTATATTTTTTTGAGTCTTGTATCAGTCTGCTTGTCTGTCTGTTCACGCATTACGTAACAACTAAATGCCCGTTTGCGACGTGGTTTTCACTGTTGTATAGCTATTTTGATTTCAAACTGGTGTGCTTGGTACATTGAAAAAAACTTGGCCAATCAAGTTCAAAATTTGCATGATTGGAAAAAAATATTGAAGCATTCAAAAAAGTATTATAAATGATAAACGACCATTTGTTGCGACAATAAAGCTAAAACGATATGTCTTACAAGTTGAACATATATTATATATTATTCTACTTATTATTTTTGAGAACATAGCAATTACTATCATTTAACTCATACATTCCAATCAAGAAACATGATGAAGTAACTGTGCACTGTAAACATTTGCAGTTGATAGTTTTAGTCAAGTTAGATGACTTTTCTGAGTTATGTTTTCCATCGCTCCGTGCTTCGGAGGGCACGTTAAGCTGTCGGTCCCGGCTGTTATTGACTAATAGCAGTCGTTAAGCCATGTGAGAACATAAGTGAAATATTTGACTCTGGTATCGATCTTAATCAAATCAATAATGTACATAAATAAAATAATCAGGTCCTTTGTTAAATGAGTATATTAACTTGTAAGTTAAAAACAATTCTCTATATTTGATCAACAGACACTTTCATTGATCAAAAAACGTATTATTGTAAATTTTAATATATTAATGTTTGATTCTGATATTGAACATATTTATATCAATTAAGTTACTTGTTTATTATAGAAATGAGGTTCTTTGATAAATAAAAAACTAACTTATTAAAATTAAACACGTGGCATCACTAGAACCACTAAAACACTTGATACACATTATAAAACTCTTGATAACATCAATAAAGCAGCAGACTATCGGCATAATGTCCTGACTGGACGGACAGTTGACAAATTCTTATTTGGTTTCGATATGTCGGCTTGTTACATCGCTCAATCAACGTAACGTTATCGCTGGAATCACATTACTTTATGTGCTCGTATATAAAAAGTTCCTTGATGGCTGCTAACTATTATTTTTTTCAGTGCATCTTAAACTGATGAGTAGAAGCTGATCATTAAGCAATCGATAAAAAACGATTTGATGTCTGAAAGAAGTTATATGAAAATACACGTATAACTAAGAACTTTATAAATCCAACAAAAAAAACGCGGACAATGGCGCGGGCAAAGCTAGTTATAAGTTTAGATAAATAAATCATACAAACGGCAGATAACATTGTGCTCAATTAGTTTAATGATAAGGACATTCTGCTTACACTGCAAGCCACGGACTACTTCATGTTGACTAGAATCATGAAAGGCAAGAAGCAATGTCTTATAATACAAATAAATGGAAAAATTCGAAAACCGTAGATTTGAAGCTACGCCTTTTTTTAAATTATAATTTACTTTTGGTAAACTGACCGCGACTACCTGTACTATTATTTATTCAATGTATGGGGACAAACGGCAAAGTTAGGTTTGTACGGAAACCTCGGTGTGCTAATCCGACTTGCCAAGTTTTCTAGTAGCTCTTCACTGCGTTCTGAACAGTCCACCCTTTTGACAAATGTAAATTCATGAACAAAAGAAACCTTTCAAACCCATTAAACTCAAACAAGGCCCAATCTAAAGATAATGGATGTCATCCCGTCATTTCAATCCAGTTTCAATTAGCATTAAACAAATAATGTAATTGTTGACATTACGTTTGCTGACATTTAAAGTAGTGACAAGGATCCCCCGATATTGCTAATGGTATATTATGGCAAATGGCGTACTTACTTTTATTGCAGTTCAAACTTGATATTGCGGACTTATGTGTTAATGGTCACATTATGGACACATTGGGCTTTATTTAATACAGTAAAAGTTACAAAATCAATAAATAAAATAACGATTGTAGTGTATTTACTTCTCTTGAGATCAGATGCGAGTCTGGTATGAGGGTGGAGTAATTCTATTGGTACATGAACAGCCAATATACAATTTGTTCGAATCCAATATGTCATACTGATCAGTTGAATTAATTGGACTTCTTTTGTCCATTTTGTTCTATCGTAGAACCAGTTGGACAAACCATTCTAGATTATTATTATTGGTTATTATAGAATTTATAGTGTTCGACCGAAGATTGGATTTGCGTAGTTTCAATACAAATAACACAAGGATTTTATATGAAAACCTCTTTTTAAAAGCTTTTATTTAACTTGCAATGTTTATATATTATTATGTATGTATTTGTGTATGGATGTTTGTTTAGGTCAAACCTTGCAAGCTGAATCAGAACCACTTACTCTTATCTTACCGAGTTGAATTTTACAAGTTGGTTCAGTTTTGATGACAATGCATTTTTATAGTGAGCATGACCTGAATCCACATCCAGGATTAGCTCCAGATAAAGAAACTCTTCAACGGTCAACAACACGAAACATTGTACTTTTACGCATTTAATTGTGATAGCCCATTCTAATTTTCACCATGACATGGATACTGCTTAAAAGCTTTTTTTTAAACGTTTTTAATTAACTTATTTTGAAAACAAATGTATGATTACCTTCTTCAACAAGTACATCAACTCGCGTATTTAGAAATTGTCGACAAGTTCGAATAATACTTTATCAACTGACCTGTCGGAACTTAAATCTTAAAGTCCATAAAAGTAGCCATTAAATGATTAAGATAACGTTAAGTAAAAAGGCACTATAGAAAGTCCATAAAACTAATTGCCCATTCTTATAACTGATATTTCAGCTTCTAGGCAACCCAATAACCCCAATAGCCCCTTGTTCCAAAGAATTGTCGGCTAATCCCGAGCCAGTAATTAACTAGATCGTACTGCGGAGCAGGACCAACTCATTTAGCTTACGGACCAAATGGAATTGCTTCTGAAGGCTGGTCACTAGGACGATGAAGTTTAAAATGGTCAAACGAAGGCTTTTCTTAGCCGTTGAAATAAACAGTTTTTATTTACAGGGTTGTCTGTGGTTTTTTTCCTGCAAACTGGTCTCGTGTCCGGAGCGCATAAGCGACACGAACACATTTTTTTGCGATTTGAAATACAATAAACTGAAATAAATATACAGGAAATCTCCATTTCCACATAGTATACAAGTAAAAACATTTTTAAAAAACAAAAAACCCGACTGCGTACAAAATTATTGACTACGAGCTGACCGCCCGAAAAATAATCACACTAATATTATAGAGGCGAAAGTTTGTATGTGGATGTTTGATACTTCTTCACGCTTTAACGTCTGTACGGATTTGGATGGAATTTGAAGGAGGTAGTTTATTCCCTGGATAGGCACTTATTTATTCCAGAAATAAGCTCAGTTCCTGAGAGACGCGGGTGACAACTAGCATTTATGTAAATTTAATGTTTCTTTTTAATTAGATAATTTACTTTAATAGTTGCAATTGCAATAATAGATAAAAGTATTAACATTAACTTATATAATCTAAAATAGAAAATTTTGTAAGAAGCTTAAATGAAAATTGCTACTGATTAGTTATAATCTACTGATGAGTTATATATCTTTGAAATGGTCTTTTAAATACCTGTATTGTGATATATCACTCGATAGGTTTTGGTAATTTATTGTTCCGTCGGATATACAATATGGGAGCTATCAACCGCCAAATTAGTTTTCTCTATATAGTAAGTCTAGGTGACTTACTACTACACTAGGCGCCACATTGTCGACTGACTATGTAAAGTGGGATATCATTGAACAGGTATTTGAAAATCATCTCTAAGTTTATGTTAACATTTTTAGTTTCAAATGACCAAATAGGATCCCTAACGATCTAAATTTGGTTAGCAATTATTTGCACTAATTCTTACAATTATAATCTAAAAAGTTTAAAATAAAATAAATAATTATAAAAACAAATCCGACTGCGAACAAATTTTGATACCGAGTATATAAGATACCGGAAAATTAAACATTGCTAAGGTTAAGGTAAGGCTTTCCATATACAACAACGTGGTTTGATGATAGAATATATTCCGACGTCTACCGAGATCATTCAATTAGTTCGGAAACAGATCAGCCGGGTAACTACCATTTACTTTATAAATTACATTAGACATCGCTAATAATAGTATTTAAATATTGGAACACACTTTAAAATCATTCATAATAATTCATAATCATCATGTCAGCCTTTAGAAGTCCACTGCTGAACATAGCCGTCCTCCAAAGAGCGCCATAACGAAACTATCTTGTGCCACCTCCACCCAACGACAGCCGAAGCCGACATTGTATCCATCGCTCCTGCGATGGCTACAATGTCGTCGGTCTATCGTGTGGGGGGTCTCCCCACACTTCACTTGCTTGTTCGTGGTCGCCATTCGAGAACCTTTATTCCTCAGCGGTTGTCGGTTCTGTGAACTATATGGATGCCCATTGCCATTTCAACTTGCAATTTCTGAGAGCTATGTCGGTAACCTTCGTTCTTCTACGGATTTCTTCATTTCTGATTCTATCACGTAGTGAAACACGGAGCATTGCTCTCTTCATTGCACGCTGCGCAACACTGAGCTTGTGTATGAGACCAATAGTTAGCGACCACCTCTCAGTGCCGTATGTCATCACTGGCAACACGCCGGATTCGTCGGTTGATCTCTTTGTAGAAGATGGATCTACCCAGTTGGATGGTCTGCCTAAGTAGACATAATGATCAACAGCTGCGATAATATCGTTCCCAACATAAACCAGCATGGTTGAATACCAGTTCATGGTTGAATACCATGACATTATTTCTCCCTGGTGACCAATAGTTAGCGACCACGTCTCAGTGCCATATATCACCACTGCCAATACGCACTGATGATAAACTTTTGTCTATAGACTCTGTCTTATCTACGACGAGAAGATATGACGTAATTTCCCGAACGCTGCCCATCCGAGTTGGATTTGTCATTTGATCTCTTTGTCAAAGTTGGATCTACCCGATTATACTCTTCGGTCTTCTGTATAATCTGCCAGACCGTATGGATGTGGTCTACGGTGCCAAAGCAATTCTGGAATTCAGTTTTAGCTAATTTGCCAAGCTAAGGAGTTGACGATTTATGAATTTGAGGAATCTAGTATTTGACTATTTTAGGATTTGATCGTTTTATAATTTGACAAATTAACTTTTTGTCTTATATAGGATTTGACCAATCAAGTATTTGACAAGTCTCTGCGAAACCATTTTTGTCAATTTATGAATTTGATGAATCTAGTATTTGACTATTTTAGGATTTGATCGGTTTATAATTTGACAAATTAACTTTTTGACTTATATAGGATTTGACCAATCAAGAAAATCGAAACCATTTTTGTTGATTTATGAATTTGATGAATCTAGTATTTGACTATTTTAGGATTTGATCCTCCAGGAAACAGTAAATATTAGGTTTAACTAAATACATTCTGTTTATATATTCGTAGTATGATTTCTAAGCGCCCCCGCACTAGGGCTTGCCAGAATCGTGGGAGGCCGAAGCCGTTTAAAAATTAATAATACAAGGCCGGTCCCTATATCTTAAAACGAACCGTTTTTGCTTACTATCAGTAGGCTTTGACATATACACCATACGTCAAAAGTAACGAGACGTTGGAAAAACGACTCGTTTCATTTTTATAAGAATGGTGGGTTAGAGAACGTTAGAGAACGTCATTAACCAAACTAACATAACTGAAGTTGATAAAATAATCATAACAATGACAAATATAAGTAAAAAGTTTACAATTTGTTACTCATCATTATGTGTATGTGTTTTGTGTAAGGGTAAAGAGTGTGTGTGTGCGCACTTTAAAAAGGAATTAAGTATATATTATTTCAAAATAATCAGTAGCGACTCTGTTGCATTGTAATCTAGTGTGAGGAGCCATTTCCTCACTTTCATTTTGACTCCGAAAAGCGAGCTATCTCTGAGATTACAAAGCTTCATTGTACGCCTGTAGATGAATGGAATGGCATAGTAACTGAAAGGTCCAGCATAAGCGGATTTATCAACGGGGACTTTGATAAGAGTATATAAATATTATCTGCACGAGCAAACCAGAATCAAATGCAGTTTCAGACAAACTAGTGATATTCCAAAAATATTCCAGTATGTATCACGTCTTTGAACACCGGAATCAATATGGCGTAGTGCGCGGCTGACAGCTGTCACACACGTCAGCTGGCAACATGAGCGCTGTTCATTAAACGCTTGTCGTGGTTTTGCCATGCGGTGGTTTCCGGCAAAATGTTAGTTCGCTATGTTTATCTGTGTTATTTTAATTAAGTTCAACACGGGACCATCGTTTCTGTTATTACTACAACAAAGCTATAACATTTTATGTAAATATACACAATATCTATACTCATAACTAGTAATTCGCCCGGCTTCGCACGGGTAGCTTAAAGTTTCGCTTAATATTTCTATAAGTATACAAAGAACAAGGGCAGAATTTTATGCGATAAATCTTGCAGCATCTTGAAATATCATTTCTACAGAACATAAGTAATTATTTTTCTACGTTTTTTCAACACAGCCTGTAAGCTAAGAAAAGCTAGGTTAACAAATCAATTTAAAAAACCATGAAATTGTAAATTAATTTCCTTCCTACAATGTTTTACCGGCCTCGTTTCCTGCCCAACGGGTGAAAAAATAAATACAATGACGTTTCCGGTTTGGACGTCAAAATTGTCAACACAATATACTTCCCACCCAGTTTTTTAAACCAAAGGTGGTTGAATTACGCTTTCTTCCATCTGGTTTTTTAAACCAAAGGAGGTTGAATTAAGCTTACTGGCGTTATACCTTTTAACAGTAAGCGTAATTCAACCTCATTGCGATAAACAGAATAATAATATAAACTGTGCTATAGACAAAATGGTACGTCAATAGAAAACCTCTATACAAAACGTTATACTCGTGGCAAAGGGAATACAATGCATTATAGTTTATGAAGGAAGTGTAAAGAATTGTTGTTAGGTTATGTTAATTTATTTAATTGTTTTGCACAAAATTAGTGTAGGTATAATGAAGGATTTAATGCTAAACAGCATTATCTACCAGTCATCCAGGTCATGAAAGAAATAATAGTACATAGGGCGTGCGGCTTAAAGTATTGAACAATAAATACAAAAGAAACAAAGGTTTGTGTAAATAAAATATTTTGTGTGCTAAAATGGGACCACTGTTTCCCTGCACAGTGAAACAGCAGCAACATATCTATACTTATTGTTTTGTAATCTCGCTAGGCAGTAACAGATTGAAAATAATTATTATTCAAGAGCCTAGTATGATACACTAGGTAGGTAATTGAATAGGTAGATACGTACAATATCTTTAAACATTATATTTATCACGCATAAGTACTTAATTGCCTACCTAATTAAGTAGATAAAATAATTAAAATCTCAGACTAGTTTCAAAGGTCGTTACCCTACAAAACTGAAGCCTAACAACAATTATTCCTGGCCTCCCTAAAAAAATATGTTAGACTTACAATCTCAGTAAAAGGATGCTGAATAACTAGCGATATTTTTTGTCTAAAGACGCCATTAATTTTACTGATATAAAAGTATGTATGGGAGTTCGCCATTGTTCTTTCATTTCTACCAGTGTATTGTTTCTCTACGAGTAATTTGAGCAAAAAGCGGTTATTGTGACTTAACTATAATACCTAGTTAGACATATAGACTTCCGGTTTTTTTGGTTAAGTTCTTTATACATATTATTTGACATACATTGATGTCAATTCTGTTGTTCACTCATTAAAACTAAACTACACTATTATAAAATTTAGTTAAAACGTAATTCATCATTTTAAGTAAAATAAAGAACTTGCACGGCTGAGTGCGGGGAACGGGTGGGGTGATTAGGAGATGAGGGGGATAAGGGAGTGATTAGGGGAGGGTGGGGTAAGTTAGAAAAAAGTGAGGGGAGGATAGGGTAAGTAGAGCAAGGGTTAGAGATGTGGGGGAAGATCAAACAAGTCAGGGGAGGGTGGGGTTAGTTTGGAAAAAATGAGGGCAGCGTGGAGGGAAGTAAAGGGAAGGTGGAGGGTGAGGCAGGTTGGGAAAATGAAAAGTAACGGTGGGGTAGGTATATAAAAAGTGAAGGGAAGATGAGCGAATATGGAAAAAAGTGAGAAGAGAGTGGGATAAGTTCGAAAAAAGTGATAGGAGGGTGGAAGAAGATGAACCCCCCCTTGACGATGACTTCCCCATCCTCCTTTCACATTTTTCACACCCTCACCCTAACTTCCTCCACCCTCTCCTCACTTTTGCCAACCTTACCTCACCCTCCTCTCATGTTTTTCTTATTTCCCCACGTTCCCCTCACATTTACCGTTCGCTGACTTTTCCCAACCGGAGAGGTTACGTCTTCCTTACTTAACCCACCCTCTCCTCACATTTTTCCTTCTTTCCCTACATTGCCATCAAATTTTACGCACAATAAAAATTGTGCATTTGTCAGTGTCTATCACTTACTTAAAATAGAGGTTATTGGCAAATTGGTGATAAAAAGTTGATTTTTATAGTAGATTTTCAACCATAATTATAAGTTTGCGGTTAGGGAGCCGATTTTAAAGGGACTGCAAAATAGCAGATGATCACTGTGGATTATCTGGGATAAAAAAAACTGCGAGGTACGTCCGACTACCCAGACTGGAAATTCCAGGTTTGTAATTGATTGGAAAATAAAGACTGGTGGAAAGTGATTGAGACTGAAAATCTCCATGACAAGCTGGACGAGGGAGACCATAAAGCTAGAACCACTGTATGTTTGTTACTAGAGCCAAAGTGCTTTACGCATGTGTATAATGCCAGAACGGCGAGAGAAACCTGGACAAATTTACAAAAGGCATTTGAAGACAAAGGCTGGGGAAGGAGAATTTCCTTACAGCATATGCTGTGGCAATGCAAACTTGAACATTTTATTTCAATGGAAAAATACATAGCAAAAGTTATGTTTCGGTCACAACAGCTTGCTGATATTGTTGCAAAAGTATCAGAAAACTGTGTCATTTCCATACTGTTAAGTGGATTGACTGATGAATATGGTTCAATGATCATGGCAATCGACAATAACGGACAAGTAATGAAGCTTGAGCAGATTAAAGCGAAATTTCTTCAAGAGGTGAATCGTCGAACTGGACGCGATGCTGGTGCAATTACAAGCTCTCGAAATGCACTTATTGTGAAGAAGAATACTGAAAAGAAAGATAAAGTATTCAAATGCTTTACATGTCATAAAGTTGGGCATAAAGCTTCTGAATGTAAGAAAAAAGTCCAAGTGAACAGTTGGCGGATTATAAAGCTGAAAGAAGTGGTTTAAAGGTAGAGATTGCCAATGGCGAAGAATTACCGTTACAAGGAAAAGGAACTACATCTCAACAGCAATGATAATAACGAGAACAAATTGAGCAATGTTCTGAATATTCCGGAATTAACTATGAATTTATTGTCGGTGAGCAAACTCATTGAAAAGGGATTTTCTGTTAATTTCAATAAAGAAAGATACAGTATTAAAAACTCTATGAATAATACTGCGGCAACTGGCCACAATGTCAGTAGGATTTATAAATTAATAGAAAATGACAATTCACCGAAATGCAATCTGACAGTATCAAAGGAGTTTTTTGAATGTATTCAAGCTGTCATGTTGTAAATTTTTATTTTGTCTTCATATTAGTGTTTTTTCGAGGGTTGATGAGTAATATTGGTGAAATATTAATCATTGGGTGCTTGATAACGTGCACGAGTGTGGGCAAAGGATAAAAAATAAATAAAAAACGTGACTATTTGTGATATTTTCAAAACTCTCCAGGAAGTTTCTTCTTCTTCTTTTTTTATTAGATGGCTTCTGCGGAGGCACTAGCCTACTAGCAATTTCGCCAATGTCAAGTTTAATAGTGTATAGTAATGTCACGTCACAGTCATTCATTGTCAAGTCAAAGTCACGAATCAGTAAAATGGTGGACATTTACTAAAGCTTCCGTAGGAGATTTGGAAAAATCCCAAAATGCTATTTATATCTGCGTTTGATTCCTTTGCTTACACTCGTGCACGTTATCGAACACCTAATGGTTAATATTCCACCAATATTACACATCAACACTCGAAGAAACACAAGATTGAGAATAAAATCAAACTCAACAACACAACATTATGAATTTTTGCAAAAAACCCCTCCAGGAAGTTTCAGTAAAACGTCCACCATTTTACTGATTCGTGACTTTGACAGTTATTGACTGTAACTTGACAATACTTACAATAAACTAAAATTGACATTGGCGAAATTGCTAGTAGGCCAGTGCCTCCGCAGAAGCCATTATAATAAAAAAATAAGAAAAAGAAGACAGTTTCAAAACAAATCTGGCATAGAAGATTAGCGCATATGAATACAAATTACATGCAAATTTTGAAGAATATTGTGTCTGGTCTTGAACAAATGGGGACTATAACTGATATACCATGTATACCGTGTATTGGTGGTAAAAGAAACAAGACGCCAGTTACACATAAAGGTACGAGAGCAAAGGACATCCTAGAGATTGTACTCAACGATTTATGCGGACCAATGGAAGTTGCTTCATTCGGCGGATCAAAGTACATGACTTTATTTACTGACGATTTTACTCGAACGACGCATGTTTATTTTCTCAAAACATAAAAGCGAAAAGTTCACAAAATTCAACAAAGTTCGAGTTGAGAAGGAAACTGAAAAGTCAATAAAATGTCTTAGAACGGACGGAGGAATGGAGTATTGCATAATGGGCATGCATAATGGGCTTTTGATGATTTTCTGAAGTCGAATGGTATTAAACATCAGACGACGGTGGCCTATACACCTGAGCAGATCGGTGTTGCTGAAAGGGCTAATAGAACAATTATCAAAAAAGCAAGAACTTTATTGATGGAAGCTAACTTGCGCAGTCAATATTGGGCTGAGGCTGTAAATACAGTAGTTTATCTAAAAAAACAGGAGCCCGACTAAGGCAGTTAGACTGCGTACCGATACAAAAATGGTCGAGAAAAACAGTAGATGTTAGTCATTTACGAACATTTGGATGCGCAGCGCATACTCTTGTCCCTAAACAAAAGAGACAAAAGTTGGATATAAAGACAAAACCTATGATTTTTATCGGATACGCTGAAGATAGCAAAGGATTTCGATTATTAGATGCGAAGACGGGTGAAATCACAACCAGTAGAGACGTAAGGTATTTAGATGTTTTTCATGGGGATAATGTAAATGTGCCAGTAGTAATAGAATTAACTTTTTCCTATTAATTTATTGTCAAGTTTCAATGACAGTGATGATTAATGGGAAGAGTGTGAATCTGATGATGGAGGTAATGACGATTTAGGCGCACGGAGTGTGTACCTACATTGCCTGGTGAGTGTGTCTCTGGAAGTCGGCCTATTGATGAGCGTATCGTATCATTTTATTGACAAACGTGTGCTAACCTGCGAGAATGGATCAGGAGTCTGTTGTTTCAGAGAGCTCAGTTGAACAGTGTCCTTATAGTAATAGGCGCTATCCTTGTAGAGAAAGGAAACAAACAGAATTTTATAACTGTCTGACATATGATTTGATTTCAAATTCAGAGAGTGACCCTTTGTCACTAAAAGAGGTCATGTCTCGACCAAATCGCGACTTATGGTTAGCGGCGATGGACAATGAGTAAGAATCGTTGAAAGAAAATAAAAAATGGATTTTGGTCGATCCTCCGCATGATAAAAAGCCAATACGTAGTAAGTGGATTTTAAGAATCAAACGAGACAGCGATGGCAGGGTAACAAAATACAAGGCACGACTCGTTTCGAAAGGTTTCACATGGTGTAGACTATAATGAGTTTTTCGCCGGTTGTACGAAGCTCAACCCTAAACCTGCTTCTCTCGTTAGCTGCTCAGTATGATTGGCATGTTGAACATTGGGACGTTACGACTGCGTTTTTATACGGAAGATTGAAAGAAGACATACATATGTGTCAACCCGAAGGTGTTGTTGTGAAAGGTTGCAAATTAGAAAAATTGCTCTATGGCCTGAATCAAGCTTCATTAGCTTGGTTCAATGAATTAAATAAAGAACTCATTGAGTTAGGCTTAAAGCAATCTCAAATTGAACCGTGCATGTTTTCGAAATGCGAAGGCTCTAAACGTTTAATCATATTGATTTACGTAGATGATATATTCGTATTTACGAATTTAAAAACGGAAATCGATCGATGTAGGGTTGGTTTATCTGCAAAATTTAAGATAAAAGATCTAGGTCCAGCCAGGTACGTACTAGGGATGAGAATGCGTAGTGATAAAGGTGTGATTGTGTTAGACCAAAAACAATACTTTCTAAAATTGCTTGCAGAGTTTGGAATATCCGATTGCAAGCCTGTGACAACTCCGTTGGAAGTAGGACTCAAATTGAAGAAATGTAACTCAGATAGTGATAGCCATCTACCCTATCAGAGTTTAGTGGGGGGATTGAACTATCTAGCCAATTGTACGAGGCCCGACTTAGCAAATGTCGTAAGTGTGTTGTCTCAGTTTAATTCGTATTACACTAGTGAACACTATAATCATACGAAGCGACGTTACGTTATATACGCTTGATTTATGCTTGTGTTTCAAGAAATATGAAAATATGTGATTGCATGGGTACGTTTATGCAGACTGGGGAGGGTCATATAACAAACGATCCTATACCGGAATCTTATTCAAATTAGGAAATAGTGTGATTAACTGGGAGAGTAAATAAATAATAGTTTTAAAAAACTAAAAAAAACACTGTTTACATAGAAAATCAAACTAAAAATAGAAAATAAATTTTAATAATTTTGAATTAAATAAGAATAAATTGTTTTATTTCAAAAAAATCGTGGGGTGCCCCATGCAAATGCATAATTTGGTAAAAATAGGTAAATATATATATTAAATCCTCTTTTAATTATTCTCATTTCTTTTGTGTGATTTTAATTAATTCCGCAGGCCTTTTATTTATTCCTTATTCCTGATTCCTTTATTTATTATATTATTTATTTTATTTAAGCTGATGACCCTAATTGAAAATAAATTATGCGTTCGCGCATTGATCATCTGAATATTATTTATTAATGTTCATATTTTTACAAAGCCCCAAAATAATTTAAAAGTGTCAGACAATTATTTTCGACCTTTTTGACATGAACTAAGTACCTTGTTTTTTCAACGTATTTTGACTAAATTAACTCCGTAAGTGCCGAATCTTACTAAATCTGATATAATAACCAATAAAGGTCAAAATCGTGTGACGTTAATATGATATTTTTGATATGAAGTAAGTACCTTCATTTTAGATGTTTTTGGACTAAATGAACACCGTAGAAAATTACTTTGCATTATATTACACTCTATAGGTAAAAGAGTCTATAGAAAGTAAATAAATAATAGTTTAAAAAAACTAAAAAACACGCTTTATATAGAAAACCAAACTAAAAAATAGAAAATAAATTTTAATAGTGTAAATAAGAAAAAATGTTTTATGTCAAAAAAATCATGGGGTGCATGGGTCAATAGTTATAACTATTTCATTGACAGATATGAGAAGAAGGATTATCATTTCGATAATATCTTAAAAAGCACCCCACGCTGTTTTTTAAATAAAACATTTTTTTCTTATTTAATTCAAAATTATTAAAATTTATTTTCTATTTTAGTTTGGTTTTCTATATAAAACGTGTTTTTTAGTTTTTTTAAACTATTATTTATTTTCTACTTTTTAGTTTGGTTTATTTATAAGAGCGTGTTTTTTTTTCTAATTATTGCATTGTCATCGGTCTTTGACAGGTGTGCAAAATTTAAATGAAATCTGACCGTTTAAAGTGGGTCAAAATAGCGTCCAAAGGAGTCGGTTACAAACATACAAACATACAAGTGAAGCTAATATAAACCGTATAATAAATAATATTTAAAAAATAATAGTTTAAAAAAAACTAAAAAACACGCTTTATATAGAAAAGCAAACTAAAAAAAATAGAAAATAAATTTTAATAGTGTAAATAAGAAAAAAAAGTTTTATTTAAAAAAAAGCGTGGGGTGCTTCTCATATCTGTCAATGAAATATTTATAACTATTGACAAATGCACCCCACGATTTTTTTGAAATAAATCATTTGCTAGTTGCATAGTTTGCTTTTATATATAAAGCGTGTTTTTAAGTTTTTTAAACTATTATTTATTTTCTACTTTTTTTTTCGAATTATTGCATTGTCATTGACAGATGTGCAAAATTTTGAATGAAATCTGACCGTTTAAAGTGGGTCAAAACAGCGTCCAAAGGAGTCGGTTACAAACATACAAACATACATACAAACAAACATACAAGTGAAGCTAATATAAAGTGTATAAAAACAACATTGTGTAGCCCTTTCAACTACTGATGCCGAATACGTCAGCCTTTCTCAGGCAGCTAAAGACGCAATATATTTGCGTAGTTTGCTTGCAAGCTTAGAAGTAAATTTTCTAGACATGCCTGTCACTATTTACAATCACAATCAATCGTCACACATGATTGCAAGCAACAAAATTAACCATAACAGGATGAAACAGATCGATATTAGATATCATTTTATTCGACAGGCGACAGAAGAAAATCGTGCCCAGTCGGTCACGATTTTCACGCTGCTCTGTCACACTGGTGTGATGGTTAGGAAGAAAATTTACTAACGATCACACTAGTAGTAAGGATAGGAATTTGCTTCGTGTGAAAATTGTTTACAGGCCGACGAATGAAATGGTAGCTGACATGTTAACAAAATGTTTGGATGGGCCTAAGTTGAGAACTTTTCTGAATGATTAAATTTTTGCAGAATGTTACTGATGTAAAGTAATATAGATTAAGGGCGCGTGTTGTGAGAAGCCTCTTTTAGTTATTCTATATTAGTTCAGTGTCTGTCACTTACTTAAAATAAAATTACCAGAAACTTAAATATAGTTGGAAAGCTAAATTTAAGCTAGTTTAGTGAGTTTGTAAGAAAATAATCGGTTTGACAGGACTACAGTTAAATTTAGCGTAGTTTAGTCTAGTTGGGAACAACATAATCGACACCATTAATTGATGTATCACATCAATAGTTTTCGCAGCGCACGCCAAAGAATAAGTTTTATAGGCAAATTTTTGATACCTTTGGTTACATTATTGCAATTTTCGTAGGAATCTCTAATGTTTTGAAAAATAAAATACAGCAAATGCGTAAAATAATACATGTAATGTAGCTTTCTATAAAAGAGTTTTTTTTTATTGTTTCAGTTTTTTTTTAGTTTATCCATTACAAACAAAAAAAACAAACATTCAAATATTTTCTCTTTATAATATTACAAGCTATGCCCGCGGCTTTGCCCTCCTGGTCATTTCATTTAAAAGTAGCCCGTACATGTTAAATTGCAGGACCAAAATTACCTATAAAGTACAACATACTATTATCATCATCAGCTTATACTAGTCCCCTGCTGGACGTTGGCATCTCCCAATGAACGCCACTGCGTCCGATCTTCGGTTCTTCTCATCCAGTCACTGCCAGCTGCCTTTCCCAAGTCATCTCTCCACCTAGTCAGCAAATCTGACCGTAGTGTGGGACAAACATAGTGTGGGACACACTAAACGTGGTCTCCACTCAAAAACTCGTTTTCCCGAACGGTTGTCGGTTTTACGAGAGATGTAACCAGCCCATTGCCACTTCAGCTTGCTTATTTTCTGGGCTATGTCGGTTACCTTGGTTCTCTGGCAGATCAACTCATTCCAGATCCTGTCTTTCAGAGATACTCCAAGCATAGCTTTCTCCATAGCTCACTGAACGACTTAATTTATGGACCAGCCCCACCGTGAGTGTCCACGTTTCGGCTCCGTTGATCATAACTGGTAGAACACACGCCTTGAAAATTTTCGTCTTTAGGCACTGTGGTATGGACGAGGAGAAGGCCTGACGTCTTTTACCAAATGCTGCCCATCCCAACTGAATCCTCCTATCGGCTTCCTTTTCGACGTTGTTCCTACTCAATTGCATAATCTGCCCGAGGTAAACATATTCCTGAACAATTTTAAAGGGGACACCGTCAACGACGATCGGTTGCGGGGTAATAAGGTCGTTAAGCATTACCTTGGTTTTGTCCATGTTCATCCCAAGACCGATACGTCGAGAAGTGTCAGCTAGGTTGGTCAGCATTCGTTCGAGTTCCTGCAGCGACTCCGCCATAAGGGGCATAAGGGGATTTGCCCATTATCATGGGCAAATCATAGGTGTGAGATGTACTCACCATTTATGTTTTTGCCCGTTCCTTTCCAGTCCAGCGTCTTAAACATATATAAACATATCTTCCAGGGCCTGCAGTCTCGACATATCGATAGTGATCACTTAACCACCAAAATCAGTACATACCGATTAGAACTGTTAGGTTTGACAGTTATTGTCAAAAGGTATCGATTTTTAGCGGTATTTGTACTGACTTTGATCATGATTGACATCGATATTTGGCAGAGACTACCAAATATCGTTATAATTGGACTTTGCGACTGATTTCGGTTCTGAAGAAATTGCTGTCGATGTCGAAACAGCAGGCCCAGAGCGATATTGAACAGTTTCGGGGATATAACATCCCCTGTCTTACTCCACTGCGCAGCTGGATATGTTAAGTCTAATGGTTCTGTACTTGAACGAACATATTCGCGGCGTCATACAAGCTTTTTATCACCTCGATGTATCGCCAGTCCACTTGGCATCGCTGCAGGGACTCGAGCTCAGCCCAGGTTTCAACACAGTCAAAGGCTTTCTCATATAGTTCACAAAAGCAAGACACAGCGGCTGGTAATACTCTTCAGTGTTCTGTATAACCTGCCGCACTGTATGAATATGGTCTATGGTGCCGTATCCCGATCGAAACCCAGCCTGCTCTGGAGGCTGAAACTCGTGAAGTCTCCGCGTCTTTGGAGTTCTCCAATCGTTCAGAACAAAGTTAAACAACTTCTGGAGCTCCCAAAGTACAGGTTTTCTTGCTGCTTTTTAAAGCTCCGAAGTAACACTGACGTCCCCAGGGGCTTTTCCATTTTTTTAACTGTTTAAGTAAGGGTTATCTCGATCTCGTCTAGGCTGACTTCCGGCAGATCATCGGTGTAGTGACAGATTAATATTGCTCGGGAATCCTCATTAGTAGGTTCGAGTCGTAGAGTATGCGAGTCGTACAGTCGGCCATAGAAATTCTCTATCTCGGCGAGAATATCCGGCCTTGAAGTGACGTTTTAGCCAGAAGATGTTTTTAGCTTAGTCAGATGGGGCCTCTTCAATTGCTGAGCGAAGATTTTAGTCCCTCGATTTTGCTCTATAGCCTTTTCTGTGTGGCGTGTATTAGAGCATCGGAGGTCCTTTCGCACCACCTTGCTAATATTATGATTAAAGGCCTGCTTCTCTGACGAAGTGGCCTGCACATCATTCCATTTCTCTTCCATAAGCTGAAGAGTCTCCACAGAGAATTTGAATTTTGTACCAGTACGCTGCAGCTGACAAACAAAACGGTGTGACCACGAGTCCGTCGCCGACAAAACTTAGATCCTTTTTCCCTTAGGATTCCCATCATTTGTTGTAGGGCTTCGTTAACGTCAATCATGGTTTACAGATTAACGAATCGGTTTTCCAGGTGATCTGATCCCACAATGGTTTCAAACTGGTTAGATCAGAGCGTAGACTTTATCAGACGGGATCTTTCCAGCTTAAATTTGACACTCAGAGAGCCTCGTAGTAGTTGGTAGTCACTACCGGTATAAACCTGTTGACCACAGAGATATCTCTGAATATGTGTCTTTTATTCGTTCTGATGAAGTCATTATCATTACAAATATACATTTACAATTACGTATCTTTAGTGCGTGTAAGTGTAATTCAAAATCTTTGCTGTAGTGTCACAAGTACGTTGCGCGTTGATAGACGCATTTTTTTCCTCTCTAATATCTCGTATATTAGAGAGGAAAAAATGAAAAAAAAAACATGAAAAAATATTTTTGAATTTGTATAACCCTGCATTAGGAGTTATGCGTCCATAAATTAACATAAAACTTAATAATGCAAAACACGCGTCGTAAATCAAAGTTATCAACGTAAATAAAAAATGATTTTTACGTGAAATGTTTGCGTGAATATTCCACACTAGCATTTATCATGCGATGTCACGTTTGGCTTTCGTCAAAATTATCATTATTTGTAGCCGTAGAACGAGTGGATGATTATACGGTTTTTACCAGAATACGCAACGCAAAGGCCCGGTAATGTGTTTATCAGCCTATGTATGTATGTATGTATGTCTGTTCCTTTGTGGTACTATATATACCTACCAAACGCGTGGACCGATTTTGATGATTCATACGTTAATTGTTTTGTCTTAATCTTGCGGGTGCTATTAAAGACATGACATTAACCAAAATTCAATATGGCGACATCTAGACGCAATATGGTGAAAAATAAAAAAATGAACGTCGACGAACGAGTACGTCAAGTAGATGGGCAAAGACCCGTTCACCCACTGGCTTCACCCACTAGTGCGTGCACGGGTAATTCGCATTTACCCCTGCACCCACTGCACTAGAGTTGGAAACTAATAAAAGTAGGTTATCAGGTAGGTAATGGAAAATCATCTTAGGTTTCTCTTATCATTTTTCAATTTGAAAAACCAATTAGAATCTATAAAGGTAAGTATGTATGTCTGTTCCTTTTTAACCGACTTCAAGGCCGTGTATTTCGTAGGTGGCAACCGTTTCGCAGTATTTTGTCCGATTAAGGTAATCATTGATCCGCAATCTAACAACGCTCTTGCTTTGTGAAATTTTCCTTGGCTATCTGCAAGTTCTAGAATGACTGGTGGCAACAACACAGGTGTGTCACTAGGTGTTGTGTTGATTTTATTTACTACTTGTTGTGCTGAGCTGGTTGAATCCAGTTTAGGTTTAACATGTGCTGAATGTATGTTGCATTGAGTGTGAGGCGAGCCTAATTTGAGCTGAGTGTGCGGCAAGCCTAATTTGTGCTGAGTGTGTGTGGCAAGCCTAATTTGTGCTGAGTATGAGCTGACTGCAAGCCTAGTCATTGCCTAGATCTTGTAGGTGAGCGCAGGGGCACGGAGCGAGGGGGAGGGGAGCGACTATCGCGCGGTTCCGTCGTTCCCTGAGCGGGGGCGGTACATGTGCGTGGTACGTCACGCAGTTGAGGGGGCAGTAGATGCGCCGAGCTACGCGTCGGTGACTTGTAGCCATGGCGATGCAGGCTTGTGTGGTGCTTGGCACTGTCACACTTTTTGCATTGCCCGGTTGACCAGCACTCGTTTGTAAAGTGGGCCCCCAAACACTTAGTGCACCTATCACGTGCCTGAATAAAATCCCATCGGCCCTGGACTGGTTGATTATTGTAGTCAGGGCACGCGATGAGGCCCTTTGGCGTTGCACCAAGGGCAGTAATTGTTGGGGTTCCCCCTGAGTGGTGGCGCCGAGCGAGCTGACTGAGCGGAGTGCGCCGAGGTAGTTGGCGCGGGTGAAGTATGCATTGCGGCACGCGTCTGCATGTAAGTGGGCTGGTACGGACGCATGTATTCCGTACGGACGGGTTGGTACCTATGCGGTACTGGTGACCGCAGCGGTGTGCGGGCTGGGGATTTTTGCTTGGCAGCCTTGCTGATGGGCGGAGGAGTGGGCGGGTTCGACACGCTGGTCTCTTTGTGCCGAGCGTGTTCCTCAAGGAAATCTATTAGATTCTTGAGGGTAGGCAGATAGAGAGAGATAGACCCATGCTGCCTCTCGAAGAGTGAGCGGAGTTCGCCGTTTAATTTGCGCGTGACTATGGATACGAACACATAGTCGGAACCTTCTGTTGGTAATTTTAAGTTATTTAGCACTGATTGCGCTGAGATCAGGGGCGTAAGAAAACTGTTTCTTATTTCAGAGCGGGTGGAGATTACGGGCAGCTCCAGAATTATGTCTACAAAGCGATCGATAAGGAGACGACGACTTTGCTACCTCATAATTCTCGTTGGTTATGGGTAGGTGTGAGATGAGCGACGAAGCTTCTCCTGACAGGTACGACCTAGTATCGTGCCTGTTAGGAGAAGCTTCGTCGCGTTCGTACCGCATAGGTGCTTCGTCACAAAGCGGTTTGAAAATCGTCGTCTCCTTATCGACCGCTTTGTAATGCAGGGTTATACAAATTCAAAAATATTTTTTCATGGTTTTTTTTTTTTTTTCCTCTCTAATATACAAGATATTAGATAGGAAAAAAAACAACGCGCAACGTACTTGTGACACTACAGCAAAGATTTTGAATTACACTTACACGCACTAAAGATACGTAATTGTAAATGTATATTTGTAATGATAATGACTTCATCAGAACGAATAAAAGACACATATTCAGAGATATCTCTGTGGTCAACTGGTTTATACCGGTAGTGACTACCAACTACTACGAGGCTCTCTGAGTGTCAAATTTAAGCTGGACAGATCCCGTCTGATAAAGTCTACGCTCTGATCTAACCAGTTTGAAACCATTGTGGGATCAGATCACCTGGAAAACCGATTCGTTAATCTGGGAACCATGATTGACGTTAACGAAGCCCTATAACAAATGATGGGAATCCTAAGGGAAAAAGGATCTAAGTTTTGTCGGCGACGGACTCGTGGTCACACCGTTTTGTTTGTCAGCTGCAGCGTACTGGTACAAAATTCAAATTCTCTGTGGAGACTCTTCAGCTTATGGAAGAGATATGGAATGATGTGCAGGCCACTTCGTCAGAGAAGCAGGCCTTTAATCATAATATTAGCAAGGTGGTGCGAAAGGACCTCCGATGCTCTAATACACGCCACACAGAAAAGGCTATAGAGCAAAATCGAGGGACTAAAATCTTCGCTCAGCAATTGAAAAGGCCCCATCTGACTAAGCTAAAAACATCTTCTGGCTAAAACGTCACTTCAAGGCCGGTTATTCTCGCCGAGATAGAGAATTTCTATGGCCGACTGTACGACTCGCATACTCTACGACTCGAACCTACTAATGAGGATTCCCGAGCAATATTAATCTGTCACTACACCGATGATCTGCCGGAAGTCAGCCTAGACGAGATCGAGATAACTCTTACTTAAACAGTTAAAAAATACTTCGGAGCTTTAAAAAGCAGCAAGAAAACCTGTACTTTGAGAGCTCCAGAAGTTGTTTAATTTTGTTCTGAACGATAGGAGAACTCCAAAGACGCGGAATAGAAGCATGGTAGTTTTATTTTTCTAAAAATAAGATAAAACTCTTTTTTAAAGTTGTTTTCTAGGGTAGTCTCGAATCGTCTAGCGAGAAGACTTCACGAGTTTCAGCCTCCAGAGCAGGCTGGGTTTCGACCGGGATACGGCACCATAGACCATATTCATACAGTGCGGCAGGTTATACAGAACACTGAAGAGTATAACCAGCCCCTGTGTCTTGCTTTTGTGAACTATATGAGGAAGCCTTTGACTGTGTCGAAACCTGGGCTGAGCTCGAGTCCCTGCAGCGATGCCAAGTGGACTGGCGATACATCGAGGTGATAAAAAGCTTGTATGACGCCGCGAATATGTTCGTTCAAGTACAGAACCATTAGACTTAACATATCCAGCTGCGCAGTGGAGTAAGACAGGGGATGTTATATCCCCGAAACTGTTCAATATCGCTCTGGGCCTGCCGTTTCGACATCGACAGCAATTTCTTTAGAACCGAAACCAGTCGCAAAGTCCAATTATAACGATATTTGGTAGTCTCTGCCAAATATCGATGTCAATCATGATCAAAGTCAGTACAAATACCGCTAAAAATCGATACCTTTTGACAATAACTGTCAAACCTAACAGTTCTAATCGGTATGTACTGATTTTGGTTGTTAAGTGATCACTATCGATATGTCGAGACTGCAGGCCCTGGAAGATATGCTTAAGACGCTGGACTGGAAAGGAACGGGCATAAACATAAATGGTGAGTACATCTCACACCTATGATTTGCCCATGATAATGCCCTTATGGTAGAGTCGCTGCAGGAACTCGAACGAATGCTGACCAACCTAGCTGACACTTCTCGACGTATCGGTCTTGGGATGAACATGGACAAAACCAAGGTAATGCTTAACGACCTTATTACCCCGCAACCGATCGTCGTTGACGGTGTCCCCTTTAAAATTGCGCGACCGACTAACCTTCACACTGCTCTGTCACACTGGTGTGATGGTTAGGAAGAAAATTTACTAACCTTCACACTGTTTGTACAGCAGTGTGAAGGTGAGGAAATTTATTTTCTAACGTTCACACTAGTGTGTACGATAGGAAGTCACTTTCCTTACCTTAACACCGATGTGATTTCCTGTCGTGGAAGTAGTTCGGATGTTAGTCCAGTTGTCCGAACTAGTGCAACTTTTCAGGGGCAATAATCCGGTTGGTACAGAGCACCAAACTTTAATGCCCTTTAGTAGCAATAGTTCAGCAAATATGTTTACCTTGGGCAGATTATGCAATTGAGTAGGAACAACGTCGAAAAGGAAGCCGATAGGAGGATTTAGTTGGGATGGGCAGCATTTGGTAAAAGACGTCAGGCCTTCTCGTCGTCCATACCACAGTGCCTAAAGACGAACATTTTCAAGGCGTGCGTTCTACCAGTTATGACCAACGGAGCCGAAACGTGGACACTCACGGTGGGGCTGGTCCATAAATTAAGTCGTTCAGTGAGCTATGGAGAAAGCTATGCTTGGAGTATCTCTGAAAGACAGGATCTGGAATGAGTTGATCCGCCAGAAAACCAAGGTAACCGACATAGCCCAGAAAATAAGCAAGCTGAAGTGGCAATGGGCTGGTTACAATTCTCGTAAAACCGACAACCTTTCGGGAAAACGAGTTTTTGAGTGAAGACCACATTTAGTGTGTCCCACACTATGTTTGTCCCACACTAAGGTCAGATTTGCTGGCCAGGTGGAGAGATGACTTGTGAAAGGCAGCTGGCAGTGACTGGATGAGAAGAACCGAAGATCGGACTCAGTGGCGTTCATTGGGAGATGCCAACGTCCAGCAGGGGACTATAAGCTGATGATGATAATAGTATGTTGTAGTACATCAACTCCGTGTTAAAAATTAAAGAAAAATAATAAATCGCTGTATTTTGGTACTTAAAGAGGTGAAACATATACACCTAGATACAAACTATTTGTGAGTGTTATCCTAATTCAAGCAAAAGTGGAACCTTAAAAAAATTGTATTAAAATCAAAGTGAGCAATCTATACAAGTCACATAAACAAAGTAATATTAACAGTGTTTGTGAAAAAACATGTAGCAATAAAAACTATTAGAACAGTGAAATAAAGCTCAATTACCTTTAAATATACAAAAATATAATTTCGTAAAGTGGACAAACAGTGAAGGTGCGTCAGTATGAGTCATAAATAACAACTCGGCCGATTTCAAATTTTGGTTGATGCTGTAACTGGTACAAAGTTTCGACGGCAATAACTATGTCAGGATAGCGCAGTGGTATGCGGATCGGGTCATCAGTCTAGACACCGTCGGTTTTAATCTAAGTAACCGTAGTGTATTTTTTAGCACATTTTTTTTTTTTTTTTTATTTGCGAAAATGGATAAGATTACAAGCACGAATACTTGTTTTAAATGCAGAAAAACTATTAAAACAAGAGAAATTATATGCTGTTCGTTATGCAAAAACACATATGATATTTCTTGTGCACATGTTTCAAATACTCGGTTTTATCTGATGGACAAGTCAAAGAGGGACAACTGGAAATGTAATGCCTGTTATGACAGCAAATCAGTTAAGCAGCCAATAATAAACACTCCATCTAGAAATGTCACACTGAGAAATGCGAAGAAAAGAACAGTACCAGTTATACCATTACATAAGTCTGAGGACGACGAATTAACCAGTTCTGAAGACTCAGACTTACATAGCTTGCCTAATTTTTCTACTAACCAAAATCCGAGAGAAGAAGAGCTTAGTAATGAAAATTTGCATTTGAAGTTAGAATTAGAGAAAGCACATCAAGAAATCGAAAATTTAAATATGGAAAATTCAAGTGTTAAGAAACAAATAACGGAAAAAGATAATTCTATTATAAAATGGAAGAAATTATTCACAGAAGCTATGAGCACACCTAAGAGACGATGTTCGCTCACAAAGAGAGATAACTCTGAATAAAAGTTTAATAGAAGGGCTTCACAAGTACAATCATTGGAACTGAAACGAAAGAAAACTACGTGCTGAGCCGTAGGGTAGCACAAATAATCTATATCTATATATACTCGTAATTGTAATAAAACTGTAACGAAGGTAAAATCTGTACATGGAAGATAATTTAGAAATAATAATTTTATTTGATTATATGAAAGCAGCAGAATCCAAAAGTTTATTTTTTGAATTTTAGTCTCTCTGTCTGTGTGTGAGACTTCATCACGCAAATTGGATTTTGATGTTAACAGTCCAGCAGAAGAAAAATCGGTATATTGAAAATGGAATAGATATTTTTATATGTAGTTGCACGCCAGAACAAAGAATATGTAGGCACTTACTAAGTCGTTAATTAAATTTAAGTTTATTAAGTATCCCAAAATTAAACTAGATGGCGTTGGAAATCCTTAAAACATGCAAGTTAAAAACAACACAAATTAAAACATTAATTAATTAAAATGTATATTACCCAGAAAAAAATTTAGCTAAGAACCATCTCATTTACCATTTACCTCAGCAGCTTTGAAATATTAAAAACCGCAGCTAAATCGGTCCATTCGTTTTCTCATCCCCCTTTTCTCATCCCCCTTTTCTCAACCCCCCCCCCCTCCCCCCACTATCATATAGCTAATAACCATCTCAATCCCATCAGTTTTCAAACATAAAAAACACATTAAAATCAGTCCAGTCCCCTGTTTTTTATGTTTTATACGATATGAAATCGTTTTTTTTAATTCGTTTTTATCTCACAGATTTTGCGTAGAACGGTTTTAAAAAGCTTTTATTTAACTTGTAATGTTATGTATGTATGTTTGTTTAGGTTAATTCTTGCAAGCTGAATTAGGACCACTTCCTCATAACCTACCGAGTTGAATTTTTAGATGTTTGTTCCGTTCCGATAAAAATGCATTTTTATGATAAGCATGACCTGAATCGAAATCAAGGATTAGCTCCAGACAAAGGAACTTTTCAACGGTTAACAGTACAGACACGAAATTTTGTGTAAGCATTTTATTGTGATAGCCGGTCTTAAATTTTACCATGACAAGGTTGCTGCCCTCGGGATTGGCCCCTGACTAGGAACCTCCTCAATGGTTAACAGAACAGACACGAAATGTTGTAAGTATACGCATTTAATTGTGATAGCCCGTTTTAAGTCACCATGACATGTATAATGAATAAAAGGTTTTTAAATTATTTTTAATCAACTTATTTGATGACATATCGAGAACAAATTGTCTGATTTCGATGGTTTTTTTTGTTCGTCTCTGTCTCGAGAAGGTTCCTCGAGTAAGAAAATCACAAAACAAAAAAAACACATGAATTTTTATGGGGGGTTTTTGGTAGAGGTTTTAGAGAGTACGGGGGGATGGAGAGAGAAGGGGGAAGGGAGACGGAAAAAAGGTAGGAGGGGGCGAAATTTGTAGGCTTGCCAAGCCGCAGGGCACAGCTAGTTCTAAATAGGGTTATGTACGCTTGATTTGGAACAAACACCTACTCCTTCTACTCCGCATAACTATGTATTTACTATCTATGTTATTTCAGGATCGTAAAATTGGTGAACATTTCTAAACTATTGTATTCCGTGCAAATAAGTAATCAAGTATATTTTTACGACTACAGTACTTTACTACCAGAGCACATATGTAACTGGTATACTCGTATCATAAAAAGTTTCTCCAGGAAGTATAACATTCCGTGGTCATGCTACACAAATAGTAGTTACTAGACAAACACGCAAGACATTGCGGTATAGGGGTAAAATAACTTTAAGTGGCGAGGATCCGCCCGCTATTGTAATATAAACACAACAAATTACACGCGTGCGAGAGTATCACGGCTGGTGCTGTTACTTGTACACTGCGAGCCAGGATAATGACAACATCATAAACAGGGGGTAACAAAAAGGTGTTCTAATACGTTAAATAACTACTTTAAAAAATAATGATGTTCTGAAAACTCTTCCATTTTCGACAGCCTGTTTCCTGTTACTAATAAGCATTCGCTTTTAAACTATAGATCTCTGAACAGTAACGCATACCCAACGTAGCCGTTACGTTACGGCTACGTTGGGTATGCGTTACGTCGTCACGGTGACGTGCGCGGTTGTGTTTCGAGTGGGAGGATGTTAGGAAACATGATTCTGACATATATGTCGGGGGAGTAGTTTTGATAAGATTATTATGATAGCGTAGTGGAAATCTTTTATATTTTATGAGAAGCTTTTTGGGGGCTCAAAATCTTATTTTGAATAAATGAAATTTGAAAGGGACTTTCTTTCAAAATTAGAGGATCATCTAGGTTTCACTTTGAGGTAAACCCCACGCCTTCTCGTATTCATTGTAGCACCAAACACTTCACAAGTCTTGATCGGCACCACAGAGAATACTATTACTTGGAGGTTTGGCACTACTACACCACAGATTAAACAATGGTTACTAACATGGATGTACAATCAGAATGGATAGAGGTGTAGCTCCACCGGCCATTCATTCGCCTCATGTCTAGTTTTGACCTCCTAGGAGGCCACAACATTGCAGCCCGTGAATTTATAAAGTGAAATTCTACTGAAATATCTTTGCTAAGACTAGACATTCTAGCAAAATAGTGAAACTATGTTGTGTTGTGCTGTGTTTGGCCCATCAAAGACAGCAAAAGGTGGAGTAAAAGTTCCAGAATGATCATGTCACAGGTATGTTTTCACTGGCTATTAGTATCATAAATATCGTATTTTCAAAGCAAAAATGTATTTCACACTAAGAATACACATTATTAACGACATAAAATAAACTCGTGGTAATAATTAACTGAGGATTTAAATTTTTATAGAAATTACACCAGCGTAAAATGGACACGCTACCTTAGATTTCCCTCCGTCCATTCTGATTCTAAGTCTATGGTTACTTACTATGTAAACTTGGCTCGTCATCCAATATTGATTGAGTGTCAAATACCTCTGGTACAGTCGTAGCTCTACCGTAGTCGTAGCGTAGCGTATATGACCGTTTTTTTATTTGTATTTGTCGTGATGCGTTCTGTGCCAATTTTTTTTTTCTTTCGTTGACTGCAGTACCGTTCAAACCGGAACATAGTTGTTTTTTCTCCATGGATCCAGTTAAAGGCGGGAAGATACAGAGACATGCCTGCGCAGATCGTAGCGCGAATGAAAATCTAGCACGTGCTACAAAAACTCCGATTGTGACTAAGGCTAATTATGTGCGTTAAACCTAATTTATGCATCCTACACGCGAAGAGCTCTGGAGTGCGATTTTTGAGTATCACCGAGCGATTAAATATCTGCTAAATGATCAAAAGTCACCGATTACCCAAAAGTCTATTTTTGAATATCACTGGGTGATACAAAATATCATATTATGTATGATTTCGAGTACGAGTGCCTCCCCCCACTCGTTTTGAAATCACACGGTGATATTTTTGAAATTTCGTTCATAGTTTCTTAAATTCACCTACTTTTCGTGCGTTGTTTTTCCTAAAATACGAACAACGAAAGAGATAATACTAGCAGCAAGCCTAGTAGCAATACTAAAGATGACTCGTCAGATGAAGATACTGGGACTAAAGTTATGCTATGCATGAAGAGGCATTCAAAATGTCCGCTAAGACATTGCCTCTCAAAGCCACTGACTTTCGAGTATGTGGGGCTTTATTTCAGTGCCAATAGGACAAGCGGCTTCCCTTCTCAATAGAAACAAAGGTAAGTCAATGTTTTATTGCCTTCTCCTATTAGCTAGCATGCTATGCATTTGTATTCATGCTTTCTTGGTGCCCAGAATGGCATTCAGATGGCTGGTAAATTCCTTCGTTGTAATGTTGCAGTAAACTAGTCATTTCTTACAATAATTTATACTGACTGAGATCCAAAAATGACTAATATAGCAATGTCTTTTTGGCCAGAATATGGGCTCCAACCTTTCTTAGGCCGTGGCGGTCTCGGCTTAGAATAAGACCCCTCCCAATCCTCCCGTGGATGTCGTAAGATGCGACTAAGGGATTATACACCGGAAGATGGGCAGCAGCGTCCTCCGAGCACATTTGCTACACTGCGGTCACCAATCCGCCTGCCAAGCGTGGTGACTATGGCAAACCCCCCTAATATGATAGACACACCAAAAAGACGGCAACCAGTCCCCGGCGACCCCGTTATTCCTGGCACCGGTAGCAGCCATGGTAACGGCGGAGCAGGGGGTAGGGGGTGCTAAGAATCCCCGGCAAAGACCCAGCTACCAACCCCCACGATCTCTGGACCTGGCATCTTATAACGCACGCACCTTGAGGACCGATGAGAAGTTGATAGAGCTGGAAGAAGTAGAAAGTAAGTTGCGCTGGGGTCTTATAGGGTTATCAGAAGTCCGAAGAGAGGGAGAGGATACGATGACCCTCAATTCCGGCAACTTACTCTATTACCGGGAGGGCGACCAGCAGTCCCAACATGGTGTCGGGTTTCTCGTCCACAAGTCCCTCGTCAACAACATTGTGAAGATCGAAAGCGTTTCGAGCAGGGTGGTATACCTTATACTCAGAATTACCGAACGGTATTCATTGAAGGTCATACAGGTGTACGCCCCACACTCGAAACGCCCTGACGATGAAGTGGAGGCTATGTATGATGACATTTCTAATGCCATACATGCCCCGAAAACACACTTCACAGTGGTGATGGGGGACTTCAACGCATGAGGAATGGCGATGAACTGAGAGTGGGGCAGTTTGGATTTGGACAGCGAAACCAAAGGGGTCAGCGATTGGCCGACTTCATGGAGAAGGAGGGGCTCTTTATGATGAATTCCTTTTTCAAGAAGCGCCCGTCCAGTAAATGGACGTGGCTGCACCCCGGCGGTCATAAGCACGAGATAGATTTCATTTTGACGACCAATAAGCATATATTCAATTATGAACAACAGGGTGATCAACAGGGTTAAGAACGGCAGTGATCACCGCATGGTAAGAGGCTCATTGAATATCAACGTAAAGCTAGAGGGTTCTCGTTTGATGAGATCTACTCTTCGCCCAAGTTCTGCCCAAATCAAAAACTCCGAGAGCTTTCAGTTGGTGCTCGAAAATCGCTTCCAAATCCTTACTGAATGCGATACAGTGGACGAACTAAATAACAGGCTGGTGGAAATTGTCCACGCGGTCAGGTCGGAGTTCTTTAAGACCTCCCGCAAAAAAAGAACACAGAAACTCTCTGAGCATACACTCAAACTTATGGCAGAACGAGGCGAGATGAGGCTGCAGTCTTCAGTGGATATGTCGAGTTACAGCTTGCTTAATAAACAGATCTCCAAGTCAATGCGACACGATTTGCGTTCCTATAATACCACTTGTATTAAGAACGCAATAGAGCGGAACAAGGGCTCCAAAGTGTTCGCAAGAGATCTGTCTATTGGGCAAAGCCTGTTGACGAAGCTGAAAACCGACAGTGGCAGCATCGTTTCGTCGAAGCCAGATTTTGAGTGAGCTCGAGAAGTTCTATGGACAATTATACACCTCATCGCGTAGTCCTCTTCTCCAGAACTAGCGATGCAAGAGCCCGTTTGACCCGACATTATACCGAAGATATCCCGGACGTCAGCCTATACGAGATCAGAATGGCTCTCAAACAGCTTAAGAGCAACAAGGCACCAGGGGAGGACGGAATAACGACAGAGCTACTGAAAGCGGGTGGAACACCGGTACTTAAAGTCCTTCAGAACCTGTTTAACTCCGTCATCCTCGAGGGTACTACGCCAGAGGCGTGGCACAGGAGCGTAGTGGTTTTGTTCTTTAAGAAAGGTGATAAAACCCTCTTGAAGAATTATAGGCCCATTTCGCTGCTGAGCCACGTCTATAAGCTGTTTTCGAGAGTAGTTACAAACCGTCTCGCTCGTAGGTTTGACGACTTTCAGCCTCCCGAACAAGCTGGATTCCGGAAAGGCTTTAGCACCGTAGACCACATCCTTACGCTCCGGCAGATTATACAGAAGACCGAAGAGTATAATCGGCCACTATGTCTAGCGTTTGTGGACTACGAGAAAGCCTTTGATTTAGTCGAGACCTGGGCAGTGCTATAGTCATTACAGCGGTGCCAGATTGATTACCGGTACATCGAAGTGTTGAAGTATTTGTACAGCAAGGCCACCATGACAGTTCGTCTTCAGGATCAGAGCACGAATCTTATCCAGCTGCAAAAAGGGGTGAGACAGGGAGACGTTATTTCTCCGAAACAGTTCACCTGCACTGGAAGATATATTCAAGTTTCTGAACTGGAACGGATTTGGTGCTAACATCAATGGCGAATACATCACTCACCTTCGATTTTCTGATGATATAGTCATCATGGCTGAAACCCTGGAAGACCTGCTAAGCACAATGCTCAGTGACCTCAATATTGTTTCCCAACAGGTGGGTCTTAAAATGAACATGGGCATGACGAACATCATGTCAAATGCCCATGTCGTACCCATGCCGGTTTATGTATGTTGGGAACGATATTATTGAAGCTGTTGATCATTATGTCTACTTGGGTCAGACGATCCAACTGGGTAGATCCAACTTCGACAAAGAGGTCAACCGACGAATCCAACTCGGATGGGCAGCGTTCGGGAAATTACGCCATGTCTTCTCGTCGCAGATACCACAGAGCCTCATTTAAAAGAACAGGAATGCATTTTTGCAGCGAATTTCGAATAATATTTGGTAAAGAACACGCACGTGTTACACCAACGCAACTCCGATTACGACTGGGGCCAATTGTGTGCTTTGCAACTAATATACGCGGTCCATGCTGAGTAGTTGGTCCCTAATCCTTCCTCTCTTTAATAGGATCAATGGCCCCAACCTTTCTTTATGGTATTGAAGCCATCATGTAGCGTTTTATTCTCTTTGTCATACTAATTATTTACTTTTCTATCACGTCCGTCGTAATAAAAGTAAAACAATAAATTTTTCGAAGAAACGAAAACTCGACTTCAATAACAACTGATTTAGACCACAGTTGTACCATATCAGATAGTAAGATCATACATGAATTTACTCACTTTCATTCAGTTGACCTTCATGATGCCTCTTTGCTCCAGCCAGAGAATGAGATCATGCAGAAATTGACTCAATTTCATCCAGTTAACCTTCACGATGCCTTACCATTCCAGCCAGAGAATGAAATCATGCAGTAATTGAATCACCTTCATCCAGCTGACCTTCACGATGCCTCTTTACTCCAAACAGAGTATTTTTCTGCTTTATTGCTTTTGAAAGAAGCCCCAGGTAGCCCAATATGCCTTCTTTCCACAGAACACTTAACTTTTAACATGCCTCAATTTTGGAAGGAAAAGCATCCAAGTCTTGACTTAACATCACTATGCTGATTCTGATGATGCCTTACCATTTCAGTCAGAAAATTTGCTGTGTTCCAATATTGTATCAGACGGTGAAAACTCGTTTCCCCATCCATGTGTTACCTTTACAGTGCAAGCTCTTCTCCATGATCCACCAGTTGAATCTTCATCGTAGCCTTTTTTATTAAATGCATAACTAATCGGCGCTCGGATGGCGATATATCGCCAACACGCCTCAGTGCGCGCATACTGCGCGTGCGCACGTGGCAAGGTTGTTTAATAAAAATAATTACACCATTTTTTTTTTGTGAGGCTTCTGATCCAAAAAAATATATAATACCATACTTTTAATTTAAGTCAGGACTTGATCCTAACTTGAACATAGATTAGGACAACAGATTGATGTAATGCCCCTAACGTCTACAATGAACTAAAGTTATATAGTGCAGTATAGCTTTCGTCTATAAATAATGTAGATTCAACATTATTAGTGGACAAAAACTATAAATTTAGTCATAATCAGTATTTAAAATGTATTTTAAATGTATCGTTAGTATTTAGCCCTCATTATTGTCTCATGTATCAATTTATGTTCTTCAGCTCGTTGTATTTCTGCTTCATTTCTAATGAATAGCTCGTTAGAAATTTTGATTCCATATTTCGTGTTAATACTATGCGCGTAAGCAAATCTCGTACTTCTAACAATATGGTTATACGTTTCAATTACGTTTAGTTAGCTTATTTATTGTTTATGTTATACGTAAGTATCCTGGATATAAGCAATTTTTGATGCTGTTAATTTTTTAAAGTGACTTATTATTGCTAATGCGACATTTCTCTCGCGAACTAAAAGCATTATATAAATCATTTTTAATTCATATAATAGAAATATAAAAATGATTCAATAATATATAAGTTTCAAAAACAAAAAAACAATTAGGGAAATTTATGTTTTTTTTCCTAAAAATAAAACTTTAAACTGCTCCCCAGTAAAGTTCCCATATTGGCGCTTTAGCATTGTTGCCTTTCAACTATCGATATGTAGTTTTCTGATTTGGCAGATACGTTCCGTTTTACGCTTTACTGTCAATAGGAAAGTTTTCGTATGAAAAATAAAAACCGGTACTTAGTACCGATAAAAATATTTGCTGCGTAGGATATAACGTAATCATACGATTGTCTATGATCAAAGCTGGGCAATAGTTGCATGTTGGTAGACAGGGTATCAAATTCAAAAATACCACTTTTGCGAAAAGCTGATTTCGAAATCACCGGTGATAAAAAGATCACTGGTAATTTTGAAAATCACAGGTGATAAAGGCGAAGTGTGGGGAGACCCCTCACACGATGGACCGACGACATTGTAGCCATCGCAGGAAGTCGGAGTTTAATATTGATAGCTTATACCCTGGAGTAACATATAGGATAATTTTCATCATGATCATCACCAACATCCCTCACGCGGGTGAAGCTGCGGGGCGCAGCTACTTCATACCAATATATAAAAGTGAAACGTTTTCTGTTTGTTTGTTTATTTGGGGAGTTTTAAAGCGATAACGGCTGGACAGATTTTGATGAAATTTGAAATGGAGATAGCTTATACCCTGAATAAAACATTGGATACTTTTTTACCGGAAAATTGAAGTTACCACGAGAAAACTGAAAAATGTTGACTACTCGCTAAAAATGACGGTTGCCATGCAAACGAAATAATAAAAAGTCCGTCAAAAAACATCAAGAGCGTTAGTGCTCTACTTTTGCATTGGTTTTTAATATCCTAGAAGATCCTTTCTATGATCTTTATCCTAGATGAACATAGGAGGGTTTTTATTTACGATAAACTGTAGTCCGCGTGGTCGAAGTCGCGGTCGAAAGCTTAAACAAAAGCTCAAACAGTAGCCTACCACGGCTTGTCCAAATGCCGCAATGCATCATCCCTCAGCAGGCCACCCCAGGATTACTGGGAACACTGACGTCACCGCTCCTTATCCGGCCAATATCCCGGCACGCCCAGCTTATTCCACCCAGCTTTTTTTCCTTTTTGAGGAAAATTTTCCCTCAGATTTAGAGATGGGGTAACTGGAAATATCGATATTTGTTGAATTTTCGTGCATGTACTTGGCCATTTCTTAAAATGTTGAGCAGATTTACTTTAAAGTACTGTTTATGTAAACTGGGTTGTTATAAGATTTGTAACGATTCCTCCAGTTGTTTGGGATAAACAAAAAAATACCATTAGAATAATTAAATAGTAATCAGTAAATCTTCCAATTGTCTCGAGTATACTATTTACAAAAGCCATTTGTTTTCTCCGCGTTCCTTACAGTGACATAAATTTTGCTTCATATGGGGCTTGGGCATATCAGGACGGCATTGAAACAAAACACGTAAGATAAACCCCAAATTTCCCTTACCCCGGTCATTCCGAAACTGTATTGCCAACATAACAAAATCGAGGGACTATTAGGAACTTTTTTGTGTAAATTTATTTCGTGATATATGGCGATTTGGTCTAAGGCAGGTGATAAAATGGTAAACAAGCAATGCACAAAATTGAACATAGGACATTATTAGAAATACGCCTGTCACTCATACGCTTAAAAAAATACAAAACTTGTGTAAACATAACATTCGACCGCTTTAAAGTTATGCGCTATAGCTACATATGACTGTTTTTTTTGTTAAAGGCGTATTTTAAAATGTCGATTTGGTCTAAGGTGGTAAATTGATAACCAATCTAAAATTAGAACTGAATATAGTTTACGCGCTATGCTACTTTCTTAAAGACTTATTTCGATACTATTTAAGGCACATCCCTATTCTCAACGAAAATATCTGCTGGAAATCTCGCATATCGTCCGACACGCACGACAAGTGACTTTAGGGAATCATAATTTCAAATGCGCGGTGTGTCGTGTCTGTTAAATATTCTCTCACGTATTTGCAATCTGTTATGATGTTACCGTTTTTTGAATTGGGCGAGGGAGGGGAAAATATGCCGTGTTGTAAAAAATTGCTTAACATTTTCAGCGGTGATTTTCGCGGTTAACAATATTTTATGGAATGGTTGACATGCGAATGTTGTCTTATTAAGTTTAATAAAAAACGGCCAAGTGCGTGCAAGACACGCATAATCTTAGGGTTCTGTAGCCAGGATCTTAAGTTACCCAATTGTGTTAACCGCATTGCAATCAGTCTTGTAGTTTTATACGTGATACGCCATTAAAGTTGATTTTACGGTTGGATTGTGTCTCTAACTATGGAATTTGTTCAGAGTTTATCGGTTGTATCTCGAAAACTAGCTAACCCTCAATAGCTTTGATAATTTTTACGGTTGGACTGTGTCTCTCACTATGGAATTTGTTGAGAGTTTATCGGCTGTATCTCGTAAACTAGCTAACCCTAGATGGTTTTGATAATTTTTACGGTTGGATTGTGTCTCTCATTAGGGAACTTGTTCAGAGTTTATCGGCTGTATCTCGTAAACTAGCTAACCTTAGATAGCTTTGATAACTTTTACGGTTGGATTGTGTCTCTCACTATGGAACTTGTTCAGAGTTTATCGGCTGTATCTCGTAAACTAGCTAACCCTAGATAGCCTTGATAATTTTTACGGTTGGATTGTGTCTCTCACTATGGAACTTGTTCAGAGTTTATCGGCTGTATCTCGTAAACTAGCTAACCCTAGATAGCATTGATAATTTTTACAGTTGGATTGTGTCTCTCACTATGGAATTTGCTCAGAGTTTATCGGCTGTATCTCGAAAACTAGCCAACCCTAGAAAGCCTTGATAATTTTGTTAGTAAATTCGTATCATGCGCTAGACGCCTAGATAGTTTAGTTCCATTTTTTATGAGTTTTCGGGGTTCAAGTATGTAACTCAAGCAAAAAAGTCACAAAAAAAACTTTTTTTTTTTAACTTTAACATACTTTTTCAACGAAACCCACACACCATATTTTTTTTTTTATATCATTCAACTTTGTTGTAGTTATATATATCTATATTAGTGCGACAACTTTGTAGGGTCTGGAAAAAAGTGACATACAGACGGACATAATGGAACTATAAGGGTGCCTTGTTTGACTACAGAGCCCTAAAAGAAGGAGGTTTTGAATATAACATTTATTTTATGATGAGAACTCACCAATTATAATGCTCCACTAGACAATGTGGTTATAATGCAAGAAGAGTGAACCATTAAATATAATAATCTATAATACTATATCTATTTTTATTTTTTATGTCTTCCGCGGCGGCAATGCCAATAACTTCGCCAATGTCACGTGTTATGATTTAGCAAGTTGTATTTTCACGCCCTAATCAATTGTTAAAATCACGAGTCAGTGAAATGGTGGAAGTTGTACTAAAACTTCCTAGAGAGTTTTGGAGATTGAGATGTCACGTTTTTTTAATTTTTAAGCGACTTCACAAGATTAGACGATTGTATCTTCGGATGTATTTGTTTATTTTATTATTTATTTCGGTCAATATCTCCGTAAATTGCGGACCGATTTTGAAAATTCTTTTTTTGTATGAAAGTGTATACTCTTTTGGTGGTTCCATTATAAATTGAATCAAAATAAGTTTAGCAGTTTTTCGAGAATAAATAGTTTTTTTAGTAAATCCATTTGATTTTGTGTTTATATTGCCTCAAATATCTAAGATTTCTAAACTGATTTAAATAGTTATTTTTTATTCAAAAGGGTAGACTTTCAGTGTAGTCCCATATAAATTTCATCAAAATTTGTTCAGTAGTTTTTATTATAAAATCTATTTTATAGTTTATGTTCTCTAATATCTTGGGATTTCTGAACCGAATTAGATGATTGTTTTTACTTGAGAAAGAAGACCTCTAGTGTGGTACTGTATAAATTTCATCAAAATTGGTTTATTAGCTTTAAACAAGCTTCAATTTAATTCACTTTGTTATTATGCTTGGGAATAGTTCGCAAGTCAATTTTGAACCACTTAACCACGTCCAAAGATGCTGAAGTTTTGCAAATGGGTTTAGTTATGGTAGATACTATTGAGCTGACCTGATGATGGAGCCAAAAGGTAGTCAAATGAACTCAACAATCGATTATGGAACCCCTTCGAGTTAGGGCTAATTTGGTGTTTCTTGATGAGTACTCTGGTGTGATGTAGTATCCAGGGTCTGATGATGGAGCCGGAAAGTGGTCACATGAACTCAACAACAAAATGATAGACGCTTCAACGCTTGAATTTAGGCTGATTTGGTTTGGTTTGATGAGTTTTCTGGTTGAATGTAGTATTCAGGGTCTGATGATGGAGCCGAAAGGTAGTCACAAGAACTCGACAATTAATGATGGAACCCTTTCGAATTGTGGCTCATTTGGTTTGTCTTGATGAGTTCTCTGGTTTTATGTGGTATCCAGGGTCTGATGATGGAGCCGGAAGATAGTCATAGGAACTCAACAATCAGATGATGGAACTCCTTCGAGTTTGGGTTTATTGGGTTTGTCTTGATAAGTTCTCTGGTCTAATGTGGTATTGAAGGTCTGATGATGGAGACGTAGTCGTAGGAACCCATTACCCAACCATCAAATGATACAACCCCTTCGAGTTAAGGCTTATTTGATTGGTCTCGATGAGTTCTCAGGTCTTACGTGGTACTGGTGATGTCTCGTAAAAGATTGCTTTAAAAAAATATTTTTATACTCCTAAATCCATTTGTTTCGTGTTTATTTTTCCTCGTATCTGCGAGATTCACTATTTTCTTTGGCATATATTCTTTCCAATGCTTGCTTAGGACACTCAAAATCAATAAATAAAAACGTTTATCCAAAAAAATGTAAATCGGCTTCATATTAAAAATGTTTTTTTGTGAACAACCACTAACAAGAATAAAATAATTACAATTTAGCCAGAGAAATAGCACTTTTTCAAAATTACCAATGCAAAAATAATGCAAAATACAACATAAAGATAAGAAAGAGTTTTTTGAAGGCGGTGCCAAACCTAGGTATCATTTAAATCTAATATCCTTCCAACAAAATTAATATATACCTATCTATGCACCCCACTGATCTCTATGGATTTGCTGTGCCGTACATTCGAAAGTGCGAAAATAATATTTAAAGCTCCCCACCGAGCGTCCATGGAACTAAAATTTGACATTGTTTCATCTCCTGACGTTAGTCACAGATTAAATAATAGTACAAAACCCTTATTTTCGTGGACGCTCACTACGGCCAAACTACAGCTATCAGCGCCAAAATGGCGATAATCGAATGCTCTCATTGTGACGTTCGTCAAAAGGATGTCTAGAGTACGAAGTACCAGTTGTTCGCTGCAGTGCAGCAGTTGTCTATGAAGCACACTCATACAAAACATGAAACGCAGTACAGACAAAACAAGAGACTCGCACTTTAGATTTTGACTTTCACACGTTCACAAACCGATTGACACGAATGCAGCAATCTAGTAAATGACAAAGTTTTTGTAGATAATTACTTTAATAGCTTATTAGCATCCCCATTATTTTATATAGCACGCCAAGACGTTTAAGTCATCATCTTTTTGAATAAGCTCAACCATATTAATAACTAGCTGTATCCGCGGCTTCGCACGCGTGGTCTCTTTTTTAGGTTCAAAGTACCATAATGTGCTATTCCAGGACCAATATACCAACATTTGATCAACATTTCTTCAGACGTTAAAAATTTTTTTTTTCAATTGTTTGGCTTCTAACTCACCGGATTGAGATACTAATTACACCAGTTTTTAATTCAAACCCTAAACTATCTTGAAATATCTTATGCGGTTTTCATTATCTTATATAATGAAAACCGCATCGCAATCGTTCCAGTAATTTTTACGTGATGCGGGAACAAACAAACATACAGAAAAACAGACCGAACGAAAGGGTTTTTTTTCAACCCATATCTTATGGAAAAACTTTAATTTGTCGGGATAAAAAGTATACAATGTCCTACCTCGTAGTAAGAACTCAAATCATACCACGTTTCATTTGAATTTATCTGTACTTTCAGCGCGATGTTTGGTCAAGATACAGACAAACAGACAGTGTAACGTTATACGTACATGTTTCCATTATTTACATATTATTTATAAAAAAAAACTAAACTTAAAATCGTTACAACTAATTTTAATATCTATAAAACACTATCTACACGTATATTACCTTACCTACTAATCATATATTAAATATTAATTAAATAGCTTTTGAAATTCATCAATACGTTCAATATATTCGCAGCGTCATTTTATTTGCCGCACCCCGACCTGTTCGCTGCAGTGCAGTTTAATTAGGAGTTACTAAGAGAGCTGAGACGCAACCGGCAGACCGCCGCCATCACACACGCCGAGAGGTTGATTTAATAGAACGTACGTCAATTTTATTGGTCTCTGCTTGAAGTAAGACAGGATCTTAGAGACAACAAAGATAAAACTGTTCGTCCCTACACGTTCTCCGAGACCTTGGTGTTGTTGTTTCACCCCGGAATTTGGGGTCCTACGTCCGGCTTGCTGGTCTGACAGCCATCACATCGAACCGGCTACGATCTGAGAACCTGGTCTTCCACGAGCGCCCCCTTCCACCTGCGGCCTCAGTCAGGAGAGTACTGGACCAGGACCAGAGAAGTAGAATCAGCCATACTGTGTCCGGCCGATACCACCACAATCGTGTACCCCCTACTACTGAGCGGTCCTTGGCAAAATTAAATGTTTTATGCCCGTATATTTCTGCCTTATTTCTGAACCCCCATCCTGAGGAAAGAAAGCAGGTAAGAAGGCATACAACAGTACCCCTTAATTATAACCGGGACAACAGACAAAAATAAAAATAAACTGTTTTGGCTTCAGTATCGAATATAGAGACCCCTATAAAACTATATTCATTATTACTTAAAGATTAACATAACTTTGGACCCCTATTTTTTCGGGATCAAACTTGTCCTAAATTTATACCCATCATATAAACTATGAAGGTGCCAAGTTGCATCAAAACCCGTCCATTAGTTTCAGCGTGGTAAATGTTCTTTTAAATAAGTTTCAACCCCTATCCTGCGAGAATGCGAGAACCCATTAATTTTTCGGGATTTAAAGTATCCTGTCCTACTTCGTAGTATGAACTCAAATCATATCAAGTTTCATTTAATTCAATCATCCAGTAGTTCCGGTGGCGTGATGTACAGCCAAGATACCAACAGACAGACATAAAGACATAAAAGAAAAAACTACAGTTTTGGCTTCATTATCGAATATAGAGTAACCTCCAAAAAAATAATACAATATAGTACAGAATGTGTACCCATATCCCGCAGGAACCCTTTATTTTTTCGGGATAAAAAGTATTCATAATTTTCATCCATCTTATAAACTATGACTGTGCCAAGTTGCATCAATATCCGTCCAGTGGTCTCAGCGTGATACGTGTTCTTTTAAATAACTTTCAATCCCTATCCTGCGGGAACCCTTTAATTTTTATCCTATGTCCTACCTCGTAGTATGAACTCAAATCATACCAAGTTTCATTTAAATTCATTCAGTAGTTTCGGCGTGATGCCTAGCCAAGATACAGACAGACAGACAAAAATGAAAAAAGTACAGTTTTGGCTTCAGTATCGAATATAGAGTATTCTCCAAAAGAAAATTTTAAAATATCTTTAATGTACAGAATTGGACCCGTTACAGTTTTATTATAAGTATAGATGATGGCTCGGTATGGCACCGAATTCAAAAAAGTCTTTCTTACTAAAAGTTATATTAATATTGCATTATTTTGGCATTGGTAATTTCGAAAAAGTGATACTGTTCTCGCTAAATTGTAATTATTTTATTCTTTTTAGTGGTTGTTTACAAAAGAACATTTTTAATACAACGTTTTTTTCTTTTTCTTTTTATTGTTTTCCTACCCTCGTTTACGTCACGAACAACTACTGGTTAATATTCCATCAATATTACACATTAACACTCGAAAACAAACGAACTTGTAAGAAAAATATAAATTACCAACATGATCCCTTAAAAAACCCCTATGAAATACTTAGTAACAAACTCTCTCGAACTGACGTGACAACGTGACTTCAAGTGACAGTTCAGCTATCAACTTGTCACATGTGGCTGCGAACGAAACGTCATCGGCACCAGCTAATTGGATAACTTTTAACTGGCCACGAGTTCCTGTTTTGAGTTTTTACTTGGGGCCACTAAAGAGGAGAGCTTCAGGTTCATACTATTATTGACCTTCTGCTAGGCTTGGTGGTAACAAGATGCAACATGTACCAGAGAAAAGCAAGCTGAAGTGGCAATGGGCTGGTTGTTGGTTCTGCGAAAGATGTCACTTGCAGAACCAACAACCGATGGGAAAACGAGTTAATGACGCCCGCCCCAGACAGGTGGAGAGACGGCTCGTGAAAAACATCTGGCAGTGGAAGAATAGTGCCGTATATCGGGCTCAGTGGCATACATAACGAGAGGCCACGTCCAGCAGTGGACTAGTATAGGCTGATGATGATGATGATGATGAGGCTCGGTGGTACTGTGGTGGTTGATAGAATATCCTATAGCACTCCACTCCAATCCTAATGGATGAGAGATTGAAACTCGACGGGAAATATATTTGTACAAACAAAAAATCGATAAATCCCAATAAGTATTTGTTTCGTTATCATGTTAATCGTTATTCCAAATTTTCTATATACATTTTCAACTTCCGCTTCAAATCATTGATTGTATTTAGATAAGGAGGCAACATAATAATAAATTATAGAACATATAAAAGTCAATTAGTTACACGTCTCATAACAATGAACAAGAACAATATAAACAAACCAAATCAATAAAACTGTTATTTGCGATTATAGTATGTGTCCATAATTTTATATAAATTGACCGTTGAACAAACTCGCTGATTTCAAGGCCTACAAAATTTGAAATACACTAAAGTTTACCCAATTTTGCTCCTATAGTTTAAAATCTGATCTAAATGTGAACTAAAATTAACTAGCTATAACTTTAACTGGGACGGTGTAGTTTGTACAGAAACAGAAACATTTCCACAGAAACAGTGGTCCGATACAATTTGGTTGCAAAACTAACGGCACGGCTAAATGAGAGGCGCGCTCGGGCGAAGTTTTAATTGGAACAAGATCCGATACACCTACCATTGTTTTACCAGACAAATAAACTTACAGTGCTTGGCGGGTAAATGGCACATCGGTGGAATCGGGATACTTTGTTTTTCTTACAGAGTATCGATACGCATTTTGTTGGTTGCGCTCCGACATGTGGTAACCGAAAATCGTAAGTTTTCTACCGCAAGGCTCAATTTTGATATCATTATTCAGAACTAGCTGTACCCGCGGCTTTGCACGCGTGGTCATTTCATTTAAAAGTAAGTCATACGTGTTATTCCAGGACCAAAAGTACCTACAAAGTACAATATACTACAATTGTTCAAAATTTGTTCAGCCGTCACATAGTTTTTTATCGATTGCTCGGCATCTAATCATCAGATTAAGATACCAAGTATTCCAGTTTTTAATTCAAACCCTAAGCTATCCAATAGTGAAATGCATCGCAATCGATTTAGTAGTTTTTACGTGATGCGTGAAAAAACAGATAAACAGACATACAGACACAATTTAAGTAGCTTATTATTAGAACCCTAGGCCATTTTATTTATTATTTTGGGTTAGAAGTTTTAATTGTAGATATTTAATGTAAGATAGAAAATTCTTTATTGCACACATAAGATAGGTACATAGGCGTACTTTATGCTAGCAAGCATTATCTACCAGTTAACTTCGGTGTATTGTGATGTTTTTTAATGTGGAATAGTGCCTATTATTGTAGGTCCATTTTTTTAGTTAATTACTGTTATATTAAAAGTATAGACATATACATATTATAGGTTATATTTATTATATATTACCTAAGCGCGATCTTCACTCTAGAACTCGTATACACCAAATTAGCTATATTAGATAGTGACTGCACCACCAAAATGACAGTGTTCTAAGCACACATTGATCATTTTTTTTACCAACGATCGCGGATTCGAATCCCGCAAGGTGCAATCATTTGTATTATGCGTAGAAATGTTTGTTTCCTATGTCATGGATGTAATATTCGTATTTATGTATGTTTATCCGTTGTCTTGTATCCATAGTACAGGGTCTCCTAGTATATGGCTATGTAATTGGTGTTAATTATTATTGTCCCGAATATGTATATATTATGTATTTATTTGACTATGGTTGCTGATCAGGGTCAGAATGGTGCAAGATAGGCCTCCGCGAGTCTCGTCGTAATAGTTCTCTATGATTCTATAGGTAGGATTTTTGGCTAACCTGCGATCCTGTGACCACGATACAAACACTTTTCAAGGCCCTGCTGACCGACTGCATCTGGAATATATTTACAGACAGACCTACCCCACAATGTTTCAAACATTGACACAAAAGTACAAGATTTTAATATTTTTACACAGGAATATCACTCACATTGTTCACCTAAAACGTAAGTAGAAAGCACCTTTTTTTAATGATATTTTTTAATAAATCAGTGCGGTAAGTTTGGAAATCCATTACTGCACAGTTTTTATTAATCGACTTCACAATAGGAGACGGTTATATGTTAGACTGTATGTATGTTTTTTGTGTAATTTACACCAATTTCATCGTCAATTGAAAGAGTAGGTCTCCAGGTAGTCCCGTATAAATTATATCAAATTGGTTAAAGTAGTTTTTCGAGAATAAATAGTTTTTTTTTTGGTATTTATATTGCCACAAATCCCTAAAATTTCTAAACTGATTTGGATAATTCTTATTTCATTCAAAAGGGTAGAATTTAAGTGTAGTCCCATATAAACTTCATAAAAATTTATTCATACGTTTTTTTTTTCATTATTAGTTAGACACTCGCTCGAGTGACTTCTTCTGCACAGAGAGAAATAGAGCCCTCGCTAAAGCTCGGGCTTCAATCTAACACTCAGTGTAGCAAGTAGTCACTTACAGCTTGTTGCAGAAATCTACTATTTTACCAGACAGACACATATCCCATGTGTTTGGGCAGCATGTATGTGGTATATATCTAAGTTTCTTAGTTTAATATATAATTCTTATAACTAAACAGCAGCCATTTTCTTTTAAGCTTCTTACAAATTTTCTATTTTTAGATTATTCAAGTTAATGTAAATACTATAGTTTAATATTGCAATTGCAACTATTAAAGTAAAGTAAAAAATGTTAGTAAATAAGAATCATTAAATTTATATAAATACATTTATGCTTTTAGAGCATAAATGTATTCATGCTCATGAGGTTCATGAGCATGAGACGTTAACCTGGCTATTGTATGCGTTACAACAAACAAAAATTAAAATTAAAGAATAGATAATAGATATATCAATACTCTTTGATTTTAAATTTAATGACAAGACACGAGGGTCTTTAAGATATGTTGAAGATCTGTTTATGGTATTTAATAATGACAGAATTACTCCAAGATATCTTTATAGATTAACCAGAGGGAAAACGGGAGGTTTACCTCTAGGTACTCTATTAATCAGAGACTATCTTGAATAATCTATAGATAATTGAGGTAATCTATAGAGTTACCCAAATCAGTCAAAGGAAATAAATTTTAAGACTCCTAAAGGTTTCCTATCAAATTTCCCTAAATTTATTAAGTTGAAGGCCTACCTATCCTATAAGGGGAGGCTTCCTATATTTAATTATGTTAATAAAAAAATTGAATCAAAAATTAAATACTACAATTTAGGACCTCTGGTAAAAAGAGACAACGAATAAAACCAGTCACAGGCATAGACAATTTTGAGAAGGGGGTAATAAAACGATGCATTCACAATTTTTATATTACTGAGAACGAATTACCCACACAGGAAATTCCTACATGAGTACTATGAAATAAAAAACATAATTTCGAACATTGTATTATTTTGCCTTTTCATATCTATTATATGTATTAAGGAACTTGTCATGAGAAATCAGCACAATCGATTTTAGGTATGGAATCCAGAGCATCATTTTTCATGAAGGCTTACGCCACATTTTTTATAGTTTTGGTTTTGCATACAGCGCACCTTCTGCTCATCGGACTCATGAGGATCATATGCTCGGCACCATACCTTCTGGTGCTCAGCGGCTATCTATAGGTCACTGGAGCCGTTGATGGCCCAGGATGGGCTCGAGGAGATCCATATTTTAGCAGCAAGTTTCTAGCAATTAATCGTCGAAACTCCAGAGTATCTATCTTTTGCTCCAAGAGTTCTCGCCAGCAATGCATAATTGTTGACTGTGACATCAATCATCCAAGTCAAAAGACATGCATACCATTTTTTTTCCTCGAATGGCAATGTGAACGTTTTTCGCAGTCCCAACGTTGGCATATAGTCGGTCCACCCACCCATATATTTATTATATTGGTAGACTATGTTTGGCTGATCAATTTTACCCATCTCTTTGTGCGCTGATGAATATCGGCGTGCTTTTTGAATAGGCCTGATGCCAAACTCATTAGATACTTAGTAAAGTCACGACCTTGTTGTCGTTCCAACAAACGGCGCAAATATTGTCATTTCTGTCCAACCTGTAGTCATTAAATCCTCTAGGCTCCTTTTTGGAGAACTTTACTTCCTTGAGTGGACGTTTGTCTACTCTGTTCTGTCAAAACAGTACCTGTTTGTAAGTAGTTCAACAAGGAAGGTGATGTAAAAAATATATCACTAAACACAGAATACTCGCTTGACCCAGTGTCGTGATATAGGAACTCATCTGATGATCCTGTTATGTAACCCCAAAGACGAACTAGGTTCATCAGTATTTTCAGCCACGACTACCTGATGGCGTTTCTTCTGAAGAAGTTGGTTCATTGGATACATTTTTGAAAACCAACTAGGCAGGGGCAAAGAGCTGGTGCCTGTTCAACCGGTCAATATGGTGATAATCTACATCTCCGGAATCACCATCAGACATCATGCCTTCTTGAGGTGGATCCATAAACACTTCGACATTTTGGAAGTCTTCACTGCCACCAAACTCTTCTAAGACATCAGCAATTTCATTAGTAGAAGAATACGTCGAGACATGAATCATCAAAAATAGTCATTAATTGGTATGATACATGCCCAGTGCGTCATTAACAGCCCACTAAAATATTGTTATGAATTTCAAAGCACATAATGGTGATATAACAAAAGTTTTTAGTAGTATACCAAGACAATATAACTACCTGTTTCAATAATTCGCATTTCAAAATTATTATAATTGTAATAAAGAAAAAAATACTCACATATTTCTGGGAGTAGGTGCCTTATTTTTATCGCCTAAATCAAGTATGAAAAGTAGCGTCAACAATAATGTCTATCTGACATGGTCTGTCTACCATTCACTCCACTCTATGGTTACGACATTATAAATATTTTCACATAAACATTTCTCAAATTTATTGTTTTCTCTATAATAAACACAAGTTTATTATGCAACCTTCTACGTATTAGTCAATTATTATAATAGTATAATTTAGTTAATTATAAAGCCTATGAGCCTATGAGATCTATGTTCAGCAGTGGACTTCTAAAGGCTGTCATGATGATGATGATGAATTATAAAATAGCTTAGTACGTGTAACACGTACGTAGTATCATTACAAATTAAATTAAATTACAATATTGAAAACTATACAGTAAAATTAAATCGTATTTGCCACTAAGAATTAAAGATTCGTTGTAGATAGGGTTGATATCCGCTGCGCATGGTTATTAGGAGAAAGGAAGAGGGTGTTCGGGTGAAGGCATCCGTCGACTTCTATATTCTACTGTTCGGCTACCTCCTCCTCCTTGTTCCTGTATTATTAGATTAACAGCTAGCTAAATTTGATTGAAGCTGTCAAGTTGTCAACAACGAAAAAAGAAATAATAATTAAATTAAATTATTTACGCCCTAAAATAAACTAACAAAACGCCTCAAAGTATATTTTACATTACATTACGCAAATATAGTTATTGTTTTTGCGTTTTGTGCACAACTACAATGGCTCCGAGTTGGCTCCGAGTCGTGGGACCTTCAAGGCGCTCCAGGCGCATGTGTGACGTCAAGTAGACAGACTTTTTGTCAACGAAGTGACGTGTTTTTTTCTATGTTTATTCATTTTCTAATAATTTTATGATATCCTCTCCTCGCTCCCTATTGCGAGAAGAATATCTCACTCCTGTTGGGAGTGACGTGGATGATTTCCTGTCGCGGTCGTCTCCGCCGTCACAGTCCGTGCGGCGTAGTAGGCGACCCATTAACGTGCCGGTGATATCTCCTTCGCCTTCCTTAATATGCCCACAGAATGCGGCTGATAAGAATGATCATCAAAATTCTAATTCTGATGTGTCATTAGAAAATACAAATCTTGTGAAATGTGATCTGTGTTCCCAATCAAAATTTTTAAAGAAGTTCGTTGGCTAAAAATTCACGTAAGTAAAGCTCACCGCGCAACTTCAGGCTCTCTACTTTCTCAAAGATCAAATTCAACAGTACCCATCCAAACGCCTTTGGCTCATCCTTTTTGGGAAAAACTTAGTTTATTCAAAAATAACCTACCCATAGTTAGGCGAATCCCGCGCGGAGCTCGCCTATCTGTAGCACGTTGCCTTACTGAAGATATTAAAAATGTCACAGCCATAAACTCTACTCTAGCCTGGGAGCACTTGTTAACCTTCCCCTATAGAATTTTACATGTTTCGAATAACCTTTTAGATACGACATCCCTTACAAACAGAATAAAACAAAAATGCATCCAAAATTCAAAATCCCTCCCAAATTTCTCTTTTACATCACGTTCACATGCAGCTCAGCCTTCTGCTATATCTTACCATATGGTAGAAAACAGGTTGAGTGAAAGTGACATAAAGGGTTCAGCAAGAATTTTGTTTTCTAATGACACTATTGCACCAAATACTCCTGAAACCTTGTTGGCACTAAAGGATAAGCATCCACCTTCTGCAGCTAATGCCAATATGCCTTTGCCCTTTTGATGAGGATTCTTTAATGGCAACACCTGAAGACGTAGCGAATGCCATTGCGTCTTTCCCCAGTGGGTCTGCAGGTGGTCTCGATGCTCTCTCACCTCAGCACCTTAAAGACTTAATAAGTGTTGTTTGCGGTGAGTTCGGTGACACTCTTTTAAAAGAAATAACAAATTTGACTAATTTCATGCTTTCTCGAAAAGTGAACACCTACATTCTAGATATTTTATATGGAGCAAATTTATGTGCGCTCTTAAAAAAGGATGGGGGCATTAGGCCTATTGCTGTTGGCACAGTTTATCGTCGTCTTACAGCCAAGATTTGCTTTAAGTCAATAAGTGAATCCCTCTGTACATACTTCCAACCTGTACAGTTGGGATTCGGTTCGCGTGGTGGCTGTGAGGCGGCGGTTCATGCTTTAAGAACTTTTTTGTACCACAATTATACAAATATCTTTGGCATTGTTATGGTCAACCCTCAAAATTAATATACAAAAATCATCTCATCTCTTCAGAAGTAGTTTGTCAACAAGAAGATCCACTTGGGCCGGCTATTTTCAGCCACGCTATACATACAATCATTACAAAATTAGAATCAAAATTTAACGTATGGTATCTGGACGATGGAACTTTAAGAGGCGATGTGAACACAGTCGCGAAAGATTTCGAAAATTTAACAAGGCAATTCAAAACAATAGGTCTTACTCTAAATTTTTCTAAATGTGAATTATACATTTCAAATCCAATCATTTCAAATAAACGACACTATAGATATTTTTAGAAAAATTGCTCCAAATATTAAAATTTTGCAAAACAGTTCACTTCGTCTTTTAGGGGCCCCGATTCTGAATCATTACCAGATTTCGTAGAAGAAAAAATTCAAAATTTTCGATTTATTGCTGACCGCTTGCATAAAATTAATACACATATGACATATTTTACAATTCGCTACTGCCTTTTTGTCCCAAAATTTATGTATTTCTAGATGTTGTCAACTTTGGAATCATACCTTACTAATACAACACTTTGACAGCATTTTAAGAGATACGCTCACCGCCATCCTCAATGTACCTTTCGATGATCGCTCTTGGTGCCAGGCCTCACTACCAATAAGGTGCGGTGGTCTTGGCATACGTAAAATTTCTAGTGTATCTCTACCAGCTTTCCTATCCTCAGTTTATAGTACACTAAAATTAATGGGAGCTATTTTATCTCCCTGTATTGTAAATTACGAAATAAGTTTTTTGCCTGAGGCTAGGGATGCTTGGAAAATAGCCTGTCCAAATCAGTCATTGCCCAAAGCGCCTCCATCCCAGAAGCATTGGGACGGGCCGCTCTGCGAAAATGAACGGAAAAATCTTCTTGATACATCGGTTTGTTCTGCAGAGCGTGCTCGCCTCCTCGCTGTTTCACGTTGGGAATCAGGCCTTTGGTTGCAAGCACTTCCATAAAAAAACATTGGCAATTTACTAGACAACCAGACATTCCGATTAGCCGTTTCTCTGCGTCTGGGCGTTTTTTGCCAAGTCCCACACCGTTGCCTATGCGGCGATATGGTGGATCGGCTTGGCCATCACGGACTATCTTGCTACAGAAGCGCAGGGAGGATTCCTCGATACACCAGTTTGAATGAAGTCATCCTCCGGGCCTTTGTCAGTGCCGGCGTTCCGTCAATCTTAGAACCAAACGGCCTGATGCGGTACGACGGTATCCGTCTCATCTTCCAGAGACAACAATTCGGGCTGGCGGCGCTGCAACCAAAGCAGAAAACCTTAAGCGGCGCAAATATGGGAACCTAGACCGGGGTTACATGTTTGTGCCGTTTGGGGTTGAAACTTTGGGTCCGTGGGGGCCAGGTGGCCACGAAATTTACAGGGACATGGCAAAACGTTTAGTGGAAGTGACATGTGACCAGAATGCTGGCTCCTATTTAGGCCAAAAAATTAGTATTGCAATACAGCGTGGCAATGCAGCCAGCATTCTGGGCACTTTCCCTTCCTCCGAAGGACTTTTAGATAGTTTTGTGTAAATAGTTGTTTTTTTTTTTTTTAATTTATATTTTAAAATTAACTCTTTTTTTTGTATGTTTTATCTTGTAATTAAATTCCTGTACTTTATTGTTGTCCGCTGAGAGTAAGTCCTCGAGCCGGTGGCCACACCCTCGAAGGGACCACCTTGCGACAGACATACCTATTATTCTGCAGAGATTGGATTCCCAGTTTCTCACACGTTTTAGAACAGGCTGTCTGTCGTTTAAGGTTCATGCTCCATCATCAGCTGTCTCATGACATGAAATTTACTCAACGGTCTTTAAAACTAAAGTACCTAAAAATTCTTTTTTTTTAGTAAATTCTAGTATTAAATCTATGATCAGAGGCGCCTTTGCAAGCATAATGGAACAAGGCAATGAAACTAGCTTGCTTCCATGTCGTATGAAGTAGAGCTGGTCTCTCGGGTCAGAGTCTGTCACGCCTCCCGAGGGCCTCTGACATGGCTTAACGACTGCTATTTAATCAATAACAGCTTGAACCTACAGCTTAACACGCCCTCCAAAGCAAGGATCGATGGAAACGTCATTGGTGTGTAGCCTAGTTTCCTGGTATCGTTGGATTCTAAGTCGCACTAGTATACCGCTAGGCCATCGCTCTTACAATGACAATGGAACTAATGTGAATGAACCCTTCAGCTTCCACTTTAGCACCCGCAAAGCTCTCTCCCATTTTCTACGTCTCTTTCGTTCTCAGAAAACGAATAAATGGACTAGCATAACGTGATAGATGTATCGAGATTCAGTTTCGTACCCGCAGCGTTGAACAAACAGAAAATACAACACTATAAAACTGCAACGTTTTTATAATAAAAGGATATAGTCTTAATTAGTGTCAATAGTACCTACCATTGATGGTCCTAAGGATACAAAGTTGTGTCACTTGTACCATCAATGGTAGGTACTACTGACATATTGAAACGAGGAGGATGATAGTGATATTAGTGATGACGAAGAATAACGCACAAATATATCAAGACATGTTTTTAATCCACCTTTCTACAAAGAAGTGTCCGGTATCCTAAAATACTCTGTGGAAGGGTCATTCCCCAATACAACTCTCTGGTGTTGCCCCCTGTCATCGTTATCTACCCATAGTTGTCAGTGCTAACAACTTATTAATCAATTCTAAAGATGAAACTTAAATGGATATAACAATAAAGTACCTTCAACTAAAAATTAATACAACAAAACAATTATATACATTAAATGAATTGACGATTATTAAATTATGGACTGATGAATCTAACCACACACTTATGTACATACTACCCATACACTTATTTAGTACTAGAGGGACTGTTATTGACGGCGGCGGTAGATGGAGATCGTAACATTATAACCGAATAAGACAGACTACAGAAAGAAGAAAAAAAGTAGCGAAAGTGAAGCAGGCGGTAGAACAAGCTCTAATTGAAAAACAGATCTAGGATGTTTAGACTTAGTACCACACTTTTTTTAAATTGCAATATTATCTAAACAATACAAGTCAGAGTTTTGAACTAAAAAATGTTTTATAGCAAATTTCAACAACTTTCTTTGAAATTGTAGTTTATGAAACATTAGTAATGTTTATAACTTTTTTTATAAATTTTTGTTTATAAATTTTGGAATAGGTTGTTATTCTAAGATAAAAACCAAAAAATAGGTGTCTGTCTATTCGCGCATCACGTTAGAACCTGGACCGATTGCGGTGAGATTTTTACCTTTGGATAGCTGAGGTTTTGACTTAAAAACTGGTGCACTTGGTATCTAAATCCGATAAGAGCCAAACAATTTAGTAATAATTTTGAAAGTGTGGTACTAAGTTCGGATTATTACCGAAATCCCCACCAGAACGTCCCCACCAGTGGGGATTTCGGGAAAAATCAATCTACTGGACCGATTGCGAACCTATTTTCACTGTTGCGTAGCATAGCTTAGGGTTTGACTTAAAACTGCTATAGTTGGGTATCTCAATCCGATAAGTAGGAGCCAAACAATTAAATAAAAATAACTATTAATTTTAAAAGTTTCGTACTAAGTTTTGGAGGCCAGTGTATATTGCAAACCTATAATCCTCATTGCTCCCAACGAAACGGTTATTTTCGAATACCGGCAACGATGTTGACAACCAACCGCAAAATAGGCCAGAGTCGCCGATTATAAGTTATATTACCTAACCTGTGAATGAAGGGTTGTACCCCGGTGAGAACATGGTTAAATAGTTATGATGATGATGATGAATTATTAAAGAAAACTAAAATTATATATTCTAAATTTTATTTAATGTATAATTAAAATGTCCACAATGATATAATTCAACTTTCAACTAACCTATGGAGTTAGACCACAATTTCAATTATATAAAATTCATTTCTATTATTACTATATCTAAAATAATTACAAAGTCAACTAGCGCAACATATCAATCGATTCGTCTTCATCGCAAGAGTGCCATAGTTCTTTACTTGACAGTCGTCGGGCTTTAGTTTTTGAACTTATGTCATGGTTTATGCCAGCGACCTCCAAACTTTGAAGAGATTATTTAACTTTGAACAAAACTAATTTACTCATTTAATTAACTTATTATTTTTTAATAATTACAAATATGATATTGGTGTCTTATAAATGGGTAACTATTAAAATATCAACATAAAAAAACAACTGAACACTAGTGTCAGTTCGGTCAAATTTACTAAGTATGTGTCGAAATCTGGATAATGACAAAAATAATATCACTACTTCCTGGGACATCCTGTATAAATATCTGTATTATCTAACCAGTTTCATGTCAAATCTTGCCGTTAGCACTAAATATATAATAGTAGGGCAAAGAAGTCTGGAGTTTACAAATCTAACCTAAAGTTACCCATGTTGTTGTATTCTGTCGACCAGGCGGCAAAGCGCGAGCCGTCCATTTCAGGGGCGTGTGCGTTGCCAGCTGTCAGTCTGTGGCTTCTGCCGCCGATCTTCGCTTTGCATTCAGGGCATGTGCTCTCTTGCTCTGCTCCTCCACACTCGCCGATGCAATAGAAGTGTCCGTTCGGACATTTGTACCAATGCCCGGCTTTCAGACCAATCGCCCGCACGATCATATCTCTCTCTTGCTTGGCTAGTATTACTCCAGAAACTTTCATAGCTTCTTGTAGCCCCTTGAGCGATTCCATAGCTTTGTTTTCATTGAAGACGGTCCAAGTGAAGACGGCCGCTCTGGCGGCGTCGAACTTAGATCGCACTTGGGGAACACTCTTCGCGCTAGCGTACGTGCCGTGGCTAGTAAGCTTTGAGAGTTGAACGATCGAGTTCATCCTCTTTATCTCGCAGGCCATGTCCTTCTGCTGCTGCTCGCTCACTTTCAACATGACTCCAGATTTTAATTTAAACGCGAACACCTGACACAGCATTTCAGTCTGCTTCGCTAGTTCAGTCCTCAGTTCGGTTAGTTTGTCATCCAAATATTTGTTGTAGCACTCTGCTATCATGTCGAGTATGTTCAAACAAATAGATTCCATATCTAGTTGTAACTTGGATACTTTCTGGGTTGTTTTGGCAACGGCTTGAAGGTTCAGATAGACGGCCTTGATGTTCTTGTCCGCTGTAATGCAATAATGTTATTTTAATATTAAATTTGGGATGGGGTAAATAGAGCAATGCCACTTTTTCGAGGACTAAACAGAATATTGATACTTTTATAGAACTAGCGTTCACCCGCGACTTCGTCCGCTCGGGCTACAGTTTATCTCGAAAAAAGCATCCTGTGTTTCTCTAGCTAGAACATTAAAAACCAACGCAAGAGTATAGCACCAACGTATTGTATTCTCTTTGGCACCAACGCTCTTATAGACTTGTTATTATTTCGTTTCCAAAGTAACCGTTCCTTACAGCGAATAATCAACATTTTCAAGTTTTCCTGTGGAAACTTCTGGAAAAAAATGTCCTATGTATTATTCCAAGGTATAAGCTATCACCATTCCAAAATTCATCAATATCCGTCCAGCCGTTATCGCGTTAAAACTCCCCAAACAAATAAACAGCCAACGTTTCACGTGGATAGGTACACATGCATTTAATTCTGGAATCTAGGTGTTATTTTATCGCGGTATATATAATATCTATACATATAGTTTTAATTACAAGTCCCATCTTATTTCGTTCATGAACAAACCTACGTCTGGGCTTGCAGTCTCGACATCGATAGAGATTGCTTTACAACCGAAATCGATCGTAAAGTCTAATTATAACGACGATGTCAATCATGATCAATGTCAGTACAGATACGATGACAGTCGATAGCTTTTGACAATAACCGTCAAAGTTAACGATTGTCATCGGTAAATGTACTGATTTCGGTTGTAAAGCAAACAATATCTATGTCGAGACTGCAGGCCCAGAGAAATAAATGGTTGCAATAACAAAAGCGTTTGGTTTGGAGTACGGTACTCTGAAAAACGTGACTTAACTGCAAAGGTACATTACCTAATATCACTTTTACATATTTGCTTCTAAACTCCGTAATTTTCTCGCTTAGCTCTTGTTTCTTCTCCGCTATTTGCTTCTCAGTGCCGTAGATGCGAGTTTTGATGGGATTGATTTCTTGTCTAAAGATGTTATTGACGAGGTCCTTGTAGCGGCCCGTGTTGATGATGGGCTTGCGACAGAACGGACACTTGCGTATCTCGACAGTCTCTCTGTCTCCAAGCATCATGTTGTCCATGCTCTCAACCTCCATGACGTGGCCGCAGTCTTGCAGGAGGATGAACCTGAAATATGTTTTGTTACCGTATAAGTACAAAGTTAACTTCAACAATCAAGCACAAACATTACTAGTGCTGAGGAAAGTGTCAGTATGGCAAGCGTAGTGCAGTGCCGTGCAAGGTTCTGCACAGAGTAAATAATAGTAAAAGTACAGAAGTTGCACTACTTTGATTTTGAAGAACATGAACATGATTTTGATTTTGCCGCTGCAACATTTCCTACGTACAATGGAATTTTATGTCTGTATTTGGAAAAAAAAACATGTGAATGTACAGCATTGACAACAGAGCCTATCCATAGAGATCAGTGGTGTACGGAGAGGAGGACAAAATTAAAAGAGCGCGAATTACGATATCATAGAGTACGGGGAGTATGGACGTAAATCAAAGCAGTACAGTGTTTTTTTTTTGTTATGTATAGGTTATTACCTAGTTTATTTTAAGTTGTTTATTTTTAGACTATTTAATACCCTTTAAATAAATAATATGAGTTGTAAAGTATCTAAAAGCTCCTTTAGTTATTTTTCTCATAGAGAAGGATGACTACTCCAAAATCCTTCACTCCGCTCTGGATTCAAAATAGCGTCCTCGCCAACCTCGCAGGCCTATATTCAGCAGTGGACTTCTAAGGGCTGACATGATGATGATGATGATGATGATGAACTATAAATTGGTCTCATAAAAATTTGGTGAAGATCTGATGATGATATTCGGTGCGATGAGCAGAATAGCTCCTCAAAATGCAGTAAATTTCTCACTTTTAGGAACCTCACCAGTGGAATCAGCCCACTAGGTACGGATTGATGGAGCACCTTGGTTATTAATGTTAGTTTTACATTAAGGTTACTTAGATGGCGCTACTGTGCACTGCTAGATTGTTTGCAAAAAAGTTTGTGCTCGTGAGGTCTACAGCTCACAGAGCCAGTTTTTTCTGTGGCGAAAGCGCGATTGGGCAAAGCAATCACATAGGGTAATATGTGATTGCTTTGCCCTTTATACTTTGCCACAAAAACTAACTCTCTAAAAATAAAGTACTTAGGTATTTTAGTATGGAAACTGAGATAGGAATGCCTGAACCTTATATGCATTGGTTTAGGGTTCAGGTTTCCCTGGATCAGCTCTCACAACGTGAGGGTTCCGTATCACAGAATAAATAATAGGCCGTATTAAGCCATACTTAGGTACAGCTATTATTGATATACTCGTAGTTAGAATAAAGGACCTTTGTTAACAAATTAAGACAAAGTAGACTAGTTGATTTAATAAATGAAACAAACATACTTGTCACGAAAAGATAACTTGGGAGTCTTTTGCTTACTGGATGCCTTAGTAAGCAAAAAACAACAATAATATTATCATTACTTTTCGCCATTACTAACGAAAATTCGAAACACAATCAAATGACGTGAGTGTAAAATACGAGCAACAGTTAAGGCCTCAACAAACAAGCCGGACGCGTCCGGCAGCCGCCGCAACTGCCGGACTCATCCGGCTGAACTGGCAGTACATTTAATACTAAACTGAGTATACTAGCCGGACGTAAGTCGCGGACGTGACCTTGGGCCTTCCGACGTCCGGCATCCGGCTGCCGCGTCCGGCATGGTTCGGACGCGTCTGAGCGTACACACAGTCAGGAGCGCCGCCGCCGTCCACGTCCTGCCGGACGCGGCTGCCGTACGCATCCGGATGGTTTGTTGAGGCCTTAAGCGTCTGAATCCAAGCGCGCGGCGATCTCGACTGTTTTGTAGCATCCGCGCCGCCCGGGTCAGGGCGGTCGCACTCCGCAGCAAGTACAAATAAATTCAAGGACCCAATATTCGGGTCCGTTCAGTCGAGTGTCAAGCGTGCGCTCGATGAGTCGCGCGCCTTGTACTTAGCGATGGAGCACCTACTTACGTTAAGTTATTGACAAACTTTATTCGTGTTTTAATTATGAGTACCAAGAAGAATGCTAGAAAGTACTGCATAGCATTCGGCTGTTTGAATAGTGATAGAAATGACGAATTGTCATTCTTTACGCTTCCAAAGGATATTGAAAGGTAATAAATTGTAATACCTAGGTCCTAGTTATGTAGTTAGATATTGATATTTTTTTATTACGTAGGTTCCTATAGTTTTATGTTATTTCATTTGTGTTCCATACCGAAGCTACGCATATTTAAGGTTTTTCCGCGCAGAAATAAAGTCGTTTATTAAATCGATCAACGTAATTTTATAATTGATTATAGTAGGTATTGTTGATCGGAAAATGAATTACTGTGCTGACTTAGTAAGTAGCCTACATACTTTTAATACCTTTTATTACGTAGGTAGCAATTTATTTTTCACTCCTTAAAAACGCATGGAATTCTGACAGGCACCTTTATTCATCAAAGTGCAATACCTATAGGATATAATCATAATCAACCAACGACACGTAGGTAGGTATCTCACTAAACTTATCTGCGTTCTGAAAACGGGATAGGTAAGTAGTAAAAATGAGGTAGTCGGTCTATTCTGATAAGAATGTAATTGTATGTAAAAGAACTATTTTAATTTATAATAATAAGTAATAACATAATACATTATTACTTATTTATTCTGTTACAATATCTAAGTCATAACATATCACAGAATAATTAGTAGTACAAGTACCTAGTCATAGCTTAATACAACCCTACCGAGCGATTCTGAAACGGTTAGAGCAATGGAAGTTCTCGCGCGTTGTGATACGGTGCATTCTAGCCTGCACGGTGGGCGAGCGCCTTCTAGGTAAATATAATTGAAAGGTCGCAGCGCCGTGCGAGTTAAATTGCACTTTATAGCGTTGTAGCGAGTCGCTATTTATTTAAATGACTTTACTCAGTTAGCCTTCTGTACTTGTACTATTATTTATTCTGTGCCCGGGTGCAGGCAGTTCGCTTTAGGTGATTACGGATGCCTGGTTCTGGGTGGGACTGTTCATATTTAAATAACTATAATATTATTATCATCTTATTTAAAGTGGGCAGATTAGGAACCATATCCATGGGCGGAACCCGCATATATTAGGTGCAACGCATACATTTGGCCTTCCTTGGCCTTAGTCGCGATCAGAGTGGCGTTGATGCTAAATGCACATGAAGCACGACATCAGTAGGAATGTTAGCTGTGTGTCTGTAATTTTGCCTGTAGTTGTATCCAGTCCCGTGTTTGTATACGTGATCTGAAAGCGTGCCGTACGTGCCCCTCTCTCAAAAACTAGACCTATGATTGATAATCTTATTTTTACTCTCATATGAACATGTGTGAAACTTTCTGTGCGGTGCCCTTTCGAATTTTGATTTGAGCAATTTGAGGATTCGGCTGTTAAAAACCACATGTGACATCCATCGACCAGTCGACTTCGACTTCGAATTATCTAATTTCCCTCAAAACAAAAAACGTGGTGGGAATTTATAGGGAGTTCGTTCTGAACTTTTGACTCTCAAATGGCAAAAATAGTAGTTAAGAACTCTAAATATGATAGTTATATATTTAATCGCACTGAAAACTTAAAGTTATTTTCCTCAGCGTTTCGGTCAAGTTGCATTGATCGTGGTCACGAGAAGACTGAAGTAGCGGATGTCAGCGTCGAGAAGGGCGAGCGTTGTCTCCAACTACTCGCATTTGGTTTTGTAAAAATTCAGAATTGTGACGACACACAACACTAACGACATCTGCAGATTTCTTCTGACATAAACCGCGACGCGAACACTTACTTATCACGGGATTCCAGGACGCAGCCAACTTGAAACCATCCTCCCGGTTTAAATTGGGATACTTTTTAATTTCAACCGCTTCACGTACAATCATGGATTAGTAATGACGTTCCGTGGAGAGGATCTTCGGGTTGAAGAGTTCAATCCAGTGATAAGGGCCCATAGAAGTACTAGTTAGGGCCCGATTCAAGCAAATGCTCAGCGACTGCAGATTTATTTATCTGGCGGTTTTTTAAGAAGTTTTTTTTATTTTTATTGGCACAACAAATAAAATATACAAAATTTAATTAATACCTAGTAATACGAGTACAAATTAACATGTGCATTACTAAGCTATGCCCTTGTACCGTGACGAGGTCAAAACCTCTTTCATAATGATACTCTTTTGATCTCTTAATTCTTTCATAATCCATTTCTTTTCATTTTGATAGTTGGTCATCATTCATTCTAAATACAAATATCCTGTCATAAATACATTGATTTTTGGAGCAAAAGGGAAATATGATATAAAATACATAAATAAGTTTATAACCAGTTGAATTACACTTGTAAATATATAAACGATAATACCTACATAAGAGGTTATTTTAATCCGCATCGTCCAAGTACAAAAGTCTGATCATCTCCTGTTCCTGTGCTTCCAATAGTTCCTGTAATTCTGTGTCACTGAGGTTTGGGTCCTGGGCTATGGGAGCAACCCAAACCCTGGGACCGCCTCGTGACAGTACCAATTGAGCCAGTGCTCAGCATCAATGCAATCGTTGGAGGATTGCATCGATCCCGTAGATAACCAACGCTTTTGTATAACAGAATTAACAGATAAGGAAAGCGAGTGTTACGTTTTTAGTCGACACATGCGCAAACGTATCAGTAATTCTGGCCAACAAAGTGAGTGCGAAAACCCGTCGCGAGTGAAAATATATTATACTATTTGCAGCAAATAATACCGAAATTAAGACTTGCAGTGTGATGGTGCTAGAACTTAATTTCGGCCTGCCTACGCAGAGCATTTAAGTGGACATTCGTAATAAGTGACGTCAAGCAGGCAATACTACCTGCAGACTTTTTACTAAGTTTCTGGTTGAAAGAAGCTCATAGATTCTGTGACAAATTTGTGCACTTACGGGACCGTGTTCGGACGAATCGTTTATCACAAGTATTATGTCCGATAATCCTTATCGCGATTTATTAGAAAGGTATCCGGAAACCACAAACCGATTTCTTTCAGAAAAAAACTGTCTCATTTCGTATACCACCAATTTGAGACATCGGGACCACCCGTACATGCTAGGGCTAGAAATTTACCCCCTGACAGGTACAAGAAGGTGAAAGAAGAGTTCAGCTTCATGCAGGACGTTGGGATTTGCAGATCATCAAAGAGCCCTTGGTCTAGTCTACGGCATGTCGTGCCCAAGAAGGATGGCGCGATACGACCTTGCGATGATTATAGGCAGTTGTACGCAGTACCAAGCCTAATAGGTACCCCTTGCCAAGGTTGTAGGACTTCACATATGGACTGGAAGGTAAGAAAATAGTTAGTCGCATAGACATTAATTGAGCTCATCATTTAACACCGCTAAATCCTGATGATACTGAAAAAACAGCTATCATCGTACCTTTTGTACTTTTTTCGTTTCCATGAATGACGTTCGGACTTAAAAACGCAGCTCAAACGTTTCAGAGATTTATGAATAAAATAATAAGTATTAAGGATTGCTATTTTTAAGGATTTAGAGTACCGATCGGAAAACGGAGAGGAATCTTTCCTTTTCTGTTACAAGGATGACGTCATCACCGCATCCGATTCCGAGTTGGTTGAGCACTCAGACGACCTTTTCCATCGTTTTAATTATATAGGTGTTACTATAAATTTGAATAAATGTAATTTTGGTCAATCTAAAATCATTTATATTATATTATATTATTTATAATCTATTGGGTTGTCACATCGGAAGGAATTCCACCATTAAAAGACAAGGTGAGGGCTATCAGCGAGTACCTTAAACCAGAAACCGTTGAGCAGGTAAGGCGATTCCTTGGTATGGTCAAAGATGATCAGAAAGGTATGGTGAATTTTATAGAGCTCATGTAGCGAGTGCAACAGACCAGCAAGTAGAACTTAATGCATTTTTGACTTGTGATATGGATTTACAAATCATGAGCGATTTTTTCAGTAGTAGTAGAGGCAAGAATATTAGGAATAAATAAGGCGAACACTACTCCTTATCATCCAAGTAGCAACGGAATGACCGAAAGATGGCATCGAGCGATGAAGGTCAGTCCGAGATGTCGACTTACAGGTCATATCAACTTGGGTTTTATGAACTTCCTGCAGTACTTTTAGGTCTTCGTGCAGCTAGCAGAAGTGACAGTGGAATTAGTGCAACGGAAATAATGTTTGGACATACGTTGAGATTACCAAGTGACTTATACAGTCAGGTAATCAGGTTAGATCCACATCTAATGATCCGTAGGTACACTTAAATATTAGACAGTTTGAAACCACATTGCCGCTGAAGGTATACAATTCACAGTTTTTTTCATTCATAACAATTTAAAAACTTACACACGTTTTTCTTTGAAACGACATGAAAATAAAAATGTTTCCTTACTTACGATGGTCCATATCGTGTATTAAATAAGAAACAAAGATTATAAAATACAGTTCCCTAGAAGAACAGGTTTTGTTTCGATAGATAGGCTAAAACCGGCATACATGCTTAATTATAGTGACCAAGATAATAATTTAGAGAAAGAACTTCAAAATAGAAGTGAGCGAATGAAATCGAATGTACGATTTTTATTGATTGTTTTTTAAGTAGATTGTCCTTAGCGTAAGATAGATTTTGCTAAGCGATGCGACCTCGCATAGGTAGGTACGAGGTAGCAGTCGAGTAGAAGTAGGTCAAATAGAATAAAAATTTTCTTTAGAATTATATGATTAATAAACTTTTGGCTATAATCCCTTTATAGTTTAACGTCATCGCGTTTTTAATAGTAAAAATATTTTTTTTGGAATAAAAACTTTTCATAGAAGAACCGAAAAATGGGTTCGCAGAATAGTGGTTTCTGCACTAACTTTGAACCAAGCAAATAAAGCCGGTCCATCACCGCAAGCGTCACAGGCAGAGCAGTATGCATAAGTGTATTATGCATGCGAATAATTAGGGATCCTGGATATTTTTGTGTACTTAATTAATTCAAGTATAGCAAGTTTATTGTACATTATTATAGTATAAATTATGTTTATATTTTTGTGTTTTGTTTGTCCTTTGATAACAAAGGACAAACAACTTATCCAGCGTTACCGAGTTATTTACACAAATTTTGTGAAAAGATACAACACAACACAAGTAAAAGAACATGTAGCAAACCTGATAACACACAAAACATAAGTAAATAAAACTTTCCTTACTAATTTACTGAATTGGAACTCAATATATAGTGTTAATGAACTTGATCGTTTGAACTTGAGCACTCCCACACGTTAATACCCCTGCTAAGACTATATACAAGTAATTACCCAACAAAGTGTTTTCTTTTTAAATATCCACTGTAGTGGCATTAGTGGCCAAGTTGGTGGCGATATCTGGAATTTCCGAAATAGACCGCACTTTTTGAGAGGGATGTACTTGCAATGATTATGATGTAGATGAATTTGAAGTAAGAAAACAAAAAATAAAATTATATAATTTTTAATAGTGAATAATTATTATATGTTTTGTTCACAATTATAATTAAAATGAAGATCTCAATTTCCCGTAAAACACAATTCATTTTCACAACTTACTCTTTTAATTTTCTGTTTTTAACTATTACAATTTGTCAAGATGCGCATTGCAAAATGTTTCTCATCTGCCGTCAAATGTAAACATAGTCTAAATCATTCTTAATTGTTCATGGTCCCTGGTTACCAACTGATTACAGTCTGTTCTGTGGCCACGAGCATTGAAATATCCGTCAAAAAACAATCATGTTGATCATTTTAATACTGAAAAACGGCAATTAAGAAATTATTATTATTTCTTTCACGAGTTATACGTATTATATTCGATGTTTAATTTTATTAGATAAGTTTCATGTTGAGCTACATTAAACTTATATAATAAAATTAAACATTGAAGTCGTTCGTCACTTAAAAAATATTTATTGATAATCAGAAGATGTCATGATAGTAAAGGAACGATGCATACTTTTAATACTTCTCTTTAATGATACGTATAATACGAGTACAATCGGTATACACCTATCGTACGATCGGTTTGAGCCCGTAACGTTTTTAATTTTGGTACTTTATAGGATCGAGATAAACAAAGGTTTGTAGAATTTCATTCATTATTATCCAGAATATGATTAAACTAAGTTTGTGAGAAGCGAGCTCGCGGCCTATACATAATTATAACATATCTATGGAAGCGAATTCACGCAAGGTTGGCCAATAATTAATGTTTGAGGAATCTAGTTAGCATAGAACGAAAACCGGTGCTAAACATCATTAATTAATCCCACAATTGTTGAAAAATAAACAACATTAATCTTATAATCAAATATTTAGGCAGTCAGGTGCAATAATTAAGAATTCTATTTAAGGCTTCAAAAAATTATAGCAATTTTTTTTTTTTTTTTTTAAATTATATATATTATATTATATTATATTTCAATTAATTTCACCTGCAAGATTAGCTACCTTGCAGGTGAATACGAAGAGGAATAGTATTAATGAGGTTTAAAATTAACATGATGCGTCTATTCTTGTAATTATAAAAATGCAGAACTGCCTTCCATTTCCGGGGCGCGTGTGTTGCCAGCCGTCAGCCTACAGCTTCTGCCACCGATTGTCTCTTTGCATTCTGGACATTTGCTCTCTTGCATGGCCATTCCACAGTTGCCGATGCAATAGATGTGCCCTTTAGGACATTTGTACCAATGTCCGGCTTTCAGACCAATCGCCCGCACGATCATTTCTCTTTCTTGCTTAGCCACTATTACTCCGGAAACTTTCATAGCTTCTTGTAGCCCCTTGAGCGATTCCATAGCTTTGTTTTCATTGAAGACGGTCCAAGTGAAGACGGCCGCTCTGGCGGCGTCGTATTTAGATCGCACTTCGGGAACACTCTTCGCGCTAGCGTACGTGCCGTGGCTAGTAAGCTTTGAGAGTTGAACGATCGAGTTCATCCTCTTTATCTCGCAGGCCATGTCCTTCTGCTGCTGCTCGCTCACTTTCAACATGACTCCAGATTTTAATTTAAAGGCGAACACCTGACACAGCATTTCAGTCTGCTTCGCTAGTTCAGTCCTCAGTTCGGTTAGTTTGTCATCCAAATATTTGTTGTAGCACTCTGCTATCATGTCGAGTATGTTCAAACAAATAGATTCCATGTCTAGTTGTAACTTGGATACTTTCTGGGTTGTTTTGGCAACGGATTGAAGGTTCACAAAGACGTCCTTGATGCTCTTGTCCGCTGTAATGCAATAATATTATTTTTAAATGTACTTACATGTACAGTATTAGTATTAGTTTATACAGGATAGTAATTTGAGATGACGCAATAAGGGCAGCTACTTGAACCATTTTAGCTAGACAATTATGCCAAGACAATGTTCATAAGAGACCACAATAATCCCAAAAGAAAAAAAAGATAAAAGCTAGAAAAAAAACCTCGAGTTTTTTACGGTGTCATCGACCTTGTTTCTTATATGGATCAAAATATTATTCGGAAGCAAGGAGGTTAGAGAATTACAAACGTAAAAAATGTTAATATTTAATGTGTAGCGGAGCACCCAGGCAGCTGCTGTAGCTAGAGTTTAAAAAAACTTTTTCTTGCATTTCATATCAAGTAAGTTCACACTAAATTTCAAATACCAGCAAACTATAAGTATAATAATCTAGCAGCTTTGGGTAGGTACACTATTTTGTAAGAACAATATCTAATTGATATTCTTAAAATTGGACAATTGGAACTCTAGCCAGTAAATAGCATCCAGTAGCAACAGTTGGTCCAATAGAGACTTGAGGCTGTTATGAAACAGAATCGATTGATACCATAAAAATATCATTTTTTGAGTTCCACTGGGGAAGCGTTTCCCTTGGAATACGGAACTCTAAAAAGACGCGATATTACTACAATACATACCTATCAACACTCGTAAATATTTGCTTCTAAACTCCGTAATTTTCTCGTTAAGCTCTTGTTTCTTCTCCGCTATTTGCTTCTCCGTGCCGTAGATGCGAGTTTTGATGGGATTGATTTCTTGTCTAAAGATGTTATTGACGAGGTCCTTGTAGCGGCCCGTGTTGATGATGGGCTTGCGACAGAACGGACACTTGCGTATCTCGACGGTCTCTCTGTCTCCGAGCATCATGTTGTCCATGTTCTCAACCTCCATGACGTGGCCGCAGTCTTGCAGGAGGATAAACCTGTTTTTTTTTTAACAATTATAGTCCGCTTTATGTAGCTTGGCACTTACGTTAGGACATATTTGTTAAGATATCACAACTAACATTGCAAACTGTTGTTCCACATTATTTCATCGTAAGGCATTTTCAGAATTACGACTGTTTTTTAAATCAAAATACGCTGAAATGGACCTGTATGTTGTATCGTTTTTCTTATTTATAAGGGACCGTAGTTGGTAACCGTACCGTGGCACTAGTGGCTGACTGACAGACAGCGTACAGCCTAAACAGGTAGACCTAGAGAAATGAAATTTGGAGGAAATATACCTTGAGTAACTTGGAGAGTTTTTGCAATTCCCTATGGGGATGAACGGGAGTGGTAAACAAAGCCGCGAGGCACAGCTAGTATAGAGCTACATTTCCTTCCCTACGTTGATCCATCGTAAATAAAATGGTTTCTGAAAATTTACAAATTCAGGAAAAAATTAAGGTATAACCTTTTTTCTATGGGATTTTTGTATGATCGCAGTGATATACAGTTTTTTTGAGCTTGTAGCGGAGGTACAAAAAAATATTACCAAATAAATATTATTATATTATATAATTATTGTGATCATAATGTTTAGTGTAACAAATACTTATAATATAACATAACATACATAAATATTACATACATATTAGATACATGTACTTAATATGTGTACTTAAATCATTAAAGAAGAAAAAAAATGTAATAATAAAATATATTGTGACAGACAAACGTTCAGACCGACCGATCTCGTCTGTATAGCGAGTACGGCAACAGATTTGACCGGTGCGGTGGGACGCGGCGCGCAAGCATCTGCGTTGACGACAGTCATTGAGACGATTCGACTCGAGACGCATCACGCATGTCGCTTGCGCTTCCGTCACGCCACTTTTATTTACGTGCTTCGTCGTATTTAAAGGCTAAACTTTCTTTGGCTGCTAAGACATTCTCACTCACACTCGTTCTGCCCTTCTATCGCTTGTGTACGCAATCTATCACAAATAACTTTATAGTATGTATTTGTGCAAAATAATATAACTGATGTAACGAGTGTTCAATGCTTTTCATTTCGTATACATCGGCATACTAACTAGCATACTTTCACTTCAAGCTCTTTCGAATGGTAGGTATAGGTAAAATGTTCCTAGCTTACAATAAATTACCAATACGCCCCAGAAAAGTAATGACTTTAAATCATTTTTAAACAGAAATATGACGTATAGGACAAAAGTAAAAATGCAGTTGACATATGTGTAGGTTTTGCTAATCATATTGGTGAAAAGACATAATCTTTATTAACTGGCACTTACATCAATATGAAATTAGGTAATTTGTTTATTTCTGGCTTCCCTTTACGTCAATAAGCTTCTAATGAAATTGTCAATATTGTCCTTTACATCAATAAGCACTTTTAAATATTGTTGTCTTATGTAGCTGTTCTATGAGTAGATAGTTACGTCCGTCTCATTTAGCGGTCTGCTAAAAGAAAGAGAACAAAATATGCTTCAGAGTAAAACTTTTAAGCGTGGGTCAAACCGGATGCATGTGCGTTGCAGAGCAAAGCGTTCCAGCGCAGCGCGTTGCGTAGACTGTCACACCGGCCAGTTTATCGTGATGTGCGGTGCTGCAACGCTCTGCGCTACAACGTTCTGGACATCTGCCATTTTCGTTTTAAATGGAATAAAGAGAGCACAACGTGAGAGAGAGCGCGAGCTGAGTTTTCTGATGAAGGATGGTTGTGCAGTATCTCATGTGATGAAGAAATTAATTATTTTTACTATAAATTCCGCATCCAGTTTTGTATTTGAATACAAATCACTGTTTTCGTGCAGCAAGGTGTCGCCCAGCGCTGCACATCGACGCGCGTTGTCATCCGCATGTGACATAACTACAGAAAGTCTTAGAATACACCGTCATCAGGGCACGAAACGCGCGCGACGCTGCCAGACCGTGCAATACCGCCTGCTGGATTCACGCATTCGGTTTGTCTCTGCGTGGCTTGATATGCGGTGACGCGTGTAAATGCGCATCGCTGTACAGCATCGTGCGTTTGGTGTGTCATTTCGCATAATATTCTTTACATTACAATGTCATAAGCTGCGCTGCACTGTGCTGCGCTGCGCTGTGCTGTGCTGCGCTGCGCTGTGCTGTGCTGCGCTGCGCTGCATGCGGTTTGACCCACGCCTCAGCCCACGCTTTAGGTGGTAAATAATTGAATCTTCACCCACGTGCCAGTGTTTATTTATCATTCGTGTTTGAACTGCATACTGATCCACATTCGTCATTGTAAACTTATGAGTTTAAGATTTTTTTATTTACGTTTTGGATTCTTAGAAAAAGATTTATAATAATTATAAAATTACTTATTGAAAAACTATAGATAAAATAAAAACTCCGCCAAACATAAATGAAAATGCATGCAATATCGTTTTGTTAAAACCAACAAAGTATTGTGTTAATTCAAAAAGTTGATTTAGGTAGTGGTTTAAAATATAAAAATATTAAAAACAATTTGTGTTTTGTTTATTTTCCTTTATAAGCCACCTTTGGTTTATTTATAATGTAATTGGTTACTAGTAATACTTAAAACTTTTAATAAACGATAAAACATTTCCACTAATTTGACTCTATTTAACAGAATGTTGTTAGCTTAACGCCATTTTAAACTCATGTGCATTATAAAAGATAAGGATAAAAAAAAGAGACGATGTTAAAGATAAGATTTGTACATACTATATAATTAATTTGCACCTAAGGGATAAACTATCTTTGTAACTAAAACTTTCACTGACTTTTACTGACTATACAAAGTATTAGAGGACTTAGACAGAACCATATAAACCACTTCAATATAGCCTAAAAAAGTAAAAACGTATGACCAAATTTTCAAAATAATTGTGCTTTTTGGCTCTCCTGTAAATTAGCCGTTTGTCCCTTACGCCAATTTAGATTACGGCCGTCGATAAATCGCAATTCAAACGATGGATAAGCGTAATATTTTTTTTGTTTTGTTTATGGTAATGGAAAAGTTATACTTAAGGAAAAAAAAAGGTAAAGTCAATATACAAAAAAAACTCATTGGAAAGCGTAAAACTTGAGAATGCACAGTATGAAAAATGACCTCAAAAACGGACGTCCCCTTTTTATTTCTTTATAAGGTACTGTATACAATTTAAAATGCTTGAGTAAAACTCCCGAATGTCAAATGTACATAGAACCAGAAATATGCCCATTTCATTTTATTTTCTATGGAAGTCAGAAAAAACATAGAAATAGCTGTACTATGAAATATACTTAACAATTCTTGCTTTTCTTTTTGGAATATAATAGTATTATAAATAAGCTTTAGTATGGACCAATTATTTTAATTTTAGCTCTAATAACAAACGATTTCTCTAACTTTTACCTTATTTTCGTAATTATTTTTTTACTCGTATTTTTTAACATATTTGGATTTTATTTCTAAAAGAAAATGTTCATTAGATACCTCCTAATATACCATTAAAATATCTAATACTAATCACGTAGGAATCGAGAGTTATCAAGGATTTAAAAAACTGACTTAGGGTTGACACCAACTCTAATAAATTGTTTTTTATTATTTTATTAATATAGGCGATTAAATTTATTGGTTATGTTTTGGTCGATTTACGAATGCCTAGTTATGGATGTACAATATATAAATAAAAAACAAGCTTTAAAAAAATATCTAGTAGTACGAGAACATCATATTTAATTTTATTGCAAACATAAATTTATATTTATTGTATTTTTATTTTTCTATAATGGTTCGGAGGATAATTCTTGGATCTGTAATGAGGACATTTTATATAGATTTTGGCCCTGTGCTAAAAAAGCTTAAACGCAAGCCTCTCCCAGTCCAGGTTTTAGAGCTAATAAAACCATATGATGCTCCAACCGATGAAGAAGAGTTAAATAATGCTAACTATGAAAATATTAGTCTCATAGAGTACAATGATGATGAAGTTATAATATCAGTAAATGTTGACTTCCCTGAGACTAAGTAATTTTTTTCAAGCCGAAACCTATGGCAGCCTTTCCTTTACCATTATTTATATAACAAGAAAACCCCAATACTAATGTGTTATTTATTATATATTCTAACCTTATCTAAAACCTTTTCACTAAAAAATACATTAAATCAGTCAACTAGTTTTTAAGAACATTGTACAAACAGCTGGATCTGAGATCTTAGAAACTTTTTTATTTGTCATCTATTTTGGCAGTATAGGTGGACAAAAGAAACTCCCATCCATACATACATACATACATGAATCTTATGAGTATTGTACTTATTTTTTGGACAGTTGTGTTTATTATAATCAGTGATCGGAATAGATAGAATGATTTTTCGTACTTACATCATGTCAAGACATGGATATGCCTTTTTTCCCGGAAAGTTCCGATGTTTAAGGGATTGAGTTTAATATTATTAATATTTAATATTATGTATTAAAGTAGTGATTTGGTAACTACTACATTTTAAATTTAAGGGAAGCGATTGTTAATCGTTTTAAATTGATTTTTGTTTAACTATCAAATAAAAAAATGAATGTTGGTTTTTGTTTGCTCGCTATGCGTCTTCATGAACTTCATCCTATTAAATTAAAGCTTTGGTGAGTTGCAGTGTGTAAATTCATAACATTTTCTACGCACTTTATAGCAGGAAAACACGTTTCCCACAAGTAAATACTTGAATGTTTACTTGTGAATTGTAAAACTGTCACAAAAAAAAAACTTGCAATAACAGAAAGAGTCTAATCGAAAGTACAAGCTCATAACCAGTTAAACAACCTTTTGATAGTCTATCTTGACAGTACAGATAAAAATCCAAAAAAAATATGTTAATACAGCAAAGAAAGAAACGTACTTTACGAACCGAAGTAAACGAAGGAGATCTACCTATGATGTGAGCGCGCGCGCATTGTTATGACAAACAGTAAATGAGTCATCCAGGATACTCTGTTCTGATTGGTCGCAACCGTTGTGCGAACAGGGTATAAGATAGGGTGACAAAAGACCCTTCTTGCCAAGTTATAGGTACCTATTATTATTAAGTGTATCTATTACTAATATGATCCCGTTTATACTTTGTACGGCTTTTACTGAAGTCTTTGAACACCTCAGTTATTTTTATAGAATGCCGGTCACCTATGCCGCTCCCAGGGCGTTGAAAGTGTTAAGAAAAAACAAACATACCCTACCTTACTCTTCCACGTAATAATTTTGACATCCCGGAAAAAATTTATGAATCATTTTAAAATGCCGGAATCACGGAGGCATGTCCATATTAGCATGTACGTTTGAGATCATTGACCCTAAATCATTCTACCAACTCTGATCACTGAAAAAATATATATGTGACACCCCTAAAACCAGAGAAATCCGGAAAAAACTTTAGAAGCATATTACTCCGAGATCCTATCAGATTTAGATTTGATTATTTTTTTACAAATTAGGGTAGTTTTGCAGAATATGCCAACGCAAATATAAAATCCAAATATAGCAAGACAAATGTTTAAAAAAATTAAAACCAAAATCGCATTAATTCAAAATATCTTTCTTTTTATTGGAGCAATAATGATATTGTTTTGATTAATAAATTATAAAAATAAACTAATATGCAATGACAATAACAAATATAGTAAAAAGTAAATTTAAACATATTATATCAAACAATAAAGTTTTTTTTTAAGAAATAGCTAAAATCGTCATAAATCTGATTCTATGTACATCTGACCTTCGGGAGTTTTACTCATACATTTCAAATAGTTTACAGTATCTATTGAATAAATAAAAAGGGGATGTCCGTTTTAAGGTCATTTTCCATACTGTGGAACGGCTGGACCGACCAGTTTTTTTTTTTTAATATTTTCGTTATAATTTGTGTAAGGGTAATAGATAATAGTCCGAACAAGGGTTTTATTCGAAGGGGGCAGGGTGCAAAATTTGCACGGGGTAAAGCCGCGGGGCGCAGTAGTAGTGAGTATTTGTTTATAATAGATAAGATTTAAAAGAGTCTGATGTTATTTCTGTAAGGCCTCTTCTTCTGTAGATATTAATAGTTATTAAATACAATCAAATAATTTTACATTCCCCTCTTAACTTTTTTTAATCATTATTTTTTTGTGTTCATTACACTGTTAAAGTCTACGAGTCTTATATCCAGACACATCCTATATGTATAGTGTAGCTGTAAGATGTAATTATATTGTTAATCCGTTATGTTGCATACACAGAAGTGTAAGTGTACGAGGGCTGTTTGATAAGTAGTTTTAAAAAAAAAAAAAAAATTTATACAATTTACATTTATTTCTAAACATAGTCTCCTTTGAGGGCCAAACACTTGTTCCAGCGAGTTTCCAATTTTTTTATCCCCTCCAAAAAATACGTTTTGTTGAGGTCTTCAAAATAGCCGTTTACACCTGTGATGAAGTCCTCATTTGTCAAAAAAATTGCCCTCCATGCCATCTTTTCAGATTTGGGAATAGGTAATAATCGCACGGAGCTAGGTCCGGCGAATACGAAGCATGCGGAACCAGGGCATTGTCTTGATGAAAGAGGGCTTTCTTGGGGGACAATTTTGCTCGTTTTTCCAACAATTCGGCATTAAAACGGTCCAATAACTCTGCGTAATAACGGCCAGTGATAGTCTTTCCCTTTTCCACGTAATCAATCATAATGATTCCTTCGTCATCCCAGAAGACTGTCGCCATCACCTTCCCAGCCGACAAAACAGTCTTCGCCTTCTTTGGGGCACGTCCACCAGTCGCCATCTATTGTTTTGATTGCTGTTTTAATGGTGTATAATGATGGACCCAAGTTTCGTCCAGTGACAAATCGACTCAAAAAATTCCGAGGATTACGCTTCATCATATCCAAACACAGTTTTAAAATTCGCTTTCGTTCGCGTTTTTGTTCGATTGTCAACAAGCGTGGCACCCATCGTGCAGACAGCTTTGTCATACCCAAATCTTGATGCAGGATTTTATATACTCGCTCAGTGGAGATGTCTGGGTTCTCAGCTATTTCACGCACCTTCACTCGGCGGTCGTCGAGTACAATATTATGGACTTCTTCAACAACATCCTCAGTAGTGACATCGATTGGGCGACCAGAGCGTGGAGCATCAGATGTGCTTGACCGGCTACGTTTAAAATCATTTATCCAGTTATAAACAGTCTGCAACGTTGGTGCGTTAGTGCCATGAACAGAATCAAGTTCAGTTTTTATTGTGGCAGCACTGCAACCCTTCATAAAAAAATGTTTTATAACGGCACGAAAAGCAGATTTTTCCATAGTTGTAAAAAATTTACGAGTGGTCACAGTTAAACAATGGTTAAACTGACAAAAACTTGTGTTTTTTTTTGCTGAATTTTAGACAGTCTTCATTTGAAAGATTGTGCCTGCCAGTGTTAATGCCTTTTACCAGAAAAAAAGTTTTATAAATAGTTTTTAAAAGGACTTATCAAACAGCCCTCGTAATTTGAAAAACCAACAATCAGAACTTTGGATTACAAAATCTTGAACTGTGCTTGTCACCCTGAGACTAGTAGCCTCAGGGTGACAAGCGCAGTTCAGTGACGCGCACCTCTGATCCTAGCGTGGCGTCCTAGAAAACTTCAAGTTATAAATTATATATTATCTACTTCAACTTATTGTGTTTTTTTTTTTTTATTAGACAAAGCAAATTCACAGCTTCTGCGTTGCTACTTTTGTACGAAATATAAAAATCACTCACACGCACTACCATACATTAAACTATGCCTAAGTAATTGATTGCCAAAGGGGTCCCTACATTTTGCTATGGCATAGTAAAAGTCCGCCATTTTGAAAAAACGCTAAATCGCGGCCTCTCGTCGATCCATAATAAAAACACATTACTGCCCTCTCTGAAAGTCTTGAACGGAAAATCTCACTTATCGACGAACCAATCAGTGTTTTTCAAATAGATGGAATGAAAAAACTGTTGTACCATAGGTACTATACATGGTTAAGTTGCATTTTTTGATCTCACTTCACTATAAACGTTTTTTTTATTACATGAGTAAAAAAAAATTACTAAATTGTATGACTTAGAAAGCTTTAGGATGATCGCTATCATTGAGCTCTAATAACTCAGAAACGAGACAGTTCAGGGTTATAATGTAGAAAACATGTTTTGTTTGTATAGAACTTCTCTATCAATTAATTAAGATCGTATTATTTTTTAAGTGGCTGTATTTTTCTAAGGCTTTTTTTTTTAGGCTGTATTTTTTTTTTTTTTTTGGCCGACCTGTTGGTCTCGTGGCTAGTGATCCTAGGTACGTAATCAAACGGTCGCATGTTCGAATCCTGCAAGGTGCAATCATTTGTGTGATGAGCAGAAATGCTTGTTTCCGAGTCATGGATGTTTATAATATTCGTATCTATGTATATATCCGTTATCTAGTACCCATAGTACGGGGTATCCTAGTTTGGGGCTAGGTAATTGGTGTGGAATTGTCCCAAATATATTATTATTATTATTATTTAAGGCATTTAACAAAATATATTCTGTATGTACAATTTTCTATAAGTAAGCCGCTTAATCATCAATACGTTGTTAAACCTTTTCGGTAACAAATGCGACTTTTACGCTCAAACCTCATTTTTACCTCATTGGCCTAGCCAGTAAAAACAATGAGCAATCGTTTGACCACAAACCACAATCTCACGTGATGGAATTTTACTTGCCTTTTTCTTACTATCGCTGAACTAAATCCCATCATTTTAAATAATATTACCATCATATGAAAGCTCACAGTTTTATTTTAAAATAATCAAATTTCAAAGTGTCAATTTGCTTTGTTTAATTAAAAAAACAACTTTAGCTGTAAGATACCTAGGTACTAATTACTAATGTTTTCGGTGTATGTTCATTATTATTAGAGTCGTGCACTGACCTTGCGTCGTCGTCGAACTCGTCTCCGAGGAAGTCCCTCGGGAAGTTGTCGGGGTCGCAGTCCCTGCAGATGGGCGGGCACGGCTCGGCGCACAGCCCGCGGCACGCGTGCCCGCACTTGAGCTTGCGCGCGCACGGCTCGTCGCACGCAGCGCGCTTGCATGTCTGTCCGCAGCGCCGTCTGCACACACCGCCGTGCGGGCACCGACGACCGCACATCTCCTGCACACGAGGACCAGTTAGTATTAATTGGTCTTTACAGGATGGTAAGGGGATTAGAGGGAATAAGACATAGACATAACAGTATTGCTCAAAGTAAGGCAAGGCTTCGTCGATACAAGGCTCGTTTACCAAATGCTCTCAAATGCACTCCAGCTGCATTTTTCGTTTGCTGAAAGCTGAATAAATCCATATATTGTTACCTTGCAAGAAGTGCAAGGCGCGCCGCAAAGCTGTCGGCATCGTGAGTGCTGGCACCGAACCTCGCACTGCTTCTTGCACGGTGGGCATATCTGGTTGCAGGGCTCTTCGCATCTGCAAATTAAACGCACTATTTTAATAAATTGCGAGACGTAGTTTACATTTACATTTACAGTAATTTACGTAGTACATTTGCTTTGGGCATAATATAACAACTAAAATGTTCAATTAACAGATATTATCGACTGTCAATTATCACATTTATTGATAGACAGATCAAGGTTATCCGTCGAGCTAAAATCTAGCAGGGTCACATCGCGCGCCTTCTCGCAAACTGTTTGTGGGCTGGCTTGAGGCACGTGTGATAAGGGCAGGCACGGGGAGCGTCCGTTCTGGAACTTATTATTCTACGATATAGCGTTGGCAGTAAGTAGTGCACTGACTGGTGTCCGCAGATGTTGTTCTGGTGGCAGGTTTGCGTGCAGGGCGCATGCAGGCGGCGCTGGTGACAGCGCGCGCACGAGCCGCCGCACAAGTGTTTGCACGCGAGCTCTGCGTCGCACGGTTCCACGCACGACGCTGCTATAACCTCTTCCGATATTTTATCTGAAATTAATCAATGCCTTATAACAAAGCAGTAAGAAAAGTTTTTACAACGAAGATAGTAAAAAATTGGCTAGGAGACCTAAAATAAGCTACTGAACAAGAATACATTCTTTCAAAAAAGGACCGGGAATGGATGTATAGTTTATGGTCTGAAAATCAATTTTTGTTTTTTTTTTATATTGGCACAACTGTTTCCATTTATGCGCGGAGTTCGAGTTGCATCTGTCATTTAGATTAAATGCAGAGCTGTTTTTATTTAGATAATATTATAGTGAGTATTGCGAATTTCATAATGAACAAAAACATTGAACAAAGAGTTTGTCTTAAATTTTGAATCGCCAATGGAATTTCGTGTTCGGAGTCCCTGAAAATGTTACAGAAGGCTTACGGTGAATCGACTTTATCAAAAACACGTGCTTATGAGTGATACAAAACATATAAATCAAAGCGTTCAAAAGCGGTCGAGATGTGATGGAAGATTTGCCTCGCTCTGGTAGGCCATCAACGTCTACAACTGAAGTTAACATCGCAAAAGTGAAGGAAATAGTGACTATAAATCCTCATTCAAGTTTGAGAGATACATGCTGAACTTTCTGTCAACTCGTACCATTTAAAATAATCAATTGGGTATACAACATGTTGCGAGCGGCAACATGTCTTATACCCAATTGATTGCTAGTGCCAAAAGACCTGACCTCAAAAAACTCTATCGTATAAGAGTCGCTGAGGACATGCTAGAACGAGTCAATCTCGACCCAACATTCATGAAACGCATTGTTACTGGTGACGGGACATGAGTTTACGAGTTTGACATGCAAACTAGTCAATAAGCTTCGTAATGGCGCCTTCCAACTGAACCAAAACGGAAAAAAATACGCCAAAGTCGATCAAAAGTCAAAGTCATGTTGACTGTTTTCTTTGACTATCGCGGTGTTGTGCACTCGGAATTCTTACCGGACGGTCAAACGGTAATTATAGAATATTATTTGAGTGTTATACGGCAGCAAATTCGTCGAAAAACGCCAGATTTGTGGAAAGAAAATTCTTGGATTTTGCACCACGATAATGCGCCTTCGCACAAGGCCATGCTTGTGAACGAATTTTTGACCAAAAACTCAACAAATACCAAGGAGCAACCACCTTATTCATCAGATATGGCTCCAGCCGACTTCTTTATTTTTCCTAAACTCAAATTGCCACTTTGTGGCACCCGTTTTCATTCGGTAGAAGACATAAATAAAGGAGAATTCGCGGCGAGAACTGAACTCAATTCTGGAAAAAGCATTTAAAAATGTTTTGATGACTGGATTATTCGTTGGCGTAAGTGTATCGTTTCTGAAGGAGCATACTTTGAAAGCGATAAAATAAATTGAGATGAATAACTAACATTTTGTTTATTATTGATCGTTTCCCGGTACTTTCTTGACAGAGTAGTATAACGTTTTTAAAAATCTTGTGTGGCTGTCTATGATGTTTGTTCGTGCATATCGCAAAAGTCTATTGAACCGATTGAATCGTGGTTTCCACTATGGGATAGCTTAGGTTTTGACTTAAAATTTGGTGTACTTCGTATCGCAGTCCAATAAGTAGAAGCCGAGCAATCGATAAAAAAACTATTAGAAAGGGATCCCTACAATTTTACTATGGAGCCTGACATAGTAAAAGTAAGCAATTTTTCAAAAAACGTGAATTTCATTAAACCTTAACAAATTGAAAGAGGAGAATATAAACAAAACATTTTAAATACACTAGTAACCTAAAGTGGTTTCTTTGATATTGGAGCTCAATGAAAATGACATCAACCTAATCAGGGGTGGACAAACGGACCGTAACTTATTTTGATTTTGATATAATGTGGGTAAGTACCTGCTGGCAGCGAGGCGACGTTGCATGGCAGCTTGACCAGATGTCCGCAGGGCGACATGACCGTGCGGATCGACGGCTCGGTGCAGAGGGACGGGTCGCACTCCACGCCGCATATACCTTTACATTTGTGCCCGCAACGCATCGTGCGCTCGCATTTATTGGTGCACAAATTTCTAACAGGTGTATCTTTGCACAACATTTTTATTTTGTGTTTACAATCTGGTATTTGTTTTGTGACCTGAAATGGTTTAAAAATTAAGTAAATTTTAGGGTGGGTGTGTGTGTTATCAAGCTGTAGAGTTTTTCTCGAGAGACAGCTTACTAGATTCCTGAAACGTAATCCGTAGTTTTTTTTGCAAGCCAGTTTAGGTAACTGTTTTCTATAAAGCTACTTATATTTAAGTACAATATTATTTACAAATCATTTAATTTGCTGGATAAATATGTTTCGCATAAATAGATAATTTGATGTGATAAGTAGACGTTGAATTATCTTATAATGTCATCATTCATCATGTAAAGGTAAAACAAACTCACCATTTCCTTGCAGTCGCCGCACGGTTCCGAGCATTTCTTCTTGCAGAAATGATCGCAAGACAATTTCTTGGCACATTTTTTGTTGCAAGGAATCTTGTCAACATCCGTGATGCAAGTGGTGAATTCCACATGAGCGCACGTGGATCGTCGCTTTTTGACCTGTAAAGATTTTAGATGGCTGTAAAGCATCAAACTTTGCGAAAGGCTTTCTAAAGCTTGTGCCATACCTACAAGACCGCCATTTTGAAAAAATACAGTAGTATTATAAAGTGGTGGTAGGTACAACTTGTAGGTCTACAGTAAAATGTATGGACCCCTTTTAATAAAGTTTTCGTAAGTTTTACACTTTTTTTATTATACTCAGTACTCCGAGACACTCTTAATAAAAATGAAAAGAGATTTCCGTTTTATATTTGCGTATTTTTTTAATGGTCCTTTCAGACGACTTACACTTGACACTGCGACTATTAAAAATTAAGATAAAAAAACACCAAAGCAACTTTCGCTTTTCTACCTTAAAATTCATTCATACCAATATGTAAAAGTGAAAAGTTGTCTGTTTATTTGTTTGTTTGTTTGGAGAGCTTTCACGCGATAACGGCTAGGTGGATTTTGATGAAATTTGGAATAGAGATGGCTTATATCCTGGAATACAACATAAGGATACTTTTTTATGCCTGAAAATTGTAAGTTTTCCCGGGAAAACTGAGGACGGTTGATTACTCGCTGTAAGGAACGGTTTCAATCGAAACGAAATAACAAGTCTGCCAATAAACATCCAAAGCGTTGGTGCCTACTTTTGCATTGGTTTTTAATGTCCTAGAAGAACATAGAATGCTTTTATTCGCGATAAACTGTAGTGCGTGCGTACGAAGTCGCGGGCGGGAAAGCTAGTAAATAACTTTCAATCCCTATCCTGCGGGCACCCTTTAATTTATTGGGATGAAAAGTATCCAATGTCCTACCTCGTAGTATAAACTCAATCTAAAATCATGTCGAGGTTGGAATCAGCCAACCCCGACTCCACGTGGTCTAGTCTGCCCTAGTGTTTTTAAAAATCCGGAGGGCGGAGGGAGTGCAGTCCCTGTCAGCTGTAACAAAGTGCAGGTACCAGGATGAGCTGAGCGGCGGAGGCTGATCGCTGAAGGCGACCAAAACGCCGAAGCTGCGTGTGAGTGTTGGTACCTGTGCTTTGTTACGCAAAGGCGGAGGGGCAGCACTTTCCGCAGTGCCGGAGCAATCGCGATTCATAATCTGTGGTAAAAGGATACTGGAACGTGCAAACGAGCCTTTGACGTGATTATCGCCTGTACAAAAAGTGTCTGTCCCGTATTACACAGCCAACAATGTACAGATTTACATTATTTGGTCGTGTATTTTTCGCCATGTAATATACGGACTCTATAAAGGTTAGGGTACCTGCCCTTACTGTCCCGTGTCAAAGTCACTTTGTATATAAGTGACCCATTGTCTCTTTGTTTGCTTGGGGCGCTTTCACACGATATCTACTGGATCAAAACAGATTAAATTTTGTTTGATAGACACTTTTTATCCTTGAAAAAAGTAAAGCCGCGGGGCGCAGCTACAAACAACATATAAAACAAAACAAAGAAAATTACCTGCACTTTGCACTCCTCGCACGGCTCATGACATTTCCTCACACACTGATGGTCACCGAAGTCGGCCTCCAGCTTGACGGTGCAACCCTTCTTTGCTTAAGAAAATTACCTGCACTTTGCAGTCCTCGCACGGCTCATGACATTTCCTCACACACTGATGGTCACCGAAGTCAGCCTCCAGCTTGGCGGTGCAACCCTTCTTTGCTTAAGGAAATTACCTGCACTTTGCACTCCTCGCACGGCTCGTGACATTTCCTCACACACTGATGGTCGCCGAGGTCAGCCTCCAGCTTGGCGGTGCAACCCTTCTTTGCTAAAGAAAATTACCTGCACTTTGCAGTCCTCGCACGGCTCATGACATTTCCTCACGCACTGATGGTCACCGAGGTCGGCCTTTAGCTTGGCGGTGCAACCCTTCTTTGCTTAAGGAAATTACCTGCACTTTGCACTCCTCGCACGGCTCGTGACATTTCCTCACACACTGATGGTCGCCGAGGTCAGCCTCCAGCTTGGCGGTGCAACCCTTCTTTGCTAAAGAAAATTACCTGCACTTTGCACTCCTCGAACGGCTCATGACATTTCCTCACACACTGATGGTCACCGAAGTCGGCCTCCAGCTTGGCGGTGCAACCCTTCTTTGCTTAAGAAAATTACCTGCACTTTGCACTCCTCGCACGGCTCATGACATTTGCTCACACACTGATGATCGCCGAGGTCATCCTCCAGCTTGGCTGTGCAACCCTTCTTTGCTTTTGCACACTCCTTCATGCAACGGTACTGTAATCACACGAATCTCTTTTTAGCTTTAGGGATTTCAAAGGAACCCTAGATTTATATACTATTGATGGATGTAATATTAAAGGTTATTTTCAAAATAGCGCCCTTGCCGTAAAAATATTATTTTGCTCCCTTATACAATATACTATTTTGATCATCCCTAAATTACAAAACAAATTTCTATCTTTCGCACCTTTCTGTATGTCTGTTCAGAAAATATTTAACAAATTTGTTCCGGTTTTCACACCGGCGTATTATTTTGTCACTAACAAAATATCATATTTTTTTTCGAGACAATATTCTAACCTAAGTATTTTTACGCCACCAATCAATACGATAAGTCATAAAGATCAAAGAAACAAGATGCATCTTAAATTAATAGAAGATCACTGAAATCTATTTATTTATTTATTTAAGATACTTCAACAGTGTACCTACATATTTAAGTTTGACTAAGAAACAATGGCCAATTTTATGATCGATTACAATATGTAAAACCTTTTATAGGCTTATACATCGTTCACAACAAAGCAGTGGTAAAATTTAAACTAACAATGTCCCTAACAGTAAATGCACCTGTAAGCCACGGCATAGGCCTTAATATATGTAAAAATAATTAGTTATCTAAAAATAAGTACAAAAATATTAAGCTAAAAGGAAAGTTTTTGCAAGCATATGCACATATCAATAGACAATCTAACAAACGTATAAATTCAATGGGCCAAAGGTAGGCTATTGCAGATAAAAAATACTCAGTAGTTGTTTTATTTTAATTCTGCGAATAGGTTAAACAGGTTTTGTTTTCAGAAGGATGTTGCTGTCGTTCTCTAAATGAGCTCTACAGCGTCACCGGACTGGGGGGTGGGCGCTAAGGCGCTCCGCCGTAAAAGTGTGACACAGAAGGCGCACGCCAAAGTTTACATTTTGGCGACCAGCTCAAGGGCAACCAAAGGGGTACGAACCTTGGCATGGGCCGTCGTTGGTCGTCGTTAAATCAGATCCCAATTATCTAGATAACGGGGATCGGATTTAATACCGCTGCATCGCTAGGGTTAGTAGTGATCCAAGGAGCCCCGACAAAATGGCTAGGAGCCCTTTGACTAATTAAACTTGACTACCGATTCGGAATACAACCTTCGAAAAGAATTCGACAAAGAACTCGAAGGCAAATAACCTTCGACCTTGCCAGCGAGGTCGGTGTCTGCGTCTAATTGTGTGATCCTCTGAGGAGGATTAGAAGGGGAACCAGTGACCATTGACTTTACTTTGAGGTTTGAAATAAAATAATTATCAATTGAATTGTTTCCAACGTAGGACTTTAAGAAAACTGCATTTATTATTTTGCACCTGTATGTTTGATGGATGCTACGAATAATGTTTGATGCATTATTGCATTATTATTATTATTGATGTTTTTTAGGCTGTAATAAAAAAAAACAATTTGTTAATGGAATAGTACAATTTTGCAATAAAATCTTTTTCTTGTCATTCTTTTTATTTTTAAAGCATTTATTTCTTCTTATAACACTTCTTGTAAGTATTTGTAAAATTATCAAATCTGATTTATTTTTACTAGTATAGAGTACATAAGTCGCAGCGGAAGTTTGTGTCTCGTAAGTTGTCTGCAAGTTGCTACGCAAACTGTAATTTTTCAGGCGCAATCCCAATGTTGAAGGTGAAGATTCTTTATCAATCCTTGTTTTTTATCATTTCTACATACATATTATAACTAACGAACCGCCCGAGCTACGCAGTTTCTCTTAATATTTCATAGTATAGAACGTTATTATTGACGGCCGACGCGGGGCGTTTCCTCGTGGCCTAACCGCAGGCCGTCCGCATCCGCGTCTTTTTGCACTACAGCATAAACTAATAGTAGGAATGAAGAACGGATCGCGCAGAATTAGTTGAAATCCGCTCATCAAAACATCGTCATAACTAGTCGTCTAAAAATATGGTGTAAAAAGACAAATTAATTTAAAAGAAAAGAGGAAGATTATTATTATTAGATTTTATACAGTTTAGCTCAATGAGTTCTAGATATTGAATCAAAAAATTGTGACTTTTTGTTACTGAAAAACGTTTATATTGGGCTTTCTGTGATAGGTACTACTCATATGGTGCTGTAGACATTTTTGAGAAGAAGAATCTTTTTATAGATGATAGTATCATATAAATATTCGCAGCATCCGCAATAAAACTACCGTCCCGGTAAAAAAACGGGCGTTTTTCAGACTTAGTTGTGAAAATTCGCAATAGATCGACTAGGTACATTTGTACAAAACACTTACAAACCTTACTTATACTTTAAAACCTTCCTATTGAATCATTCTGCGCCTTAGTGAAAACCGGAACAAGTTGGTATAGTATTTTCTGTGATATTTGTGGACGGACAGACATTCGCGTTTGGTGACTTTATTTTATAATATGTAGTGATTTTTCGAAGTACTCCATCATTTAAGATTTCATCAGCGGCTACATCTTTTTTTTTTAAATGGCGGACTTTAGAACCCTTTGGAGCGCGCTTGCGATCATAGTAACTTTGTTTTATTTCGGGACGGCAAGGGCTCGCCAGAAAGCTATGATCCTACCAAGTATATAACGTACCTTCTCGTGGTCGGGGTCGTCTTTGACGTGGCAGTTCCGCAAGCAGACGTGTCCACACCTCTCGACGCGGTATTCACATTTGACAAAACATTGAACTTTCTTGATGTCAACGAAGCACAATTTTTGGGCCTGCAATCGTTCAAAAGAGAAAATGTTTATTACTTATATCTGTTTTTTTGTGAAACAAAAGCGTGATTTGTGTGAACGATCCAGAGTACCTCACTATTTTTTTTGTAAACTATTTTGTGAAACAAAAGCGTGATTTGTGTGAACGATCCGGAGTACCTCACTATTTTTTTTGTAAACTATTTTGTGAAACAAAAGCGTGATTTGTGTGAACGATCCAGAGTACCTCACTATTTTTTTTGTAAACTATTTTGTGAAACAAAAGCGTGATTTGTGTGAACGATCCGGAATACCTCACTATTTTTTTTGTAAACTATTTTGTGAAACAAAAGCGTGATTTGTGTAAACGATCCGGAGTACCTCACTATTTTTTTTTTGTAAACTATATTGTGAAACAAAAGCATGATTTGTGTGAACGATCCAGAGTACCTCACTATTTTTTTTTGTAAACTAGCAAGCAAGGCTTCCCATGTAATATCGGTATAAAAACTAGGTTCCACAAACACCCAGACTTTCACAACCTCACTTTTCACAGTCAGACTCGTCACCAACTGCGCTTCAGAGGCTGGTTTGCCTCCTTACCTTATTAACGAATTTAATTCAAATTGAGTAATATGTAATTTTACATACATATATCAAAAGCAATCTACATTTATCACTTTGGATTGGATGTTTCTTCCAAGATACGAGTATGTATCAAAGAGGTGCGATTTTTTTCGGCACAATCTTTTCATGTTTAGTTTCGCCCTGGCAAACGATTTGTCTCTTTCCAATCTTATGAAAACGAAAGAGATACCTAAAACCTATAACTTTAGAGACTTTTAGCTCAATTGCTAACGTAATTAATCCTTCACAGACATTAATAATATTTGTAGTATAAGAAGGAAACTAAAGATGAGAACAAAGTTATACCTTGTGGCCGCAGTCTGGCAGCTCGACGTCGACCTTAGTTAAGCACTTTACACTGGAATCGTCAGGCTCCAGATGGCAGGAGATGTCCATCTCGTGGCCGCAAGGCAGGGTCTTCTTTACTTTGACTTTGCAGGGGTCGCAGTCGTCGGCGCACTTCTTTGGACAAACGTGGCCGAGGTCGCAAAGGATTCTGTAAATCATTTTTATATATTAACTAATGCACGTACTATCGCCGACCTGCCGCCGACCAGAATCTGATGCTCACTTACCAGCATTTTAATTTTATATCCATTTCACAGTTATCGATGCTATCAAGCCACAGCTTAGGCAAGTAGCTGTATTTAATTACTTAGGCGCAGTGCGATAAGTGTGGGAATGAACAGAGACTGTTCTTATAGGAATTTGCTATTATTGTAATAAATTGGGTAGAATAGATACTATACCTTTCACATTTCCGAGGACAAGCGGTATATTTGGTGTCGTGCTCGCGGTCGTACCCGTGGCAGAACATCTGGCAGCGGTGTCCGCAGCGCCGCAGGGCGAAATTGCACTGCGCCTTGCACCCGCCTTCTGGGACTTGCTCGAAATCTTCCACTTTGCTTATCTGTGCGATTATATAAATAATTTTGATAGGAATCCAAAATAAACGAGGTAGTGTCCCATTTTTTTATGTGTAATATCTTTCAGCTCGCTTTCCTGAAATCTATGCGAGTGATTTCGTGAAAAGTGATAGACAAGTGTAATAGGAAGCCGGGGAAGCGCGTGCTATTTCATTTGACCAATGAGCGCGCGCGGTGCTATCAAGCCAGAGGTGGCGTTTACTTAATTCACCAGGTTCTTTCAATCACCAATTCACTTTTCATAAATACTGAACATGAATGATAGTTCACAATGAATGATAGTTCACAATGAATCATACGTAAACTTTATTCAACCATAAAGTAACGCAAACTAAAAATATTATTCTTGAAACTAAATTTGAGAACCATTTGCAAAGCAATATAATAGATTTAGCGGACCATTTCTAGAAAATGCCTCACAGTTGTATGGCCATCAAGCAGAGCTACCTGGGAATCACAAATAATTTAGAATCCATCATTCAAGTGCATAATTAACAATTCAGTCGGGAATAGAACTCGGGTACTTCAGACTATCAGCCAAACGGTTCCGGCTGCTCTATCAAGAAATACGATTTTTCTGATGAAAATTAAGGTCAGATGAAGTAGTTGCTGATTCACAGTTGACCAATGAGCGAGCGCGGTGCTAGAGTATGTTAATGTTGCTTAATACCAAGGTGATGTGTCAGATATTACACATGTTATGAGACTACTGTAAGGCTCGCACATATTTTTTTAGTAACACTGCTACCTGGTTTATGAACAGTAGGTATCCGGAAGGAACAAAAAATGGCAATGTTTGTGCCATTTGTTTTTTTTTATTACTACTTGTACACGCGGCATCGCACGCGTGGCCATTTCTTTAGGTTAAAAAAACTATATTACTATTCCAAGACCTAAAATACCAATATACCAACATTTCAACAAAATTCCTTCAGCCGTCAAAAAGTTTTTATCAATGGCTCGGCTTCTACTCATCAGATTGAGATAATAAGTACACCAGTTTTTAAGTCAAACCCAAAGCTATCCAACAGTGAAAACCGCATCGCAATCGGTTCTGTAGTTTTTACGTGTTGCGTGCACAGACTAACAGACAAACAGACACACACGAATTTTAAAAATGTTTTATTATTTTTCAGTAGCTTATTTTTAGTACCTTATATTTTTTTAAATATCTTTCTTTTACAGTTTTTTTGGCACTTACTACTTTATTATAGGGCATCTATGCCCTTCACTTTTGGGCAGAATAATAAAAATATGTGTTTTATTACATGTTCAGCAGTGGACTACTAAAGGCTGACATGATGACATGATTTTAATCATGCCTATAAAACAGTACCTACCGTGATATACCTACTGACTGACTGACTGACAGACAACGCCCAGCCAAAACCAGTGGACTAGTATTTGAAATTTGGAGGAAAATTCCTTGAGTATCCTAGAGGTGAACTACGGAAGTAACTATAAACCGTATAACATGAATACCAACTCCAAATAAAATACCCCTATCCTGCGGGGACCGTTTAATTTACCGGTATGAGAAGTATCCAATGTCCTATCTCATAGTATGAACTTAATTCATGCCAAGTGTAATACGAATTCATTCAGTAGTTTCGGCGTGATGCTGACTGATAGACTAGATACAGACTGACAACAGACAAAAAATGAAAAAATAACAGTTTTGACTTCAGTACGAATAATAGAAAAGCCTCAAAAAAAATATTACTAAATATCTTCAATGTACAGAATTTGAACCCATATCCCGCAAGAATCCTTTATTTTTCGGTATAAAAAGTATCCTCAATTGTCACTCATCATATAAACTATGACTGTTTCAAGTTGCATCAAAATCCGTGCAGTAGTTTCAGTGTGATACGTATTCTTTTAAACAACTTTCAACCCATATCCTGTGGGAACCGTTTAATTTTTCGGTATGAAAAGTATCCTATGTTCTACCCTCGTAGTATGAACTCAAATCATACCAAGTTTAATTTAAAATCATTCAGTACTTTCGAAAGACAGACAGACAGACACAAAAATGAAAAATACAGTGTTGGCTTCAGTAAGGAATACAGAACAGCTTCCAATTTTTGTTTTACTAAATATCTTCAATGTACAGAATTGGACTTGTTACAGTTTTATTATAAGTATTGATAGATTATCTGTTGGCGTCGGCGTTAAGTGTTTGTTTACGCGTACATACGAGTAATCACCTTCATAGCTTTTTCTTTAGTTTTACACATTAAATTGCAGTGAAAGAAAAATAGTGGACAGTATAATGAAATATTATAAACAGAAAAATGTATTACTTTCACATCTGATTCAGTTTTTCTGCCCAGATACTTACGGTCGTCAAATTGTTGGTATGGTTTTGACATTTCAGTATGAAACTTGTTCCCAGTGAATTGCCATTTTCCAATGTTGTCGCAATATTTTGCCATAGCTCTGAATTAGCTTTTAGGTTATCCATATTTCCAAATATGTAGAATCCTGAAAATTAACAAAAATATACTATGGTTATGTTTATGGGAAAAGAGCATAGGATAAAAGTATCCTATGGGTTTTTCCAGGATGCAAATAACCTATGTACCAAATTGCACCAAAATTCATTCAGCTGTCAAATAGTTGACCGACCAGTTGGTCTAGTGGCTAGAGACCCGAGGTACGAAATCAAACAGTCGCGGGTTCGAATCCTGCAAGGTGCAATCATTTGTGTGATGAGTAGAAATGTTTGTTTCATAGTCATTGAATCTATCAATGTTTATCCGTTATCTAGTGCCCATAGTACAAGGTATCCTAGTTTGGTAATATATATTTTTATTTTTTTAATTATACATAAATAAAAACGTAAGTAACAAAAAAAAGAAAGATATTAAAAAAATAGGATATTTATATGAATTACTGAACTAGAGTAAAACAAATTTATGCAATAAATATATATATTACCAAACTAGGATACCCTGTACTATGGGCACTAGATAACGGAGATTTTTACTTATGTTTTTATTTATGTATAATTACATTCAACCCCAATAAATTGAAGTAGGGGACCAAAATAAATAAATAAAAATTAAAAACCCCATTAACCCACAAGACTGTCGCCCGTGTTCGTGCAACCTGGTTTTTTAATATACCCACTTGCGTATCTTCAAGTCTAGGGTAAACAGTTTATCTTCTAGGCAAGCATGCTACATTTTCGGTTGCATCGTCACTTACCAGGTGGTGAGTCCGCGGTCAAGCGCTTGCCAATCAAGCATAAAAACTATAAACACTGTTAACCTCTTTTGGTTTTCAATAAATAAGAAATTGCTTTGTTTTATACCTTCTTTTGCTCTAGACAGAGCGACGCAAATCCTGTTAGGTGTTCCCAGAAATCCAATCTTGTTTTCATCATTGTTCCGCACGAGCGACAACAAGATGATTTTAGACTCTTCGCCTTGGTAATTGTCAACCACGGTTATCTTAACGCCTCTCAAATGCGTGTATTTATCGCTTTCCTAAGAAAAGTACAAGCAATTAGTATTTTTTGTAAGAGTATAAATTAATAAACAAGCACAAATTTTAGGTAACAAGTTTAATGTTGCAATGTTGCAAAAACCAAGCGAATCACAGTAGTCAAGTTGTGCGATCAGCGATCAGCAGGGCTAGCATGGGAGATATGAGGACAATACTACAGAGACATCTCCATCGAGAGCGCGTTTACGTTTAGCCGATGACCGATGATAACGCAAGAAAGCTGTATCATGTGACCGCCACATCGGTCGCGAACGTGGGCCTTCTTATACATAGTTTCTTACAGTGGAAATCTCGACATTTGTCTTCTCTCAAGAAACCACCGTGCTAGCCATTCGGATAGTTCTGATACATCACTAATCGCCGAGAGGACGTTGACACACAGAACACCTGCTCTGTCTGAAAGTTCGTACTTACTACGTACATACCTTTCTCATGTAGAACATTTGCCCTTTGTACGCGGCGAGAATGGTGACGTCATCCGCGGTGTACCCCTGCTGCATTAGGTAGTTCGCCAGAGCAAGGACCAAGTCTGCCTCTTTGTGATTCGTGCGGCTCATGTTTTCAACTACCTCCTAAAATAATCGACAGAATATAAATAAAATTGAAGTGTCTGTTTGTAATGTCAAAATAACAGCTTTTTACTAAATGCATATGAAATTATACACGGTACTTATAATAAAAACTAGAGTTGCCGCGAATAGTTCTTATAGCGAATAGTCGAATACCGATTAATCGCCATTCACTTTGGCGAATAGTCGAATTACTCGACATTACTATTCGACATAAATAAGGCACATTCAAAATATTTCTAATTTCTTCTAAGGTTGTGAGAAATAAAAAAAATTAAGTTAAAGAAATCTGTTTCATGTTATACTTATCTACATATATATGTAGTATTTTAATTTTTAAATGCTGGCAACCCTTTTCTTGTACATATTTTACGGGGAATACCCCGTTTTGTATTACCCAGCGTTTACTATTGTAGGGGATTTCCCGCTCAATCAATACGCTTGTGTTCAGGGTAGGCGGCACAAATTTATGATTTGATTTTCGACATCGGTTGACGTTTTTTATTTTTTCTTTCTATACTATTTGAAAATTGCTATTGAATTAAAGACTTGAATACTTAATTAGTTAAAGTGTTACTTAAAAAGAAGAACAATCATGCCAAACCCAGGAAAAAAAAACTCATGTTTGGCTACATTTTGAAGAGGAAGAAAACAGTGCAAATGTAATTTAAGTAGAGCAGCAAAAAAGCAGGAACGACGGCTTTGCAGAATCATTTGAAATTCAAACACCCAGATGAGTATGGTAAAATTTATGGAAGCTCAAGTAGTCATGCTCAACATAATGCTCCCGCAGAATCATCTCCAAGTACTTCCTCATCCATCCAGTTGCCCATTCAGCCTTTGGTGCAACCGTCACTGCAACAACTACTTGAAAAAAAAAAGCTCTGGGAACATCAACGATAGCCGAGCAAAAAAATATCACTACTTGATTTGTGAAATGATCGCTAATGACAACGAGCCACTTTCCATCGTCGATCATCATGTGGGCTTTAAACGTCTTATTAATAATGCTTTGCCGCAATACACTATTCATGGCAGGACATATTTCACCGAGAAAATAATTCCAGACATGTATGAGAGAGTGGTTAGCAAACTAAAAAACGGGTTAGAAAGGGCTGAAGCTATAGCATTCACTAGTCACTACCGATCTTTGGACTTCTTCTGTAAATAATGCTGCATTTCATGAGTTTAACAGGACATTGGATATCAGAAAACTTTAAACTGAATCATGCCGTTCTAAACATAACATGGCTCATTTTCCTGAATCACACACATCAGAAAATATCAAAAGAGAACTGTTACAGTGTGTAACGAAATTGGACATACCCATCTCTAAAATTCAAGCGATTGTTCACGATAATGGGGCAAATATGGTTAAAGGAGTTAAGGAAACTCTACTTCCTTCAGAGCGTTGCTTCATACATACTCTCGAGCTGGTGATAAATAATGTATTAGATAACAGTTTTCCGATAAAATAAATTCTTACTAGTGCCCGCCGAAAGTATTCAATCTGAACTCGGACTTCCTAAGCATAAACTGATTTAAGATATTCAAACTCGCTGGAACTCAACATATTACCTACTGGAGCGTCTATTTGAGCAAAAAAGAGCAATTTCGGTGTATATTTCAGAATCAAGGAGCGTGAATTTTGAAAATTTGACCAGTTATCAGTGGGAGGTTATAGAACATCTGTTAAAGCTCTTAAAACAATTCAAAGAGATAACAAAAATCACGAGTTCCACATATGCACCTATATCAGATGTGATACCATTAACTGTTTCATTAACCAGATACCTAATGAAAGATGCGCTGATTCAACAAACTGCACACGTTGATGATTTTAGAAAGGCGTTAATAGAAAATATGCAAGCCCGTTTTAACTTGGACGATCTATGCTTCAGGAAGACATATTACTTGTCGACATTTTTAGACCCCCGCTACAAGGACTTTTACTTTGACGCTACCCAAGCTGAACGGATCCGTAGAGCTGCGCTCAGAGAAGGTCTTAGGCTTTCTTTAGATTACGAAAATGATGATTCGGATCCAGAAACGGCATCCAAAAGGTCTCGTTTAGACAATGAAAGTGAGCATGTCGATTCAGAAACTCATAAACTATTTTGGGCATGTTTTGAAGAATCATCTATAGAGCAGCCTACTGAAGAGCAACCCAAGAATGCCACTGCTGAAGAAATCACCCACTACATCGCATTAGCAAAGGCTGACAGAAAAATAAACCCATATGAATGGTGGGCTTTGAGTACCAATAAGAATAGATTTCCTACTTTAAGTAAGCTTGCTAAACAATACTTAATCACACCAGCAAGCTCTGTTTATTCAGAAAGACTATTTTCCGAGGCAGGTTTAGTTTATGAGGAAAAGCGAAACCGACTTGCTCCCGAACGTGCAGAAAAAATAGGTTTTTTTGCACCACAATTTGCCTCCGTTGGATTTTAAATATTAATTAAAAAGCCTAACTAATTTAATTTCATTAATATGATAGGCACAGGCACATATTATTACAGATAATAATTGATACTGTGTATTGTTTTATTAAGGAAAATAATAAAAATTGATTATTTTTAACTCATTCGTATTTTTGTTCGTTAAAAAGTTTTTTTTAGACTATTCGCCGAATGCCGAATAATACTAGCTATTATTCGGTATTCGACGAAAATCAAAAAAATGTCCGTGAATTTTTATGACCACGCGGGCTAAGCTGCGGGCACAGCTGTGATCGAATAAATATTGATTACAGTACGTTCCAAACAGGAAGTCACTTTGGACAAGTCCTGTTTAACGTATTTTGATGTGGTATTAGGCCACGTATTTAGACTGTTAATCTTGAAGTACATAAATTATAAACCATTGTTAATCTGAAAATTAGAATATGAATTAATAAATAAATGTCAGAGGCCCTCGGGCGGCTTGACAAACTCTCGACACCAGAGGCTAGCACTACAAACAAAATCTGAAAATTACTCGGATTTAAATGATTTTGTACACAACAGTATTTTTTGTTGTGCAGCTAACAGTGTGTCAAGAGAGTAGACGCGTCTTCATGTTAAGTAGACTGAAACAGATAGAGCCTTATTTACCTCTTCCTTGAAATCGTGCGTAAGGAAGAACAAGTTGTTTGTCATTCCCTTGACGTCCGGGAAGTCTGCGACGGTAGGGTGGTTCTGCAGCTCCTGGTATATGTGCGGGCAGATGAGCGCGGCGATCTCGGGCCGCATGCGGTGTTGTACGCCGAGCCGCCGGCTGTGCATGCCGTTGGTGATCATGCGCTCGAACAGCGACACCTCGAGCTGGTAGTGTTTGGCTAGCTTCATGTGGGAAGCGGACGGACGCAGCTGTTGGTGGTCACCTGATGGGAACGAACGCAAATCAAACACGAAAGGAAATCAACAAACATAGGTATTAAAAATAACGATTTGAATTAATTACCTATTTAAGTAATGAAGTAAGTAATTTCATCTCTCCTCTCTCAAGTACCAACAAGTGACTATACTATACGTTACTTTTGGAAGCAGGAAAAGAAGCCATTGGAAGTCAAGTAGAATCAGAAGGCCGAGCCGTTAGCGACGCGAGGATCATTAGGAGATAATTTATAAATTATAGCCATCAGAAAATAGGAGAATATTGCCCTTAATTTGTAAGATTAACCACTAGAAACACGACACGATTTTTGCACTCGCCTCGCTCGCACATTTATAATAATATCGCTTGTTTTAAACATCGGTTTTTATTTAAATGTACCTTTTTGTTAATTTTCGCACTCGCTTCGCTCGCGTCTTGTCATCGTATTTTCCGTTTTCCCTACATTACTTTGTTTTACCTTTCATTTATAATATAAACTGCTATAAATAGTCAAAGATGTGCACGCTCACAAGCGAATAATATAAAACACCTTTGAGATTGCTTGTTTATACGCCACGACAACACACATTTTTCTTTTTTCTGTTAATCTTTGCCATTTTTTCAAAAACAAATAAGGTAAATCTTCTTACCTATCAAGATAAGATGCGTGCAGGCTTTAGTCAGTGAAGTAATGATGTGTTGTTCAAGAACTTCAGCCGCTTCTTCCACAATAACTGTAAACAAATAAAATATTAAAAGCAGTTGCACCGGGTACGGAAAGTAACATAACTCAATCTTGTAAAATAGCCCAAGACTTTCACCTTTAAAAATTTTAATTTGCTATGGATCCGACCGCTGTTGCAAAAAAAAACTTATTATGTATTAACCATAGATTTTATAAGTACAACCAGATACCTACAAGGTGTTTCGTACATACTTCCACTTAAATGAGTGAAAAATTCCACTCAATGCTCGATCCTCCCGCCAGACGCCAATGAACATTTACTGGAAGAGTCGGTGCGATTTCATTTAGAAAAAAAAAACTGTTTATGCAGTGTAATCACATAAAAAATATTACAAATAAAGAAAAGTACATCAAAGACAAATTTCCTAAAAAAGTAGTCAACTTTCCCGTGCAATTCTTGGCGAAAAGATAAAAAATACGAAAATTATTTTTTGTGCCGCCATTACAGCTGTTTCGGGTTTGCCAAGGTCATGAATGCTATTTTGTGCTATTATACCCATGTTTTTAGCTACGCAAAAATGAGGGTTGATAAAAAGAGTTTCACTAACTTAGATTTCTACAAAGTAACGTCTAATTCTATTGAATATTATGAATATAATGTTGTACCCACACTAATATAAAAAAGGGAAACGTTGTTTGTTTGTTTTTTTGTTGGAGGAGCTTGCACGCGATTACGGCTTGGCCGAATTTAATAAGAATTTATGTGTAGATGATGTAAACCACATATACCATAGGATGCCTTTTGTCCCCAAAAATTGTACTTGCGGGCAAAACTGCGGGGCGAATCTAGTAAAATATAAAAGCGAAATACTACGCACTGATTATACACAAAATCTTGAAAAAATACTTAACCTATGGAACTGAAATTAGGCAGGTAGGAACAACATAGGTAGTTTATAGGTAGTAGACGTCAATCAAGAAAGGATTTTGCGACAGGGACGAAATAAGGGAGTCTAACGGCGATTGAAAGATTACATGAATTATTATTTTTGCTGTATAGGCATGAAATTTGGTATTTAGGTTAATAATGTAAAATAAATAAATACATAGAAGTTTTTTCGACAGGGACGGATTAAGGTGGTCCAAAGATGATTTCAAAATACAATTTTTAATATTTAAAATAATTTATCGACTGAACAGATTTTGATGAAAAGTTTTACATAGTAGAATGGCACATAGAATACTTTTCATCATTGTCCAAGCAGGTAAAACTGCGGGCCGCAGGTAGTAATATTATGTCATAGATAGCGTCCTACCACTTATGGATCAAAAAGGAGGGTAAGCTAGAGCACCTTCAGGCCTATCAATTTTTAATAGTTTAGAAGTTACAGGATATTATAGTTTTTTTACAATAAGTTAGTGAACTTAAAAAAATAATTTAAAATAACATACATACAGCCGAACAGTCTCCTTTTGTGAAGTCGATTAAAAATGGTGGCACATGGTGGGTGACATACATTACTCAAGGCGCGTCTTAGTCTCTAATAAGGAATAGTACATTATGATACAAGTGTGCTACGAGTATGTTGGTCATTACACTCGAGGCGGTAATATTCACGCGAGCCGTAAGCGAGTGCAATAAGGGAGCCGAGTGTGTAATGATCAATGCACACGTGTTTCATACGACGTTTTTCAACACACTTGCGAGGAACTTTTATTGTTATGTATCAACTTTAATGATTGAAACAATTAGTGAAAGTCTACAATTCTCAAAATGATACCGAACAGTTTTTGTTGGCACTTCTCTCTAGATTTTGGTGGCAACAGGCTATCACTCGCGTTTCGTGCCCCAAATAGTATTTCCAGAAGGGTCAAATCTACGTATTGCTCTTCTTCCCTACTTGAAGTCGACATTTTTGACAATAATTAACCACACAACGAAAATGTTAACAAATATTTATGGAAAAAACAAAACCAGCAAGTGTAAATAAATGCACTGGCAAAACCGCTAAAGAGCTTATATAAAAATAAAAACTACAAAATAATGTTTTGAATACATAGGTAAATGAAAGTTAGTATGTAGTGAAAAGTATATAATTTGATGAAATGATGATAATTTTGATGATTTATTTACCGTAAATATAACCCAAAATAGTTTATTTATTCACAAAAATATTCATTGTTTTTAGACCATAAAAAACAGTGCTGGGGTTAATAAACACTATTGCGGTATAATGTAAAGTAAAAAACACGAGTATATAGTAAGCTGAATTATGAACCTAAATGCGTTGCCATAAGAGTCCCATTACAAACAAGTGTGTTGAAATAGTAGTTTATGCAACTGTCATATAAGTGGGGTTATTAAAACACGGGTGTGGGTTTTATCACACGAGTGTTTTAATACCTAATTATATGCAGTTGCATACACTACTTTATCTTCACTCATGCAATTTTTTTTTTTTAGTAAAACAGAAGTGTTTAACAAAGATAATCATTTTTTTATTTTTTTATTCATAGTTTGAGTATTTCACCCATAACGAAGAAGCCATAAGCTTGTCTATTAGGTACTGAATGTAGGCAAACATCACGATTTCTGAAAATGTCTTTATTTTCCATTTTCCACTCCAAAGATTCCTTGTAGGTTTTTAAAGAACGAATGTATATTACCATTATTTTAGTTGCGTCTGACCGATATCGCGACTGAAAAGCAACTACGTGCGTCCCGCGCCCCACACCTGCACCGCTCTACGAATCTACATAGCGCGTGAGTTGTTTAAAATTTTATTAAATCGTTTTGTAAGCAGTCAGGATCTTTGTTTTATTTTTAAAATATTTTTTGTTGCAAGTGCTGTTTGTATGAATTGTGAAAGGTTTTGGTTAAAAAAATTGGATATTATTGTGAAGATTTGACACCATTTGATGTGATAAATAAAAAGACCCATGATCTACTCCAGAATAAGTCTAAAATAGCAACGACATAGCCTACAAGGAATCATAGGAGTGGAAAATGGAAAAATAAAGTAATTTTCTGTAAACGTGATGCTTGCCTACTTTCACTAGATACCTAAAAGATAAGTTTAACTTCTTCTTTGTAGGTAAAATACTCAAAATTTGAATAATATATTTTTAACTTTGCTAAAGGTAAAAATATATTATTCAAATTTTGAGTATCATCACTTTTGTTTTATTTCAAAATAGATATTGCACGAGTGAATATAAAGTAGTGTATGCAACTGCATACAATTAGGTATTCAATCACTCGTGTATGATATTAACCCAATTATATGACTAACTAACTACTATACTAGTTGCATTAACTACTATACTCTCCGAGCATATTTTTTTACTTATGCCAGGCCTGTGTCACTCCGCGTGTAGGTATTAAAAACATACCTACCGGGCGGCGGCCATTGCGCAAGGGCCAATCTAGTAGGCTGCCACAAGCGAAAGAAAACACACGCGTGCGCGCTATATGTTCGACCACGTTCAACTTAATTATTTGATTTGATTGATTCATTATATAATTGCAAGATGGACACAAAACAAAAAAAAGCAAAAAGATACTGTGCAGTATTTAATTGTTTAAATACGGATCGTGATCGAAATTTAACTTTTTTTTGGTTACCTAAAGACGCTGACAGGTAAGGGTAAAATCTATTTTGACTGGATTACATTATGTTCCTATATGAAATGAAATTAATTCAAACTACAAACCGTTTCTCCCCGTACTATTCCAATATCCTAAAAGTATTTAAAAGTACAATAAAAAAGACATTTTAGTCGTTTCATTCGAGTTGCATTTCATTTGTCGTACATTTACGAACTTAGACTAAGAGCCCAACGCAAAATATTTTCGGTGATACTATAGATTATACCTATGGAATTCTATTCAACTTAAAGGAAGTTAGCGAATCCATATTGAGAATTTCTTGGAAATAAATAAATAAATAATTATGATAATAAAATAATATTATGCAATATTGCAGTAAAACTGTAGGTGCAAGATAAAAAATATTGAGTTAGTTTCGTTGAGCACTATTCACACTAAGCACACATTTAGGTACTAGCTGATACCCGCGGGTTTTCTCGCGCCTTAGTTTTTGATTTTAGAAACTGATATCGGTTTTTAACTGAAGATTAATTTTCATCGATTTAGTAGTTTTCACAAAATTTTAAGATATGCAACCACCGTCAGTAATGACATTGTAATTATAATATAGTATACATATAGTTATAATGTCGAATATCGTTCAAATTCATTCAATATGGTTACCAGACGGAAAAGAAAATTAAAATTATAAAAAAATTATCTTGTGTCGTTCATAATGCCTGTTTTAATTATTTTTTCGTTAAAGTATTAAATTTACAGACACAATTAACCTCAAAATTTATTAATGAATGTATTATAAAATGTGCGCTGAGTGGGATTAGTGCTAAAGGAAACTAACCCAAAATATCATAATCAATTTTATCTCAATATTATTAAAAATAAAAGGCCTTGACTGAATGAAATGTTTTAGGTAGATACCTATTTACTTCAAATAAATGAAATCGTACCTCTAAATTTATAAATAAATAAATATAATGGGACAATCCACACAGCGCCATCTAGCTCCAAACTACGCAAAGCTTGTACTATGGGTGCTGCTAGACAACTGATATCAATACGTAGATACTTTTTGTATTTTATTGCATTGTGGGTTTCGTCCATTTAAAATGTTTTGTTTGTTTATTTCAGGCGACGGACCTGGTTATTGGCAATAGGTAGAGAAGATTTACTATCTAAAGATAATTTGAAGCACTCAAGTTATTATGTATGTTCGTTGCATTTTGAAAAATCAGCAATTAAAATTGTACAAAAGCTCAATGAAGATGCAAACCCAACTTTATCGTTACCGAATCTATCTCAAGAAGGAACATCTCAAACAAATGTTGACAAAACTTACGATGACATTGCAAAACCTTCGTCAAAAGTGAAAATAATATCTGATGTTGTTATTAAAAAAGCTATAACTAAGTCAGTTGTGACTCAAACAGAATTATCTCAGATGTCGCATGAGGAAACACAAACATCAGTTTTGCTCAGTGCAAAAACTCCACGTAAACGTAAACTAAAAGAAGAACTAAAGACGACCAAAACCAAAAATCGACGACTTGAGTGTGAAATAAAAAAAATTGAAAAATAACTAGAAACTAAAAATTCACCACTTATTGGAAACGATGAACCTGAAGACGAAATCGGCAGAAGATTTATGAAATTGATTAAGTGGCAAAATAAACTAAAAAATAAATTTAAGGGTAATAGATATGACGCAGAATATAAACTCTTTGCTTTAAACTTGCATTACTCAAGTCCACAAACTTACCGATGTTTAGAAACTGTTTTAAAATTACCCAGCAAAAGCACCTTATACAAGCTAAAAATAAGTATACCTCCAAAATTAGATGAACGAGTTCTAGAAAGTTTAGAATTAAAAGTAAAATCTTTCCCTGAAAAAGCCAAGTATTGTACGATTTGTATAGACGAAATGACTCTGAAACGAAACTTATACTACGATATTAAAACAGATGAAGTAATAGGTTTTCATAATATTAATGGTAAAGTGACTCCGGAAATTGCCAGCAATGCGTATGTGATAATGCTTCAAGGAATTTACTTTAAATGGAAGCAACCATTAGCATACGCACTACTTGCCAGTGCACGTCATTACGAAGAATTAGATATATGGTTAGAAGAAGTTATTACAAAACTCTCCGGAATTGGAATCGACATAAAAGCTATAACCACTGACCAAGGCTCAAACTTCGACAAATTTTCCAAAGATGTGAAAGGAGTGTCAGCCGAAAAACCATTTTTTATGTATAATGAGTAGAAAATCTATTATATTTTTGACGTGCCACACCTAATCAAATGTTTACGGAATAATTTGTTAACAAGTGACGTCTATTGTGACGGTAAAAGAATATCTTGGGATTTTATGAAACAACTTTACGACGACCAAAAAGACAAAAACTTAAGACTTATACCAAAAATAACTGAGTGACACATTGAACCCAACAACTTTAAAAAAATGCGAGTGAAGTATGCACTTCAAATTTTAAGTCATACTGTGTCTGCAGCACTCCACACGTACATCGATTTGGGAAAATTACCAGAAGAAGCCAGATCCACTGCCAACTTTATCGAGTCTATGAACAACCTTTTTGATGTTTTGAATTCTAGTAGGGTGAAAGTTAAAAATAAATTTAAAACTGCCTTCAAACTCACTGACGCCCAAGAAGAAGTTTTGGTTGTAGCTCAAAATATGTTTGCAACGATTAAAGCCATAAATAAAAGAACAGGAAAAGATAACACAAAACATGAAATCTTTCGTTAATTTTCAAATAAGTATACAGGCAATCAAAATGTTGTTCAGAGACCTAAAAGAAATCGGATTTAAGTATATATTTACGAGAAGACTAAATCAAGATGTCTTGGAGAACTTCTTTGGGTCGATTAGACAGCAAGGTGGCTCTTGCACAGAACCAACGCTGATCCAGTATCGAAGGGCCTTTTCAAAACTGTTTTTTTGCAACATGTTAAAAAACTCGCCCGATGCTAATTGTGAACTTGATATATGCCAAATTCTTTTGAAAGCTGAAGACATGATGAAATTGAGAGTCATGAGTGAAAAAAACAATGAGAAATTATGTAGGTCTGCAGTGTATTTGGAGGGTGAATCAGACTACAGAGAAGTAGACTTACCAGAAGAAAATGCATTGACCTATGTCTCGGGATACCTTATGTTTAAATGTATAAATAAGCATAAGTGCGTGAATTTAAGCGAAGTTTTGAAAACTGTTCCTGAGTTGGGGAAAACAAATTTGTTTACCCGTTATAAAGCCTTCAACAAGAATTCTTCATTCTACGGAAGTTTGAAAATGCCCCCAAAAGAATTTATAGACTATATACAAAACTTAGAATCAAGTTTCACCCAGAATTTCGAAAAAGTAATTCAAACGAATCCAGGAAAACAACTTTATAATTTATTCAGAACTATTACTGCGCAAGTACCTTGTTCGTGTTTTCCAGCTGAATATCTCTTGAAATTGTTTACCAGATTGCGTATATATGCGACATTGAAATTTAATAACCGTCATTTTAAAGACTCAAAGAAAGAAATTAAGAAATATGTAAGAGTTAGGCATCTATGATAAAGATCTATTATCGATATACATATTTTTTAATTCCTATTCCGCCCTACCCCTACCCTATCCTAACCTACCCCTACCCAAAGTTTGATCAAAATCGGTTAAGAAACAACCATATTAGAATTTCCTGCCTACCCCCTAAGTGAGGTGGCGTGATTTTCTGCCTATGTGTTATTTTGGGTCTTCAGCTACCAAATTTCATAGTAATCGGTTCAGTAGTATTTGCGTGAAAGAGTAACAAACATCCATCCATACATACATACATCCATACATACATCTATACATACATACATACATCCATACACACTCACAAACTTTCGCCTTTATAATATTAGTAGGATTATTTCAAAAGAGATCATTTAAGTAATAAATTAATTTATTAGTGAGGTAAAAATGATACAATTATTATGTTTTGTCCGAAACAAAAACAATTACAGATATTTTTACACATACATAACATCTATTATTCTTTTGTCTATATAAGTATAATGAACAAAATGTGTTTTATTTTATTACTTCATTAAATTAAATCTTTGGCAAAAATCGTATAGCATATACAATTATGCAGCTAGCTCTTAGACTACATGAACGTACTCGGCGCTGCCTGCTGCGCGTTGCCCGCCACAAGTAGGAGTAAACGCTCGTGCTGTGCGCTAGATGGCATAAGTAGTTTCTCGAAGTAAGCAACCCTAGTCCGCGGCTCTTTCAATACGTATAACCATGTATAACTTATTATGAACCGTAGTATAGTGAATTAAGGCCCATATTCCTTCAAAAAGAAATTAGTAGGTATGTAAATGAACACGTGCTCGACTGGACCGCGAGCTAAATTAAATCATATTGTTTATCAGATTGAGTCATATTTCTTTGAAAACCACTGCGAAGTAAAGCTTCTGTAACGGTAGTTACTAGTTATTATTCTGTGCTTATGCTTACCAATGGGCGGAGTTTATGTCTGCAGGAGTTTGTGCATCCTGGCTGCCCCGCTTGTCATCATGCCGACAATGCGTCTGTCCTTCAACACTTGCATGTCCAGCAACATTCGGCCTTCTTCGTACGCCGTGGTTGCAGTGTTCACACTTGCCCATATATAAAGATTGCTGTATGTATGCTTACCAATGGGCGGAGCTAATGTCTGCAGGAGTTTGCGCATCCTGGCTGCCCCACTTGTCGTCATGCCGACAATGTGTCTGTTCTTCAACACTTGCATGTCCAGCAACATTCGGGCTTCTTCGTACGCCGTGGTCGCAGTGTTCACACGTGCCTAGAAATCCACAATTGAATTAATAAAATTATAGTTCGCTATTGCTTTAGAGCATAATGGTCAAAATAGTAATCCTACCAAAGAAAACGTGAAAGTTTGTATGATCCTCAATTACACGGAGTGAAGCGAGTTCTCCTAGTCAAAATGGAAAATTCGACGTTTGTTCAAATCAAACAATATTTATTTATGAAAGTTTCAGGTACAATGAGTTTTTAAAATATGGTTAAGACCTACCAAAACTTGCCTCTAGAAAGCGTATGAACATTTAAAAAATAAGTTATATAAAATTATTAAAAAACTATTAGATTGCGTGCATTTTACGAATAATAAGTACTTATGTCAAAATTATCGTAGCAACAGCTGATGTCTACTAATAACAATATAATTTTAGTTATCTATTGTCTAATCTATCACATTGCACTGCCGTACAAATGAAAACGACACGAACACTTCTTTAGAAAATCTTCAACCGTATAGAAGGTCTCCTCAACTAACAATTTTTTCAGCTCCACGCAAAACTTATTGAAGGGGAGGTCCACTATACGACCAGGTAAAGAATTGTATATAAGGGGAGCCATATATACACAGTTCTTTCGGAACAGTTGTAGGTGAGGTACAGGCATTATAAGAAGGATATGTGTGATTTTTCTTTTATTAACATTCTCATTGAAGTCAAAAAGTGAGATAGATAGATAGATAGATAGATAGATAACTCTTTATTGTACACCACATAGAACAAAAAATACAATAATAACTAAAACATTTATACAAAATAAATGGGACAATGGGCGGTCTTATCGCTAAAAAGCGATCTCTTCCAGACAACCTTTGGATAACAGAGATATTGCTTCTAACAAACTTGGCAATTTCATATAATATAGATACTAGGAAATGTAAATAGTTTTTTCGACCCGAACACTGGCCTACAAGATTCAGACCACTTCATTCCGTATACAGCTCTCACGCATTTTTTTTTGTGCAATGAATAGGAAATTCCACTGAGTATGTCAGTGGAATTTCCCCAAATAATTATTCCATATCGTATTGCGGAACAGACGTACGCATGATACACCTTGAATGTGGCTGCTAAAGATGTACTTTGGCTTAATCGTTTAAGAGCAAACACAAAACTGTTTAATTTAGTGCAAATATAGTCAATATGGTCTTTCCACGATAAGTGTGCGTCAATGTGAATTCCTAAAAATTTAGAGCAATTTACTTGTTCGATTATGTCACTATTGTATTTTATGTTCAAATTAACAAATTTACTCCAATTTGTCTTAAAGTTAACAACTTTCGTTTTATTTATATTTATTTTCAATTTATTACAATCAAGCCATTTAATTAAGTTACTTAAACAATTGTTGATTTCATCTTCATAGTTATGCATGTTATTACATTTTATAATGATTGTGGTGTCATCTGCAAATAGTAAACTATTATGTTCCACTGCTGAAGGTAGATCATTTATGAGAAAAAGAAGGGGCCCCAAAATGCTACCTTGCGGGACACTACAACAAGTCAAGTTCAACGACAAGGTCAAGACAAGTTCGACGATAACTTTCCAACACCCATCTGACGCTAATGAAGGTTTAAGATAGGCTAGATACATGAGCGGATCGAATCGGTATAACGCGATTTCGGAACCACTATTATAAATTAACCTCATTATCTTATCTGACTTATTTTTTTTCTAAAAGACTATTTTAGATTTTGGACGGGACTTGATCCAGCCCCAAGACGGATTAAAAAGATCCTGAAAATGAATGGATGGCGATGTCATGGCTTATTAATTGACAAGGAGCATGTCCCGCGTAGAGACCAGGTTGATGTGGCTTCAAGTTTTAACCGTAATCCAAATATTCCCTTTAGAAAAATTAGAAGGTAATTATGTTTTCGCTAAGCAGGCGTCGCACGTAACTGCTAAAAAACAAATAGTATGTCTGCTACTGTATGTACTGTATTGTACAATACTTAAAACAACTAGCTTAAAAGCTAAATAAACACGCCTGCTCTGCCAAAAAAGAATTTATGCTAATATAATTGTAGGAACCCTTTATTTTTTCGGTATAAATAGTATTCATAATATTCACCCATCTTATAAACTATGTCTGTGCCAAATTTCATCAACATTCGACCAATAGTTTCAGCATGCTACGTGTTCTTTTAAATAATTTTCCACCCCTATCCTGCAGGAACCCTTTAATTTTTTGGGATGAAACGTATCCTCAATTTTAACCCGTCATGTAACTTAAGACGGTGCCATGTTGCATCAAAACACGTTTTTCGGGATGTAAAGTATCCTATGTCCTACTTCGTAGTATGAACTCAAATCATACCAAGTTTCATTTGAATTCATCCAGTAGTTTCGGCGGCGTGATGCACGGCCAAGATACAGACAGACAGACATACAGACAGAAATGAAAAAACATACAGTTTAGGCTTTATTATCGAATATAAAGAAACCTCCAAAAAAATATTCCCACTATTTTTAGTGTACAGAATTTGGACCCATATCCCGCAGGAACCCTTTATTTTTTCGGGACAAAAAGTATCCATAATTTTCACCCATCTTATAAACTATGTCTGTGCCAAGTTGCATCAACATTCGTCCAATATTTTCAGCGTGCTACGTGTTCTTTTAAATAATTTTCCACTCCTATCTTGCAGGAACTCTTTAATTTTTCAGGATGAAATGTATCCAATGTCGTACCTCGAAGTATGAACTCAAATCATATCAAATTTCATTTCAATTCAGTGAGTATTTTCGGCTTGATGCGCTGCCAAGGTACAGACAGACAGATGGACAGACAGACAGACAGACAAATTACAAAAATACAGTTTTGGCTTTAGTATTGAATACAGAACGGCTTCCAAAAAAAATACACAATATCTTCAATTTACAGTATTTGGGACATTATCCCGCAGGAAATCTTTATTTTTTCGGGATAAAAATTATCCATAATTTTTACCTATTATATAAACTATGGCTGTGCCAAGTTGCAACCAAATCCGTCTAGTAGTTTCAGCGTGATACATGTTCTTTAAAATAACTGTCAACGCCTATCCTGCAGGAACTCTTTAATTTTTAGGGATGAAAAGTATCCAGTGTTCTACCTCGAAGTATGAACTCAAATCGTACCAAATTTCATTTGAATTCAGTGAGTATTTTCGGCGTGATGCACTGCCAAGGTACAGACAGACAGACGGACAGATAGACAGACCAAAAAATACACAAAAATACAGTTTTGGCTTTAGTATTGAATATAAAACAGCCTCTAAAAAAAATTACAAAATATCTTCAATTTACAGAATTTGAGACATTTTCCCGCAGGAACTTTTTATTTTTTCGGGATAAATATTATACCCATTATAGAAACTATGACTATGCCAAGTTGCAACAAAATCTGTCCAGTAGTTTCAGCGTGTCACGTGTTCTTTTAAATAACGTTCAACGCCTATCCTGCAGGAACCCTTGAATTTTTCGGGATTAAAAGTATCCTATTTCTTACCTCGTAGTATGAACTCAAATCATACCAAGTTTCATTTAATTTTCATTCAGTAGTTTCGGCGTGATGCCTAGCCAAGATACAGACAGACAGACCGACAGACAGACAAAAATGGAAAAAAATACAGTTTTGGCTTCAGTATCGAATATAGAGTACCCTCCAAAAGGAAATTTCAAAATATCTTCAATGTACAGAATTGGACCAGTTACAGTTTTATTATAAGTATAGAAGATTTCGTTTTTTTTTCTGTTTTGATAATGTTGCCATGCTGCCGTCATATTGATTTAAAAAAACCCTATGTTACTCGAGGGATGTAAGCATTCTAACTATACCCCATACGTCTACGTCTGTTCAGGCATTTTTAAGTTATGGTGGAATAAAGAAACTCATATACATACAAACACATGAATACTAAAAACATTACACTCCTTTTTTGGGCAGTCGTGTAAAAATGTGTAGCAACTTTTTGAAAAGTATGTTTATAATAATAAACACTTTATTACACCATATAAGGAACAAATACAATAACTTATTTTTAAAATACGGCACAATGAGCGGTCTTATCGCTAAGAGCGATGTCTTCCAGACAACCTTTGGATGGACAGAAATTACGAATTATAAAAAGGACGGTGGTGCAAAACAATAAAATAAATCATGCAAAGATGACTATACCTACATATTTAATAAACTACATAAACCATACTTACTTACATAAGGTAAATACAACTATGTGCTTAACTATGTGCTAACTTTATGTGCTTTCGTCCGCGATTTCATCCGCGCAGACTAAAGTTTATCGCGAAAAAAGCATTCTATGTTCTTCTAGGATATTAAAAACCAATGCAAAAGTATTGCACCAACGCTCTTGATGCTTTTTGACAGACTTGTTATTATTTCGTTTCCATGGCAACCGTTCCTTACAGCGATTAATCGATATTTTCCAGTTTTCCCGTGGATTCTTACCATTTTCCGGTAAAAGTATCCTATGTTGTTCTCTATATTGTACAGTATCTATTTACAAAGTTTCATCAAAATCGGATCAGCCGTTTCGCAACAAAACTCCTCAGACAAACAAACAGACAACGTTTAACTTATACGTATTGGTGTAGATATACCTACTTATTTATCTTCTATCTATGACGTAACCTACAGTTTTAACAGTTGCTTACCGCGACGCGCACGCGCATTATACACTCAGTACTGCGCAACGTTAGATATATCGCCACGCGATAAAAACCTAAAGACTTACCTGTAATTCACCAATTTCGTTCTTCTTTTCCGTAACATGTTCTTGTATCCACATGAAATATAAGGCCCACCTGTCCATTGTCTCAAACCGCTGAAAGTTCGTTCTCTCTGTAATGCGCGCATTAATTCTTCTTAAACGATGTTGGGACATGTCCTGGGGATTATAAAATAATAATTAATCCGAAGTAATCTATACCTATAAAACAGTACCTTGACATACATATTGACTGACTTGACAGACAACGCACAGCCTAAACCAGTGTACCAAGAGATTTGAAATTAAGAGGAAATAATCATGGAGTACCCTAGGGGTGCAATTAAGAGGTTTTTTGAAATTCCATCCGAGGGGTAAACGGGTGGCAAAGTTTTGCACTCGGGCAAAGCTGCAGGGGGCAGCTTGTAGTAAATATTGACTAGAGAATTTGATTTAACTGAATAGCGGCAAGAAATTTATTTATAATACAAAGAAAAATACTCACGTTGAATAGCTCTTTGTAAGAATTCAGATATTGTATACCCAATCCAAGATTGTGTTGCTCCAGAGGGTCAGCAGATAATCTATACTTCGAAATTAAATCTTTTATTTTCGTATTGATTTCCTCCAGAGAGAAGCATGACAGTGAGGCTCGATGTTCCACCTGTTCTGATTCATTGATTTCTTGATCATCCAAATGTACGCCGGTTCTTTTGCGTGTTTCCTTTTCAAGATCAGCATGCGCGTTATTGGTTACATTTTCGTCCATCAGCAAAGCCTCGATGTCGCCATAATAGTCTGCATTACGCTCAAAAAGCCATTGAATCAATGGATCTGCCTTACTAGGTGAATCTTTGTAAAATTGACGGAGCAAATCAATTTCTGGTATTTCAGTCAACATTGTGCTCCTTATGACTCCGTTGAGTAGAACATCGAGGTGGACCATGGCTTTTTGAAATTCAGATACCACCGACTTCAGTTGAATCCTTTGCTCAACGAACACTTTTTGAGCGTCGGAATGCACACTTATGTTACGTCGAAGCTTATTCAAGTTGATCGGGTCCATTGCTTCGTTGCGAGACTGGCCACCGATGCGGGCTATGGAATCTGTTACTTTCAGCAGAGCTTCCAAGAACTGATCCAGAGCATGATTAGTGTAGCAAATTACCAGCATAAGGCAGCCGTTTGTGTATTTTCTTAGATTCTGAAATAAAGTTGTTGCAACTTTGATAGCGAGATATGTCTTCCCAGTGCCCGGCGGTCCCTGGATGACGGCTAATTCATGCGTCAGAGCAAGTTTATAAGCGTCAAGCTGACTTTCATTGAACTTCAAGGCATCTTTTCCGGGCCACGTTTCATCTTGTAGTACTGTGAATTTTATGTATTCTTTATTTAAATTTTGTAGCATTCTTTGTTGTTGTTCTCTTAATAGCACTAACAGGTCATTCTCTGAATCTGATTCTTCAGAAGAATCTACATTTGACGCCGGTCCTCCGTCTATATTTACAATCACTTTAAATTCCTTGTCGGGTGTCAAGTATGACGGATGTCTGGGCTCCGGCTGCAATGTAAAAATACAAGTGTAAGTTAAACTATTACAAATTTTTATTACCTCATTTCGTCGTTATTTACAAAGCAAGTGTTCACGATTGCAAGCCGAACAACTTCCACACCAATTTCCTTAAAAATAGAGATTCCATTAAAAATCGGTCTAATTTCCATCCTCCTACCTTCCATAAATTCCCACTAGAAAAGTATACTGAATCATAATGTATAACTAGCTGAAGCCGCGTTGACACGATCCGAGCCTGCTCGGTCCTATCGCACTCGGATGCCTACTCGGATGCCACTCGTATTGTGGCAACCTTTCGAAACAAATACTAAACATAAATAATTAATACCCTAATAATCCTAGCCTATGACACTCTAAACATGAATACGAATCAATTGACACCTCGCTAGTCAAAATTGGACCAATTGGGGCGATGCTATGGTGGAACATCCAATATCCTCATGCATAGATTGTTAAACTCATTACCCTTCCCTTGCTTCGCCGTAGTGGGGTAAAAAGTTAGTGTGACACTAGATATGTATGAGTACGCTTAGATACGTGTAAACAACTATCCGTGTACACTCGTATGAAGCCAACTCGTACGAGTCTACTCGGACCGAGCAGACTCTGATCGTGTCAACGCGGCTTGACAGTCGTGTGGTAGTCCAAGTAGCCGCCATTTGTTTCACTACTCGTACGAGCTACCTCGGAAAAGTAGAACGTGGTCAGAGTCTGCTCAGATTCGAACGGTGTCGTCAAAGTGCGCTCGGATTACCGGTTGCCACGATTCGAGTAGCGTCCGAGTAGACATCCGAGTGGGCTCAGTACGAGAGTACTCTGATCGTGTCAACGCGGCTTAAGCTTGTTTTGACCACAGACTTCGAAAATACAGTAGCAGACGAAACATCAATCCTATGATCATTTACCCTTTTTTCGCCCAGCGACGCGTCATTGATGGTGTCTCGTTCATTTACCTGTTGCAACACTGTCTCACACATAGATAAAAAGCCGATGCGTAGCCGCGCCGCCATGTTGATCTCATCAATATGGCGGCACGTCTACGATTGTCAAGTTCTAATCGAAATAAAAATGAAGATATTTTGGGACAAATCTTACAAGAAAATCAACCAAAATGGTTAAGTGCAGTGCCTAATTTTTTATTTTTTTTCGCTCGTTTGATAATGCTTCCCATAACAAGACATCCATCGGATTGTCTTTTCATCGGTGAGTATAATTTTTACTTTTAACACGGAACGGATTCAGACGGATTTGTTCGACAATGAAGATGAATACATTGCATTCATCGCTTATTTTTCCTGTATTAATCAAACGTTCGAACCTTAACCTCTAATAAAATAAATAGGTAGGTACCACCTACCTGCCTACCCGAAAAATCTACATTGAATAGGCGGCACAACTTTGGAAGTTTAACCCATGATTTTAGGGGCTGGGACCGAGCAGGGGAGGGAAGGGTGGGGTAAGGGGTAGGGGGTGAGATCTAGCCCCCCCACTCTCAGGGTGGGGGGGCTAGATCTCATCCCCTTACGAGATATGACGGTAGCGGCTGGCCAGCGCGTAATTGAATTTGCGGCTGTTTTTAATAAAAAGTTTGATGATTTTTAGTAAACTTATCTTAGAGGGGGAGGGAGTTCAGTACAGCACAACGCCCCTGAGAATTGAGGGTGCCCAATCCTCAGGGGCGTTGGGTGATCTACAACTCACAGTGGGGGTTGTCTCCTTTCCTTAAAATAGTGGGTCAAGCTTCCGAAGTCTTACCTAAAGAACTATCGGGATACACAGACTCAGGCAAGGAGTTCCACTCCTTAGCGGTACGCATGATAAATGTGGAAGTGAAACGCTTCGTGCGTGTAGGTGGAATATTACCATATAGCGGTGAAGCATCGCCGTTCGTCTGATTATCCGATGAACTAGTTATTCTGGTGGAAATAAAATTTAACAGACCACCAGTTCTCTAACCTCGGTAATCTACAAGGAACAAACAATCATCCTTAATGCTGCTCAGCTAAGCATTTATGTGTGTGTACTTGCTACGCAGTTTGATACCCAATGCTTCGTCTGCTACTGTATAATAGAAGTCTGTGGTTTTGACTCTCAATCCCCAACGCTCACCTTTGAATTTTCAATTATTTCATGTTTTCGTTAGAAGCTTGCAATCTTTGATAATTTTCCTACATCAATAAATTCATCCTTCATTCAATTCCACACCCTACGGCATGGAACAGATTCGATCGGATAAATATATTCCAAAAAAATACTGAAATTGGTGTCTAACTGCAGTATAACATGTGGCTCGATAGGCTGCGTGCTACGCGGACGGACAGTAATAAACCACCTACCAAGATAAACGGTAGTCTCATTAATTGCCCACAAATACACCTCTTAACAGTTTACAATAAGATCTTATTGATTTACATGAGCATGCGTATTCCGCAACTTATAACCTACAATTTAAATTCAAATGAAGTCGTTTATTGAGATTACTTTTGTTTTGATTGGAACTTCGCAACTTGTCGTGCCCCACTATCTTGCCTTTTTAATCGAAAGTTAAAAATGTAAAGTTGTCACATACCGATGAAGAAAATATATAATGAAAATATCATTGCAACAGATACCTAGCTCTAAATGTTACTTAGGTACTACGGAGACTGGACTAACCTTTTCTAATAGTAGCGACCAAGTTACAGTGCCATGTAACCTAATGTCGTCACTGGCAACCACGAACCTAAGTATTACAGATTCATGCTGGCAACATACTAAAAAATTGTGTATTATCTATGTTGAAAACTTTCGTCTTCAGGCTGTGGTATTTTAGACGAAAATTACGAAGCATTCCGAACGCGGCCCATCAGAGTTAGATTCTACGGTTGATCGGTTGTTCGGTTGTCGAAGTTGGATCTACCTGGTTGAATATACAAAGTACTCTGTGAGTATGTCTTAGGTAAACGTATTCGTCAAAAACTTCGAGACTACCGTCACAATAGTTACCGATGTGGACGCGACATGGATATTTGACATGTTTTTTGTTTTATCTGTATTAATTTTGAGATCTACCTGGTGAAATGAGCCAATGGGCATGGTTTAGAGTTCTTCCAGCGACTATAACGACTATATCGTCGGCAAAACTAAGGTAAGGGATACATTCGCCATTGATGTATATTCTCGTGTCTTTTAAAAACCAAGAGCTTGTACATGTCCTCCAATAAGTTTGTGAACAGTTTTAGAGAAAAAACGTCACCCTGTCTCACGTTTTTTTTGCAGTTGGATTGGTTTCTGTACTTTGGTATTGGAATAACATAGTAGCTTTGTTGTTCAAACACTACAACATTTCGCTGTAGCCATAATCGATTTGACATTGCTAAAGAGACTGCAGCACCGGCCAGGTCTCTATTGAATTGAAGGTTTTCTCGTAGTCCATAAACGATAGATATAATGGCCGATTATGTTTTTCCGTTTTATGGATAATCTGGCATTGTGTGTACGGTATTTGTAGCCTTTTCGGAAACCGGCTTATTCAGGGTGAAAAGAGCTATAGCTGAGAGGAATAGCTTTGCTTGGAGTTTCTCTGCGAGATAGAATTAGTAAATCCGCTAAAACTAACTAAAAATAAATGCGAACTAAAGTTACCGACAGCTCAGACTTAGCAAGTTGAAGTGGCAATAGGCAGGTTTGTAGAACCAATAACCGTTGGGAAGGAAAGGTTCTCGAGTGGCAAACCCGGGCGAGAATGGTGCGTAGGATGGCCCCCCAAGTGATCTTCCTGATAAGCAACCGCTAGTTGTAGCACTATACGAGATCATTGTGTACGAGTCTTCGTTACAATATACGAGCGAGTCATGACCCGTGTCGTACTGCACTTACATTGACGTCTACGATGTACTGCATCATTACGATGTGCTCGTGGAAGGCGGGGTCCTGCAGCGCCCGCAGCACTTGGTGGTAAGGCTCGAAGTACACCTCGCTCTCAATCATTGTGTACGAGCCTTCGTTGCAATGTACGGGCGAGTCATGACCCGTGTAGTACTACACTTACATTGACGTCTACGATGTACTGCTTCATCGCGATGTGCTCGGGGAAGGCGGGGTCCTGCAGCGCCCGCAGCACGTGGTAGTAAGGCTCGAAGTACACCTCGCTCTCGATCATGGTGTACGTATCGTCCTCGTTGTAAAGCCGTTCGTTGAACTCTGCGCCCATTAGCGATACTGGTATCTGAAATAAGTAATTAATTAGTAAAATTGCGAAAAAATAAAGAAATATGTAAGTGTCTGTTAGCAATGTAAGAGCCCCTATATAGTACGGCCGATAATTCGCGACAAAATAATGTACTGCCAATAATTCGTGTCCAATATTCCGTGAACTGGCCTCGGATTATCAGGGTGTACTATGTAGGCCGTAAAATACTTGGTTGTGCATTATCAACACGTGCTGATTTTGTACAGGCGATAATTCACAGCCAGGAAAAGGTAGCCAATTGATGTATATGATTATCAACGTGTGCATTATTGGCCGTATAACACATCATCATCATCATGTCAGCCTCTAGAAGTCTACTGCTGAACATAGGCCTCCTCCAAAGAGCGCCGACGAGCGAGCTTGTGCCACCTCCATCCACCGACTTCCTGCGATGGCTAAAATGTCATCGGTCCATCGTGTGGGGGGTCTCACACTTCGCTTGCTTGTTCTGGTCGCCATTCGAGAACCTTTATTCCCCAGCGAGTGTCGGTTCTGCGAACTATACGACCTGCCCATTGCCACTTCAACTTGCAAACTCTGAGAGCTATGTCGGTAACCTTCGTTCTTCTACGGATTTCCTCATTTCTGATTCTATCACGTAGTGAAACACCGAGCATAGCTCTCTCTCTCTCTCCATTGCATGCTGCGCAACTCTGAGCTTGTGTATGAGACCAATAGTTAGCGACCACGTCTCAGTGCCATATGTCATCATTGGCAACACGCACTGATTATAAACATTCGTCTTGAGGCTCTGCGGTATCTGCGACGAGAAGATATGGCGTAATTTCCCGAACGCTGCCCATCGAGTTGGATTCGTCGGTTGACCTCTTTGTCGAAGTTGGATCTACCCAGTTGGATCGTCTGATCTAAGTAGACATAGTGATCAACAGCTTCGATAATATCGTTCCCAACATAAACCGGCATGGGTACGACATTGGCATTTGACATGATGTTCGTCTTGCCCATGTTCATTTAAGACCCACTTGTTGGGAAATAATATTGAGGTCACTGAGCATTGTGCTTAGGTCTTCCAGGGTTCCGTACAACACAGGTAGGACACTTTTTGCACTGGTGATAATGTACAATCAGTAATCCGTATCCGTATACATCACAGATTAAATGGAAATGTCATACTAAAAGCCTCGTTTGCACGTTCCAGTATCCTGTTTCCACAGATTATGAATTGAGACTCCTCCGCCCTTGCATAATATATCACAGGTACCAACGATCGCATCTGCCGCTCCGGTACCTGCGCTGTGTTACGCAAGGGCGGCGGGGCTGCCCTCCCTCCGCGCCTCCGGCTTCATAAAAACACTCTAGGGTAGTGAAGACAATTTCATATGGAGTCAGGGTTGGCCAATTAGGTTCTGTAGCAGTTTTTCTGTTCCTGACAATCGCCTACACAAACGAGGCATCAAAGATAGATTATATCTTTGTCTATGGCTGGCCTCGGATTGTCGGCCGTGCATTAATGGTGGTACAAAATTGTCACAGGCTGATATTTCGCATCCAATAATTGGAAGAATGTACATGAATTATTGGCTGTGCAATATTGGCCGTACATTATCAACACGGACCGATTTTGTCCAGGAAAAACCAGCCAAATATTTCGAATCCATTTACACGGATTATCAGGCCATGCATTATCGGCCGTACAATACTGGTCGCACATTATTTTGGTCGTATTTGGTCGTACATTATTGTCTCCCGCAATGTAACACTACAAATAAAAATAAATAATATGTACCTAGATTCCCGTTGCAGAAAGATAATGGTTCACGTCTGTGTGAAAATATCAAATTTTGTTCAGCCGTCAAATAGTTTCTTATAGATTACTCGGCTTCTACTCATCAGATTTAGATACAAAGTACATCAGTTTTGAAGTTTAATACTAAGCAATCAGCGAAAACCGTTTCGTAGTTTTTTCGTGATGCGCAAACAAACAAACAGACAAAACATTTTTTTAAATGTCATATCCTTGTTCAGTAGCTTATTTTCAGTAACCTCGGCCCTTTATTTTAAATTATCTTCTTTATATTTTTTATTCTTCTTTCTTTGTACAGTATTTTTTGTTACTTTCTGCTTTGTTTTATGTACATTATATAATATAGATGATAGATATAGATAGATTATTATGTAGCTCTGCTCTACAAGCCTGTGACAGACAGAGTTGTCACGACAAAGGTTTTCATTAGGACCTTTTGGAAATGGAATCAAAAAATGCCCTCTCTGTAGACTTTCGTGGTGTTTTTTTCTCGAACGGGTATATTTCCGAAGCACCGTTAGAGTCAAAAAATTATAGGTGTAATGCAGTCGAAGGCATACAAGTATCAAGTTGAACTTAAATGTCAGAAGATTGTGACAGCTGTCTCATCTGTTATTTTAATATAATCCATACAAATGTATAAAAGTGAAACGTTGTCTGTTTGTTTGTTTATTTGTTTGTTTGTTTGGGGAGCTTTCACGCGCTAACGGCTAAAAGGATTTTGATGAAACTTGGAATGGAGATAGCTTATACCCTGAAATAAAACGCAGGGTACTTTTTATCCCGGAAAATTGTAAGTTTCCACGGGAAAACTGGAAAAAAATATGATTACTCACTGTGAAAAAACGGTTGCCATGGAAACGAAATAACAAGTCTGTCAAAAAACATCAAGAGTGGTGCTATACTTACTTTTACATTGGTTTTTAATATCTTAGAAGAACATAGGATGTATTTTTCGCGATAAACAGTAGTTTTCGCGGACGAAGTCGCGGGCGGGAGAACTAGTATTTTAATGTAATATCACAGATTATTATTATCGTTTAAATGAAATGGAAATAATTATGAAAAAGCAATAATATAAAAAAGTTACCATGCCTTCCTTAAGATACTTTTCATCGCGATCCAAGATTGTGGCAACAATGAAACTTTTGCAGTTGTCCTTTGTGAACAGCACAAGTGAACCAAATATGAACCTCTTGCTGTTAGCCCAATTGATTCTCTTTAAGTTCCTGTTAGTTATCATGTCGATCTGTACGAGCGAGCCTATTTTGGTTTGCGACACGTACGGCTTGACGAATTTCACATTGTGAAGCACACTGGAATTTAAAAAGATTTCTATTACTTGACCGCTACGCTCAAGATCGCTATTTCCCGAAGAACCGATAACCGTTGTGGTAGACGAGTTCTCGAGTGGAGACCACGCTTAGGCAAACGTAGTTTAGGACACCCTGTGGCCAGGTGAAGTGACGACCTGCGAAAGGCCGCTGGAAGAAAATGAATGAGGAGAGCTGAGACCGAGCTCAGTGGCGTGCATTAGGAGAGGCCTGCGTCCAGCAGTGGACAGATATAGGCTGATGCCGCTACGTTCTTTTGGAATGAATTAAAAAACTACTGCAATATTTTTTAAGGATGGGATATGGGATCCAGGAGGACTAACATTTCATATAAAAATAATAAATGATAATCATAAATTACGTATGATCGCGCCAAAATGTATTTATTATATCTTCGATAAACGTGAACATATTTCTAATGTAATGGTACGTACAAATATAGAGAAGAGAGGAAGGGAAAGACGGGACATGCAGCACATACCACGAGCAGGGGCGAAGTACACACACAAGTCACAGGAGTCCAGATGAACAGCACCAGTACCGCGCGGACCCACCATGCACGAGGGCACTATCCCGGTTTTCCAGAGCAACGTCTCCAACCTCCAACTCTTCGAAGCACTCGCGAATGCGCGATCACAGAATACAGTTTATAAGGCCACAAAGGCACTGGGAAATCAGGAAGATATGCTTTCCGGCGAGCGATAGTCATAAAGCAAGCTAGGTGGCGCACCCGGCGGCATTCGGTAATGCTTGTATGTTTTGGACAGGAGGAAAAGAATAATAAGGATTGTACCATTTAAAATGTTAATAATCAATTTATATGAAATACTTTGGCGTCACCAACATTTACAATGCATACTCATACCTGCACTAAGTTCCCTGCGTCCCGAGGACACACATCTACACACCCCAACCATCCAAGACCCGAGAACAAATATTAATGCTCATCACGATCATAATATCAGCTTTCAAAGAGATAAAACCGTATCAAAATCAACCATTCGTTTGGGAGCTACGATCCTCACCTATTAATAGCTAAGAACCATCCCGATCATATCAGCTTTCAAACAGAAAAAACCGCATCAAAATCGGTCCATTCGTTTGGGAGCTACGATGGCACAGATAGACACACGGATACATAAATGATACACACCCCAAACTTATAAACCCCTCTGTTGGAGTCCAGGGGTTAACCAATTGCGAATCTCCATCATTTTACAAGTGTTCAGGTCACCATTTCCTTTTTACTTACCGGATGTGATCATATCTTCGTCTCCTAGGGTCTTCTATGTACTGATCTGTAAGATAATAATACCCTTGCAGTGGATGGAATGACAAGACAACTTATTTTTATTAAATAAGTTATTTTTAATGAGTTTAGGAGTAATGCCTGTTATGGGAAATCTTATCTTATATATTGAGAAAAAAATAAAAAAAGGAAATAACCTGATATCTTTTGACCTTTTTTCAGGCAATGTGCCTCATGGATGGTGTAATCTAAATTTTTCCTTTAGAATAATTACAAGACGAGAAAAATCAGAAGATAAAATTACTGGAACTAATTTATAGGGATAGCAAATAATTACTATCGCTATGAATAAGCTCCAATAACTTTATACCAAAACTAGTTAGAATATCTTATTTGACCAAGCGCACCAACCGGGCGGAAGACTTCTACGAGTACATAAGTCATCTTGGACGAATCAGAGTTTGTTCGACAATAACGTTCAACCGTTTTGATTTAAAATTCATTAAATTTGGGTAGACTTTCTTGCTTGTCATTCGTAAGACATAGATATAACTTTATTTGTGGCAAAAAACAGATTTACCCAAAAAAAAACAAACAAAAAGAGGAATATAAGTATTCACACACGAAAATAAACCGCACATTGTGTAACAATAAAATAAAATAAACACGCTAAGAGGTAGTGCTGGCCTCTGGTGTCAGAGTTTGTCAGGCCACCCGAGGCCTCTGACGAGGCTTAACGACTGATCATCAAAAACAGCCGGGAACTACGTGCTGCCGTAGCACGGAGCGACGACGAATCCGCATATCTACTTATCTATACTTATAAAACAGTACCGTGACATACTGACTGACTGGCAGACAGACAACGCAAAGCCTAAATCTGTAAATCTAGATATTTTATAATTTAAAGGAAATACTCCTAAGTATCCTGGAGGTATGTATGGTCATCAGTAGGGGCTTTTTGTTTTTTTTTCCGTAACTGGGTGAACGGGGGTTTTAAAGTTTGGGGGGATCAAAATCTCCTTGTCTCCCCCAGGCGGGACACCGGGTCCGCCAAGTTCACGATTATTTGGTCCCCCCGCCCAGGGGAGACAAGACCACTAAAAAACTCCTTTTCTCCCTCAAGGGGGACATGAGCGGGGACAAGACCCCGTAGCCTTATCAGTGAGGGGGTTGTTGAGTTGACATATCGGGGTCAACTAAAAGCATAAACCCAACAAAAGGGCTTACGAAGGATGTTATAAATTTATTGTGAGGGGATTTATTAACTACCTAAGTACCTATATTTTATTACATTTTAATTATTTTAGGCTTAGTAGGTATATTTTAGTTTGAAGCTTGAATGTGAATAACTCGGTTAATTGCAGTCTCATTTCGGTGATAACCTATTGTATTATCTGCCAGATATGTATTGTACATGTTGTCTACAATAGGCCTTCTAACCCTTGTGGCATATGTAGGTACACATGTAAAAATACCATAAACTCGCGTTAATCGATAGAGAAGTACAATACAAAGTAAAAATGTTAGAACCCTGGTATCCTGGGTTCTTTGAAAGAAAGACAGCGTAATTATTATTCACTAGCTGTACCCACGACTATGCCCGCATGGTCATTTCATTTAAAAGTAACTCATACGTGTTATTCCAGGACCAAAAGTACCTCCAAGGTACAATATACTACATTTGTTCAAAATTTGTTCAGCTGTCAAATATATTTTTATTGATTACTCGGCATCTAATCATCGGATTAAGATACCATGATACCATTTATCGCAGTTTTTAATTCAAACCCTAAGTTATCCAATAATGAAAATTGCATCGCTATCGATCTAGTATTTATTACTTGATGCGCGAACAAACTTACATATAAACCTTCAGTAGCGACCCGACATGGCCGTGATAGGTTAGGTCGCCATTGAAGATTGTTGACAGAAATCTATCTGTGCTGCAATATCGTTACGTGGAGGTATATTTTCAAAATACGCCGCGCAATATCGTAAATTCGAAACTACCTATACCCGATCTCAGCTCAGCCAGTGACGTAATAAATGTATACCTTTACGGTATACCTACTTTCGAAGAATACATTTTCACTTTCTGGATTTTAAGACATACCCGATGCCAACACGGTCTCTGACGTCAAGATCGTTGTGTGGGTAAGGTATATTTTCTAAGCAACGACGCCTGCCCTTACACTAAAGCATCACGGAAGAACCCGTGGTCGCGCGGGCGACCGCACAGCTGTGACAGTTCTGTTAGTACAACATGTATTGGTAAGCAGTATGGTTACCAATACAATGAGCCGCAAGAGGGAGCTTTTTATAAGGGATTGTAAATGAAACATGCACTTTAAGTAAAACTAACAAATTTACAAAGTCAAAAATTATTACAAAGTAAATTGACATATTTGTTTTCTGGTTTTGAGTTTTTTTTCTAAATAATCCGAAGTGGAATTATTGTGACGATGATGATTTAAAAAAATTGGCATTGTCGAGCATTTGGTATTTCGTGATTTACGCGTATAATAGCATAATGAGAATTTGGAATTAATCGTACCATTCTACGACATTGGGATTTTACGTTTTTGGTATATTACGTCGAAAGGGTTATAAATTATGAATATCCCATGATATAACAAACTCGTGATCGTCTGTTTATGTTTATTTGCTTGTTTTCAAATAAATCTTGACGGTTTACTTCAGGAAATTACAGAAGACTTAAAAATATCATTATTATCATTATGAGCAAAAAATATGTATATGCTTATAAACATTGAGGCAAAACCTTTATAGAAGCGCTTGAATTCGATCCATGGGCCTCTGGGGTTTAGGCCCGACACGCTTCCGCTGCGCCATTCTGCTACGTGGCAGGAATGCCGAATTTACGGTGCCCTTTTTTAAACGGATGTACAATTTTTATTACTTTCAAATTAACATAACTTTAGACTACTATCCCGCAGGAATCCTTTATTTTTCATATAATACAATACAATAACACTTTATTGACACACAGTTAACCCAATTACAAATTAGAAATAATATAAACTATTGGTATAATGCGCGGTATTTTCGCTCATAGTGATCTCTTCCAGACAACCATAGGAAGGAAAAATGTTAATTGCTAATAAGGGTCGGTAGTGTGGCAATATTAAATTTAAATAAAAATTTAATGTTAATAAAAAGAAATAAATAAAATATACAATAAACTACACAGTTATAGTTACTTAAATACTATGTTAAACTATATAGCTATTAGTAATTATAAACTTAAATACATATAAATGTATAATTATACATACTAAATACATATCAAGTCAGTGCTGGGATATAGTTAAAACCTGTGAGGAGCTGGAGAGGTAAAAAAAAACACTAGGGTCTTAAAGTTATGAATAGGTTGTGCCTTTGATGGCGACTGGAAGGGCATTCCAGAGGCGCACAGCTTGGACAGTAAACGAGGAGTTATAGAAGGAAGTAGTGTGTACTGGGGTAAGGAGGAGTAAGTTTTCTGATGATCTTAGAGACAGTGAGTGAGAGGAATGAAGAAACTGGAATCGTTCCTTGAGATAGAAGGGAGTAGAAGGTTTGAAGAGTATGTTGTAGAGAAGAAAGAGAATGTGAGTATTCCGGCGAAGGCGAATAGGGAGCCTCTTGAGCTTTGTACGAAATTCCGAGACATGGTCGTATTTCCGGAGGCCGAAAATAAACCTTACAGAGAAGTTTTGAAGACGCCCAAGCTTGTTCAGCTGATCCTCTGTAAGATCTAAGTAGCTCGCATCGGCATAATCAAGAATGGGAAGTAGGATAGTTTGAGCAAGCGCAGCCTTAGTCGCAGTGGGTAAAAAGTTACGTAATCTATTCAGAGAAGCTGCAGAAGCAAACATTTTCCGGCTAACCGATTGCAGTTGAGGACCCCAGGATAAACATCTATCAATAATCACCCCAAGGTTTTTCAGCTGAGCACTAAATGGTACAGTAACCCCACCAAAAACTATTTGCGGGAGTGTTGAAAAATAGATTTTACTGATCGTTCTGGAGCTTCCTATAACGATGGCCTGAGTTTTAATAGGATTTACTGTAAGAACATATAAACTGCTCCAACTTGCTATGCGACACAAATCAGAGTTGGTGTTATCAATAGCCTCAGCTAAGTTTTCAGTAGAGGCATGTGAGTATATTTGGAGATCGTCTGCATAGAGATGATAGGAAGAAGTGAGAAAGAAAGATATAGAATTAATACAAATATCAAAAAAGAAGAGGAGAAAGCATGCCACCCTGAGGAACACCGACTCTAGTATCACACCAAGAAGAAAAATAATCTTCAAAGCGGATACGCTGCAGACGTCCGTACAAATAATTATGGAACCAGTCAATCACTGATGGAGATACGTTAATAGAGCGTAACAATGCTAGGAAGATATCGAAATCAACAGAGTTAAATGCATTGCTAAAATCGAGCAAGGTAAGAACAGTAAGCTTGCTATTTTCCATACCCAGCCTTATGCCTTATGATAAAAAGTATCCTTGATTTTTAACACATTATATAAAGTTTGACTGTACCAAATTACATCATAACCAAATTACAACGTGACATGTGTTCTTTTAAATAACTTTCAACCCTTTATCCTGCGGGAATCATTGTTTTTTTCGGGATAAAAAGTATTCTAAATGTTAATCCATAACATAAGCTATGATTGTGCCAAGGTGCATCAAAATCCGTCTGGTAGGTTCAGCGTGATGCATGTTCAAAAAGCCAGACAGACAGAGAGACGAAAAAAAAAAAAACCTTTTTGCACTCCATATCGATTTTGAAGTTTATCCAACTATAATTTTCAAAAAATATTAAAAAATATATATTTTAAGTATAGTAGTATAGATAGATAGCTATAGGTAGAAGATAGATGGATAGATTATGCTATTTTAGCTCCAATATAAAAGAAACGCGACGCGACACTACAGGATACTAAAGTTCCCACTTTTGTTTATATTGAATACTTCTATCGATTCATTAGGATTTGATCACCGGACGCGACTATACGGAGTTTTTTCACTAGGTACCTACAGTAGTCGCTATAACTGCCTCGCTCAAACGATTACGTTTTTTGCATATTCTATATCACTCTTACTTTATACTGTTTTATCCCCACAGCAGTACCTGCGCAATCGTTGACAGAGCCTAACTTCACAAACATATAGATGTACTGCGACTACTGTACCTACCTATTACAAGTCAAAATTCGACGTCGTACTAAAGTCAAAGATGTAGGTATACGGATAGCAAAACTTAAAAGGAGATGGGCAGGACACTTGGCAAGACGGGATGATCAAAGGTGGACCGAGGCGATAACGGAGTTGTGGCCTAGAAGAGCGCAGCGTTCACGGGGCAGACCAACAGCCCGATGGTCAGACGACAATGTTAGGCACGCAGGAATAGAGTGGATGAGACGCACAGGAATGGCACAAATGGCGTGACGGAGAGGTGGCCTATACCCAGCAGTGGGTGGATGCGGGCCGAGTAGATAGATAAATAGATTGATAGATGAATGGCTTCATTGTTAAATATAAGATTCCCGTTGAGCTCATTAAACAAGCACAAATTAAAAATGTATATAACCCCCGCACCCCCCATTATAGCTAAGAAGCATCTCGTTCAAATAAGATTTCAAATTTAAAAAAAACGTTCCGTCCTTTTGGGAGCTAAGATCGTCACATCCATCCCCCCCCCCCCCCCCCATATTATTGCTAAGAACCATCTTGTTTACCTCAGCTTTCAAACATAAAAAACCTCTTCAAAATCGGTCCTTTCCTTTGGGCTATGATCTTCACCCACATTCCCTCCTCTCCCCCCATTATAGCTAAGAACCATCTCGTTTCCCTCAGCTTTCAAATATAAAAAAAACCGCAGTTAAATCGGTCCATTCGTTCGAAAGCCACGATTCGCACTCCCCCCCCCCCCCCTCCCCCATCACCCCATTATAGCTAAGAACCTTCTCGTTTACTCCAGTTTTCAAAATATAAAAACCGCATCAAAATCGGTTTATTCGTTTCGGAGCTACGATGCCACAGATAAACAGACGCACACACAGTGATACACACCCTAAACTTTTATAACACCCGCCTCTTTGTTCGGGGGTTAAAAAATAAACACTAACATCTATCAAGTGGGATAAAATTCCAATTCGTTTTAAATCGTAGGTCAAAACAATGCTTCCTACAAACCTACGTGTTTGTTGCAATGTTTGTAATGCATACAAACCTTTGTATGCATTACAAACATTGTAACATTATAATTTATTACAATATAATATACTAGCTGTGCCCGCGGATTTGCCCACGTGGTCATTTCTCTGGGATAAAAGTAACCTACGGTTTATTGCAGGACCAAAAGTACCTTTAAAGTACAATATACTACATTGTATCAAAATGTTTTCAACCGCCAAACAGTTTTTATCTATAGACAAACAAATAGACCCTAGACCATTTTTTTATTATTTTCATTTTATAGACTTTTTTGTACTTACTGCTTTGTTATAAGTATAGATATAGATACCTACTTGCTAATAATATTATTATCACATAGGTCTAACGTATGTGAGAATGTTGTCGACAATCGCTAGCTTTTATTGGAAAACGGAAGTCGGTTACTCATATACAATTTTAACTAAAACGATTTTATTACTGAGCATTCTGTGTGAGATAATTAGCTTATAATTAAATGTAGGTATAATATAAGCTGGTATTAGTCGCATGTTATTGAACAAATTTATATTAAAACTAGCTGCGCCTCGGCTTTGCCCGCTTGTTTTTTTTTCTGGAATAATAGTATCCTGTGTACTTTTATAAGTAGTAGTTAGGGGTTCTTACTGAGTCCGTCGCGCAGGGGCCCAAAGCAGTCTTCCCTCAGCAACCGGAACTGGACGTCTAAATAATGTTCCACGTCCTGATATGCACCGTCCACGATGTTTGGGCGCACGAAGGCTTTCCTCTGTAGGAGGTCCTCTCTCGTGGGCATTATACTCAGTTCACGGAAGTGCTCCGGAGGCGCCCCGTTTTCAGGCTTAAATGTTTTCTTAAAACCGCCAGCCTATAAAGAAGAGCCATTAAAAAGCTAACGGTTCAACACTGATCTGAATTCTAAGAAGGTATTATTTTATCAAATTACGTACCTCTTTAATCTTCTCATAGCTGGCCATTCTGTCTCTTAAGTCTTTTAATTTGGTTTCATATTCCACAGGCAACGCGAAGGAATGTCTTTCCTTCAGCCCTTCCAAGCAGGCGATGGACGTGGCTTCCACCAACGACCTGCACTTGTTGAGAGCTAAAGTGGGAGACGTGTTTACTATGCACTCCAAAAATGCTATCAAGTTTCTCCAAAACGCATCTGGATCTTTCCAGTACATGTTGTTGGCCGCTTTTGCCTGTGGGTATGGTAGCTCCATCATATAGCTTTTGAGGCTGACTACAAAATTCGAATTGCAAACTTCCATCAACAAACTTAATTTGAGTTCATCGAACGAAGAATGGCACACTTTCGCCATACATTCTATGATCAGGACAAATACGTCAAATCTTTCAATGGGTGACTGTATAAGTTCTATGAAAACTTCTTTACTTTCAATCAGCTTTGCAAGAGCATCTTGACTTTCACATTTAGAAATTTCTTCGAGCCTTTTAAATCCTATATACTTCTTACGATTGAAGTTTCTGTTATTGTTGTCGAGGTTTCTACTCTGGTTAGAGTGTTGATTGTTATCTGTGTTTCGATCAAAGTTCCTGTTGTTATTCGGATGACCTCTTTGTTGATTGAAGTTTCGTTCCCTTGGGTTAGCTAATCCTTGGTTTTGTTGCATAGCTGAAAACAATATACACTCAAAATAGGCAGGCAGGTCCCCACCCAACCCACTCCCAAGAGCACCTCTTACATTATTTTATGCTCGTAGCTGCAAGTACAATCAGTAAATAAATACTGTTGAGCATTATGCGCTTAACAAGGTTAGCATTAACAAGGTAGGTATGTACAATTTAAAGGTTCTGATCAGTAGCTCAGTCTGGTTTTGTTATCTAAGTATCGCAGGAATGTTTAAGATTATATTTAAGTACCTACACATAACATAATCAAATAACCAGCCATGCAGGATATGACACTAACACAAATAAACATATCGTAAGTAGGTAAGTTGACCGAACGAGCGAAGCGAGCTCAAGTCTCTGCTTCAGGTTCAATCAATTTGCTTTCGTGTGTCAGTTTGTTGGTACTCCTCTACAGGTCGAATGAAAAAACCAACCAGGACGAGACTTGGTATACAGGTTAAACGATTTTTTTGAATGTTTTAATCGTCGGGGATTTTTGATTAGAGGGGGCACTTCCTTTAGGGGCAAAAAGTACTACTACTAATGTCTCCGCCTTATGAGATCCGATTTCTACGCTTCTTTTTTTATTTGAAAGGTAGTGAAGATCTGATGAGGATCTTCGGCTTGATGAGCAAAAAAAACAGTAAATTGCTCACTTTTAGGTTTCTATGTACCAGTGGAATCAGCCCTTTTCCTACTAGGTAGAGATTGATGGAGCACTTTTGTGATTAGTTTTACAATAAGGTCACTAGATGGCGCTACTTTGTACCGCTAGATTGTTGCAAAAAAGTTTGTGCTCGCGAGGTCTACTGTTCGCAAGAACTACTAGTTTAATTAACATCACCAACCTGCACGATTGTTAGAAGTATTAGCGTTCATAAAGCCAGGTCTGCCTCCTCGCCGCGCCTGCTGTTGTTGAGGGTTGTCATCATAGTGCAGTGGGTTGGCAGGTTCGCCGGGTTGGCCTCTTCGCGGCTGCACATCGTCTCTGTTCCTTCGCCAGTCATTATCAGCAGGGTTTCTTTGACCTGAAGCCGATCTCCTTCCTCTGCCTCTGCCTCTGCCCCTAGGGTTTCTGTTGTTCGATGCGCTTCTTGGCGCTCTGTAGGGCCCTGTTTAAAATATTTTGTTCATTGGTCAAGATACTACTTATAATTTATGGTCAAGAGCCCCATGTAGGTAGAAATGATTGATTTTAAGGAATATGATTTCTGACGACTACGCAAGTTTATGAGCGGAAACAAACTTGAACTCTTTTATTGATTACTCATAAAATTTGCATGTTTTCTAAATATTTGGGTGATTCTCTGAAATTCAGCGAATATATAATATATATTCTCTATATATATATATATATAAAGTGATCGATTCAAAGTCTGAATCGATCACTTTTTTATAGCCGCAATATATACCTAGGTAGTTAATGTTTTCTTGAAATACCTACTTAGATATTCAATAACATTAGAACAATGGTTCAACTGACTTAATATTAAAGTTTCAAAAGTTAGTGGATATTCAAAAACAAAAAAATGCGGTCCTCTCTTATATTCGTAAGAGCTCTGTACTAACATTTTTAAGGTAAAAGCCATTGACGTGGTAAGGCAATGGTAAAAGTGATCAATTTTTCTGTAAACGGTTGTTTCGTCGAAGAGCCCTATCTCTCTTCTCCTTATCCCGTACTGGCGACCCGCCCCGGATTCGCCCGAGTGTAATAAAAAAAAGTGATGAATGTCTAGTTCTCGCACACTCGACCTTCACTCCGCTTGGGGGGTAGGCTTCGCTCCCGCCTCCCCCTCGCTAAATTCAGGTATAGTATGCTCGTATTATATACAGGATGGATTTTTGAGACGGGACAGCGAGGGCAGGTACCTTAACCATTACAGTTACAGGAAAACTTTCCTAGAAGACCACCCATAACTTCTTTAGATACTCTGAACTGCATTCACAGATTTTGGAATAAATGTACAATCAGCAAGATAGTCCTTTACACAAAAACATTTTTATGCCAATCTGTTTCTTATAAGGATTAAAATTTGAAAGTCTATTACGGGACTGATTGAGGTTTGAGTACTAGAAATGTCAGAAACTGCGAAAAACTTTTTCCATACATTTCGTGGGAAATTACCTTAACCATATTACTCGTAGCTAGGGAAAACTTTCAGAAGAAGCTGTCCTCAACTTTTGGACAAAATTTGACCTGCATTCACATATTTTGTTAAAAATGTTCAGTCATCGAGAAAATAGGCAAATTACCCAAACTTTGTTTTTGATGCCAATCGATCCTGTTTCTTATAAGGATCAAAGTCTATACTGGATCAACTGAGGTTAGAGTACTAGAAAAGTCAGAAATTGCAAACAAACTTTTCCCATACCTTTTGTACGTGAATAAAATAAAATTCTAACATCGTTCGAATACAAACTTTCGAAAATACTGGTTTCTCTAATCTCAGTTGGTCTGAGGCTTTTGATTCTTTTAAGAAACAGGATCGATAGGCATTTATTTTTTGTGAAGTTATTTTTGCAAGAACATTTTCCTGTTTCTACAACGGTTAAGGTAATTTCGTACAAAATGTACCTATGTTTCGTAAAAGTTTTTCACAATTTCTGACATTTCTAGTTCTCAAACCTCAGTCGGTCCAGTAGACTTTTGACCCAAAGGATGGATTGGCATCAAAAAAGTTTTATTTATTATTTATTTATTTATTCTTTAGCACACAAATACAATGTACAAGGAGGACTTAATGCTAAGTAGCATTTTCTACCAGTCAACCTGGAAGTGGAAGAAAAATTTAAAAGTTTAATAAAGTAGTATTTTTTTTTGTAATGTAAAGTTTTAGTGTAAAATTACCATTTTCTTGCTGTCTGTACATTTTATCCAAAATCTGTGAATGCAGTTTAGAATATCTTTAGGGTCGTCCATTTCTGTACATTGAAAATATTTTGAAATTTTCTTTTGGCGGATACTCTATATTCGATACTGAAGCCAAAACATTAAATTAGTCTCATAAAAAAATTGGTGAAGATCTGATGAGGATCTTCGGCGTGATGAGCAGAATAGCTCCTCAAAATGCAGTAAATTTCTCACTTTTAGGTTTCTATCATTGGAATCAGCCCTTTACCTACTAGGTAGGGACTGAGGGAGCACCTTGGTTATTAATGTTAGTGTTACAATAAGGTAACTAGACGGCGCTACTGTGAACCGCTAGATTGTTTCCAAAAAAGTTTGTACGCGCGACATCTACAGCTCACTGAGCCACTAGTTATGTAAGTATGTCCTAAGTACCTAACTTCTAGAAGTTGAACTATATAATCATACCTATAGAAAGTTCGTTTCTGTTTAATTGGGTACGCCTGCAGCGAGAAATTCAATATTTTTACAAGTTTTTTGCTTTTGTAGCTGGTTCAGGTACCTAACTATTATTAGTAATATTAATTTTGTAGCTGGTTCAGGTACCTAACTATTATTAGGAATATTACTTTTGTAGCTGGTTCAGGTACCTAACTATTATTAGTAATATTAATTTTGTAGCTGGTTCAGGTACCTAACTATTATTAGGAATATTACTTTTGTAGCTGGTTCAGGTACCTAACTATTATTAGTAATATTACTTTTGTAGCTGGTTCAGGTACCTAACTATTATTAGGAATATTACTTTTGTAGCTGGTTCAGGTACCTAACTATTATTAGTAATATTACTTTTGTAGCTGGTTCAGGTACCTAACTATTATTAGGAATATTACTTTTGTAGCTGGTTCAGGTACCTAACTATTATTAGTAATATTACTTTTGTAGCTGGTTCAGGTACCTAACTATTATTAGGAATATTACTTTTGTAGCTGGTTCAGGTACCTAACTATTATTAGTAATATTACTTTTGTAGCTGGTTCAGGTACCTAACTATTATTAGTAATATTACTTTTGTAGCTGGTTCAGGTACCTAACTATTATTAGGAATATTACTTTTGTAGCTGGTTCAGGTACCTAACTATTATTAGTAATATTACTTTTGTAGCTGGTTCAGGTACCTAACTATTATTAGTAATATTACTTTTGTAGCTGGTTCAGGTACCTAACTATTATTAGGAATATTACTTTTGTAGCTGGTTCAGGTACCTAACTATTATTAGGAATATTACTTTTTGTAGCTGGTTCAGGTACCTAACTATTATTAGTAATATTACTTTTGTAGCTGGTTCAGGTACCTAACTATTATTAGGAATATTACTTTTGTAGCTGGTTCAGGTACCTAACTATTATTAGGAATATTACTTTTGTAGCTGGTTCAGGTACCTAACTATATTAGGAATATTACTTTTGTAGCTGGTTCAGGTACCTAACTATTATTAGTAATATTACTTTTGTAGCTGTTCAGGTACCTAACTATTAATAGTAATATTACTTTTGTAGCTGGTTCAGGTACCTAACTATTATTAGGAATATTACTTTTGTAGCTGGTTCAGGTACCTAACTATTATTAGGAATATTACTTTTGTAGCTGGTTCAGTACCTAACTATTATTAGTAATATTACTTTTGTAGCTGGTTCAGGTACCTAACTATTATTAGTAATATTTTCTTTTGCCACACTTGGATATTATTCTTTACAATAGCTACCTCATTTAAGAAAATATTTGAATTTCCCGCTGCACACGAGCCCAACACCCTTCGTAAATATGTGTACTTATCGAGGTAGGTACACATAAATATAAGACTGTGGGATCTCGACTAGGGAAAAATCAATCAGTAAAATAAGCTAATTACATTATTAGTAAAGATTTTATTGATATACGAAGGTACCTACCTAGTTTTCAATAAAATAGGTACAACATATCGATTCATTTTCGGATCCAGATATTTAAAATGCAAACTTTAGTTGTTCCTTTGTTATGCAATCACAGTGAATCGGGGCGAAGCCGCGGGGCGCAGTTAGTAAGTATAGAATAATATATAATGAGGAATACAAACTTTTACTTAGTAATATATTATTTTGTAAAAATGATATATATATTTTTTGTGTCAACCCTACCATATTATTAGCTACTAGTCGCTTGTCGGCATTTTGTGCCGCGACAAAGGAGTTGACTAACTACTAGGATTTATTACACATATGATATTGGTATGGATTGATGATAATGATCATGCGGGATTGGTGCAACATGTACTTTATTACGTCTCTTCTGTTTTTTTATCTTTTTTTTTGGCTACGGTTTTATGGGGTACAAATAATCACATCCACGAGATTATTCGGCGCAGTCACGCGCTTAAGAGACGGTGGCTATTTTTAACCGACTTCAAGAGGAGGTTCTCACGTCGACCCGTATGTTTTTTTTTTTGTATGTATGTTACGCGATATTTCCGGCAATTGTGGATCGATTTCAAAATATATTTTTTATTGGATAGTGTATGCCTCACGGGTAGCGAATACAATCCCGAGCATGTTTTTCAATCCCGTGATTACGGGACTTTTTATGCTTATCCCGGGATCCCGGGGCTATCCCGGGATTAGAATATGTGGATACTAATAGGGCTCAAATGAAAAAAAATGAGTATATTCTTTAAAAAAAATGAATATCGTTGCACAACACAAATCACAATAAAGTAAGAAAAGAAAAAAGACAAATCAAAAACTATAGTTTTGTAAGAAATCAAAAAGACAAAAAAAACAATAGTGTTTTTTTCAAAGCATCCAATGTTTCACATCCAAGCCTGCTTCGTAGTTTATTGCCAACATAAGCAGCAGCTGAAAACACTCGCTCAAGTTCTACACTGGTTGGAGAAATAGACAATAGATACTTATATGTTGTTTCTAAGTGATATTCACGAACTCCTCCATTTTCGAACAGGCTCATTTCACGTCTAATACTATTTGCCAAACCCGGTTCATTTTGTACTTGTATAGGATGTGGGGTGTTTCATACTCTTATCAACTTCCAGCTGTAACTTTTCCTTTAATGTCAATTGGGGTTGGGACTGTTGGGAGGTTTGTGACCTTAGCTAATCATCTGTTTGTGGCTCTGACGTTTTGTCTTCTTCCGTGTCATCTCCACTATTAAGTCTTTTAACAATCCTATTTATTTGATTCCTTACTAAAGCCTGTGTAGGAACTGGAAATAAATCATGCCATTCCAAATATAATTACTGATTTTCATCATCTTTTCGTGGATTTTGTAAATAATTAAACTAGGTACTAACTAGTTAAATTATAACTTCCACTAAGGATGTTTTCATTTTTTTGGCAAGTGCTGAGCTTTTGCAAGACAGTTGTTTTATAAGAAATTTCAAAGCGGCAACAGCTGTGCATAAATTAGCATCTCGCCGACATATTTCTTCTACTGTCAATTTAATTGGAGTCAGTACATCAACAATGTTATTTACCAATCAAAATCAACATCTTCTAAACGAATTGGATAACTGAGATCTATATGTAAAATCGCTCCAGCATTGTTAAAAGGCTATTCCACCTAGTTTTACAGTCCAAAAGAAGTAACAGCTCTTTTCCATATTCAGTTTACACATATTTTTTAAGTACAGTTTCATTTTTCAATGGTGATCTTTTGAAATACACTACAACTTTGTGGATTCTATTTATCAGCTCATTAATGTTTTCATCTTGTGTTAACTCTGATATGTGTTCTCGCGCAAGATCATTTAGTGACATTAAGATTAAACCAGATTCTGGGCAGTCTAAGTCTTCTACATGATCATCACAATTGCTGTCGTCCATATAATCAGCAGCCACAGCTGGTTCATTTATAATATCATCTGAGGTAGGGCTATATTGCAAATAATTATGAATTTCATAAACGTCATACACATCATAGACGACAAATTGACACCATGTGCGAGACACAGTTGTTGTTCAGTGCAAACCACAAGTCACAAGCCGTCCTACCTTTATCATAACATTCGGTCCATCGGTTACAATAGCCACGATGTCAGTTTCCAGGGAAATATCAAATTTACTTAGAGACATCGTCTTTTCTTAGACAATGTTCAGCTATCATACTTCCATAAATAGGAAAAAGACCTAAATTCAAAAAAAAAGTTTGAACGTAGACTTGACAGCCATGTATCGTTAATTGGACGTTGAAGTCCATTTGTCGAATGAAAGACTAAATCTTTCACCTGCACTTTTCAAATGTTTCAATTCTGCAGTTACTTGCTTTCTTATTTTTTCACTGTAATTCATAACACGTTTTCGAATGGTGACGGCTGGGAAATCCGTGTATTTTGCTAAGAGATTTTTTCTCTAATCATCTTAAGTTAATACACTGAATGGAAATCCATATAATGCAGTCATTCTTGCCAAAACATCATTCAGGCTATCGTAGGCACTTTTAGTAAAATAATCATCTAACTTTCGCTTGGCTGGCGGCGGTGCTGTGTTCAGATTTTCAGAATCTTGACTTTTTGAAGTAGATATAACCTTGATGTTATGTTTTGATGACAAATGTGTATGTAATCCTTTAGTCGATCCACCCAAAGTCCACAAAAATTGCTGGGCATCGCTTACATTTAGCTCTATTACCGTCCTTAGCAACTAAAAAATAACTCAACACTGACGTTGCATCACTGTCCTTTTTGTTTAACAAAGTCTCCTGCTATTTAAAATACGTAATTTCACATTCATTCATTTCATTCATTGACTTTTAAATTTAAATGACCTTACCTACATAACCTCGTCACCGGCAGAACAATAAATGAAAAAAATAAAACCTAATTGGCGTATTTATACTTTCGTACAGGGAATCCCCGACGGGAAATAACCTGCAACGATATTATGTTATGAGGTGATCGGTGATTCCCCTGTTGGCCCGTTGGGGAATTACCTTAAGACAATTGAATTGAAGTATTCCGAGCGGGGAAGTCCCTTCTAACTTCTACAACAAACATATTATTGGGGCTGTACCTGTGTAGTACGTATCGTACGACGTATCTAAGGATTGTTTTTTGTCGTTATATAATAAATGCTATTAATATGATCTAGGCAAGGTCATGGTCAAGGCGCAACGGACTAGGGAATGCAAATTAGACCTGTTTGTGGCGATCCCGAAAATCCCGAGATTATCCAAGTACAGTCCCGGGATTTTCGGGGCCAAAAAACGGCTGGGATTCCGAGATTGTATTCCCTACTCACGGGTAGTCCCATTATAGCCGATAGTGATATTATAAATTAACTAAAATTACTATAAGAATAAGTAAAAAGTAAAAGCAGTGCAAATAGATGAGGAGGACCACCGCAGAACTAAGATTTGGTACCGCGTATTGTTATACAATACTTCTCAGATTTAGCAAGTAAAAGTAGCACTGGGCAGGCCACTTAGGACGTAGAACCGATGACCATATGAAAGAACGGTTCACAAGTGGCATGGCAACCATGGTCTTCCAGACGGAGCGCAGGACGACAAAGACTTGACGATAATCGGTGTCGCTGTGGGGAAGTAACTGGATGAACAGTGATCAACCGACCGATATTTATGGCGTTCAATGGGGGATATCCTATGTCCAGCAGTGGGTCCTTGTCTGGGTGATGATGATGATGATGATAACACATGAGCTTACCTGGGTTCAAGTCGTCATCCATTCTCCTTCTTTTACTGCTATATGGGTAAGCTTTATCTTCTTCTGAAAAATAAAAATAAAAACTTTTAGGTAGTTATACCTAGTAGAATATCGCTAGGAAAAGACTGGACCTCTTTGTTGTAGGTACAATCGAAAATTTACCTATCTAAAAAATACAAGAAATACAATTTTATCTAACTGCCTAGGTACTATTTTATACTAGCTTTCGCCCGCGGCCTAAATATATAACCATGAACCTTATCAACGCACTGGGCCCTATTTCATAAAGCGACAAATCATAATAAACCTACAAATGTCAGTCGTATACGCAAAACCTGCGTTTCATCTATCAAAAATGTATGACATTTATATACTTTGACTGACAATTGTCGGTTTGATTGACATTTGTCAGTGTACTATAGTTTTATGAAATAGGGCCCTTGTTTTTTGACAGACTTGTTCTTTCGTTGCCATGGCAACCGTCCCTACTGCGACTATATAAACATTTACCAGTTTTCCCGTGGAAACCTATTATTTTCCGGGATAAAAAGTATCCTATGTTTTATTCCAGGGTATAAGCATCTCCATTCCATTCCAAATTTCATCAAAATCCCTCCAACCGTTATCGCGTATTAAAACTCCCCAAATAAAACAAACGTTTTCACTTAAATTTAATGGTGTGGATTGCACAAAATAAAATGGCCGAATGAAAAACAAAAAATAAATAAACTTACCTATCACTATTATGAAATCACTACCGACATCCTAATTAAAAATGATGCTATTATTAAAACAGCAGATTAACTTTATCATCGCAAATTTTAAGGAAATTAACCACGACGATAAGAGTAAATCTAGTATGGCGGACACGCCCATGATGAAATTTTATGAAACGTTTTAAAATAATTTTCTGACTACTGCATTTGCAACAAATAAAGTATTGTAGGTATTTAATAGGGTCAATGTTTGCAGGTATATTTATTTAACCAACCTTGATATTCCTGTATTCACTTCACTTTGCACTTATTGTTCTAGAACAACTACAACAGTCTGACTGAACGACCTATGCCGACTAAATTAAATAAAAGAACTTCGCAAAATACGTAAACCACGAAAGCGGCGACTGCAGCGACTGGCGAGCGGTCATCACCTTATTATATCCAGCGGTGCTGCCATTATAATCCTCTAACTTTCCACTTCCCTATCATAAACAGCAAGGCAGAGATTTGGCAAAAGAAGCGTGTCAAATGTTTTTTCGGGGTTTGGGTTCTCAGATCCGGGCCCACCACAAGTAAGTACCTAATGATAATACGTGATTTCTTATTGCATCGGGTCGGGACCTAACTACCTGATGCATTTTAATTTCATAATGCAAAGACAATATCATGATTCAAATGACCTATTCTAACATTTCTTTTTATATTGAGGTTTTATAAATTAAATTTTGAAAATAAACATGAGCATAAACATATGTTTTAGAAATTATCAACATTTTAAATCATTTTATATATTATATTCGTATTTATATATGTTTATCGGTCGTCTAGTAACATTACTACAGGGTATCATAATTGTAGTTTGGGGCTAGGTCATTGGTGTGAATTGCACTGAATATATTTAAAAAATATACATCATTGAGTAAATCAACTGAGATTATTCAAAATCGCCTAAGTACCTAGTTACAGTTTTCGTCTCATATATTATTTACTGATGTTAT